>OU898280.1:86496986-86821986 GCA_918026665.1 Diabrotica balteata
ACCAAACATCAGAGAACATGTCGGTTTGTTTAGAATGTCGATTGGATAAATAGTTTAAGAAAAAATTAAATAAATCGAAAGGCATGTCACGACGCACAGTGGCAAATGCAGAGATGCGAGGAAGGCGAGATTCATAATCTGAAGTCAACCTCAAATCGACTTTAGTAATGGCGATGTTGTTAGGGTCGATTTTACATTGAAATTCTGTTGTGTTGTATATTCGATTGCGAAAGTGCATCATTGTGCATTATTTTTTACTAATAGCACGAAATCCACTGAGCTGAGATTTTTAATATTAGAAGTTTTAAATTATTTTAATGAACGAATGAATGAACAAAATTCAGATTACGGCATGTTTCTTTCCGTAAAGTCTATTTCCATTTTCGTTTGCTGAAAGAAGCGGAAACTGGAGAATACATTTTTGTTCTAGTTTTAGAAAAATGTACCCCTACTTCTTTGCATTTGACCATGTGAACTATTCTTTTTGGGGAACATTACATTTGTTGGACATGTACAAACTTGCTGATAAGGCTCCAGAATTGCATGAAGACTTTATGAGAAAAAATTTTGTTGTGAAAAGTTTGAACAGAAACTTTAATCAACTATTTGTAGATACAGCTTGAAACATATAAATACAAACTCAAAAGATGCAGGAGAAATCGTGAGATTGATTAAAACCAGCACCAAACTAGACGAATGGTTGTTAAGCTACAATATGATTGGCATGATGGTAGATGAATTTCGTGCATCATGAGACCTAAGCAACCACTCAAGTCAAAACGTAGACAATAGAAAAAAAAACGGATGAAAATTGACGAATATTCTGTACAAAAACTACATGATCAGTTTTTTACGATTTAATGTATTTTTCAAAAGCGTAGATCGTCTTCTCGTAATTTCAGCTAATAAAATTGCATCGCCAAATTTTCAAATACCCTTACTAAATATACAAAAAAAAATAGAGAAGAGCCTAGCAAAATTTCTTCTTACTGTTAGAACTCCCAATTTTTATCAGCATACAAGAAGTACTTTCAACATTTCCAACACTATAAAACTGTCTCTGAAAAGAAAAAAATTATACATGCTGAGCAAGAGCTTTTATAAAAAATACTAACAGCCAAGGTAATTGAAAGTAACATAAATATTATGAGAATATTTTCAAATATCAGGTGCCACTTTTTACGATCACACCTCAAAATATCATGAAGAGTCAGATTACCAGATGAGGCAACGATATATACAGCAGAAATGTTTGCAATAAGTGAAGCTCTAAAATATATACTTAGGACGTATAGACTCAAAAGTATTATATTTACAGATTGCAAAAGTGTCATAGAGAGACTAAAAAATATAAGTGCGGCCAAGAACTTAAGTCATCTAGAAGTAGAAATACTACAGACCAATCACGAAATACTTAGCTCGCAACGGGAGGTGCTAATAGTTTGGATCAAAGGGCATTCGGGTATTCAAGGAAACCAAATTGCTGATAAGTTTGCAAAATCCGCCCCAGACTTACACAGAGATTCTATGAACCAGTGTATTCCATATACAGATTTGAATTCCACAGTTAAAGTTCAACTTAAGGCTAAATGGCAAGAACTATATGACAGCAAACAAATAGGATTAAATTATAAATCATGTCAAGTCCAAATCCCAATAATAAGATGGTTCTACAACGAAAACAACAGGAGCTTTATTATTACTTTAAACAGAATAAGAGCAAATCATGCAATGTCACCAAGCTATAAATGTAAAATTGGTTTAATTGATGATTCCTCATGTTTATGTGGGGAACTTGGAGACTTAACACATATTCTATTTGGTTGTTCATTAAATAATCAAAGCACAGATAAATTTTATAATGAAGTTATTAATAACAAAATTTGCTTACCTAGAAATTTAAATTGTATAATTTTCAATAAGAATATTAATATATTGTACTGCAAAAAGTTTTCTTTTTTAAATTATTATAGTTAAAAAAAATCGTCTGGCTAATTGGTCTTTACCAAAGCCATCTATGTAAGTAAAAAAAAAATATTTTCAAATATGAATTTACAGCATATCCAATGTCACTTGTACCTGTAGGAGTTTTATCGATACCATCAAATAAATCTGCCTTAGGTTCTATAATAGGACAGTTTACAGTTATGTCTAAATATCTACCATTACCATTATAAAGTAACAAAAGTGTCACATTCTTAAAGGTATGAGTTTAACCCAAGCCGTTGGCAAACCCTCCAATTGCAAATCATTTGGCGACTATGCAAGAATTTTAAAATCAATAGTGTTCAAGAACCTCTACAACCCTAAAAGGATTGGTTTTGTATTTGACCAGTACTAACAATCTTTGTAATGGTCCATATAAACTTTCTCCTACTTCAGACAGTATAATATATAATATTCGTGTACATACTCATCCAAACGAAGGTATGAGTATGTAGTGTGACACCAAGACTTTGACTCCCGAATCTGTTGCTAACTGGCTGGAGTAAAGAAAATGTAGAGCTGGTACCAGTTTTAAGCACGGAATCCAAGTTAAAGAAACATACATACATATACTATACTCCTAATAGGTGTAAAAGATGAGTTTATTTTTACCTTTTTGTGACGAATAATTATTATATTGGTTTTTTTCTAATTGTCAGACTGTCCGGGGGCTCCAATGCTCATGTAAACGGAAACGAGATCAAATTCATTGGTTCTTGTAAATATATTATGGCCCAAGTAAAATGTTACAAAAAAGGTGATAAATGTGAACAATTTTAACCATAGAGAGTGGTACTTCTTTTTATAGTAATGAAGAGTCTAACATAGAGTAAGATAACTAACACAAGATAATAATTAAGAAATAGGTACATAGATTTAATTGTTTTTATTACTATCCTTTGTTCTTGAACGTGAAATTTGCTGCCAGGGAAAAACCGTTGCAATTTTAGATGTTTTATATATCACAAGCTTTTGAATTTTAACGCCGTTACAACGTCCTTAATAAGCTTTATATAATACTAGATAATAATGTATGAAAATTTTTGGGACAAACCCCGATGTACCAAGTTACCTAGGAATCGAACACAGATAGAGTCCCACATGTCAATCCTTTTGATAATGTGGGTATCTGGGATGAGTGAATTTTTCCCTACGAAGGAGTGCGAGCGGTATAGCTAAATTTGGATTTTCTTCAGTAAACGAATTTAAAGGAAATATAAAGTTAATTTGTTTATAAAGCTATAGCCCGTAAACTATTTGACGTACAGTGTCCAACTTTAGCATAAATGAACTGCATATATTGAAAAATATTCCCGTGGAATCTTAATATAGTACGTGAACAGCATAGTTGGTCCCTTAATTATAAATGATATGCAAAACAGATTTGTGTTTGTAACTCTCATTCAAATTGAACGCGGTTAGATTTATTTTGTAGGTCTTTTAAAAGCGATTAAAATAAGTTTTTGACATTTTTTGTAAAACAAACAGTGGAGAAGATATGCGAAGAAAAATTGTAAAAAAATAATACTACAAATAAACAATGTCTCCGAAATTTTTTAGACTTCGAGTACTTACCAACGTGTTCTACATAATTTTATCTAAAAAATTACTTAAAATCATCTAACTCCTAAAAATGTCATCAAAACGACGATTTTGAAGCTCTTCCCACTGGTTAAAAAAGCTATTATAGATTCACACAAAAGTGGTGTATTTTCAACTCTAAATTTATAATTTAATTAATTATTCTAATTTTATATCTATATCCATAATAGTTCTAATCTAATTTTAAAATGTTTATTTAAATAAAAATTAAGGGTTCCAGTTGAAAATTCAAAGTTGCTACACCCACCGCGTTCGCAGGGAGAATAAGAACCCTGCTATTGCATAAGTATATAGATTTTGAAAAACCATTAAAAAAGAATTCCTAAGTTTTTTCGATACGACGTCTAGTTCTCGAGATATTTGACAATCGCCTTTCTGGACAGAGCTCTTTAATAATGTAAATAATATTATGCAAACCGGAAATAAGCCGAAGGGAGTGAGAGGTCTGACTGTAAAATTCATTTGCGATGTTGCCAAATTTACCGGATCTCGGGTTGTCTACAAAATGTATATTTAGCACATACACAACGGATCGCTCGCACTGCCTCTACAGCGGATTTAGTGGAACTACTGCAATATAAAATTCACCAAAAGGGGTGCAAAATGAGGCCCAGACAAAAATCGATTTCTTTGTACCCCCATCATTGTTACATCGAGATGTCACTATATACACGTGAATACAAGGTGAGATCCAAAATCGGATCTCGCCTTGCAAAACGGATCTCATTTTGTATAGCTTATGATACAAACGGATCTCGCCTTGATATGAAGACATATATATATATATATATATATATATATATATATATATTATATATATATTATATATATATATATATATATATAAGAGTAAGAAAAAAGAAGTACTTGTGACTCGTTTGGAAAAAATATAACACTGTTTTTGATGGGTTGGAGTCAATAAAAGGGGCTATTTGTTGACTATTTTTTACTCGAGCTTTCAATTGTGATTAAAATTTTTATCAAGAGCTTCTAAAAAATACAAAATGTCTTACAAAGTTGAACTAGAAATAAAAAATTTTTTGTTAACTTACCAAATAAAATTAGTTTTTTATATAAAACTACTGCTTACATAATAAATACAAAAAATATTAATAAAAAAATGCCTTATTCTAATAAATGTTTCTCTGAAAAATTTAGATAAAGTTTCTTAAGAAAAAATTGAATTTATAAACAAAAATAGAATAGCTACAACCAGCCTAAAATGACATAAATACTAACTTAAAAATTTTTATTTTTGACATATTGTCAAAAATAAAATTTTGTTTAAAAAATTCTTCTTTGTTAAGTAACAAAAAAGAAGAAGATTTATTCACCATTGATAGATGCCCGAAAAAATGTAACAAATACATGGAAAATTCAAAATGTGATATTTTACTGACTGCATAAATTAAATAGAAATTATATAATTATAAATTTTGCTTAAATTTTGAATTTCTGACCTTTTGTTTAAATTATTATCACTTTTGCTAATACAAACCATTTCCAAAAAAGTTCTTTTAAATTTATTACTTTCATTACATAAAATTTTAATATTATCAAAATCCATAATATGGTCTTTGTCTATTACATGCTCTGCCAAAGCACAAGATGGTTTCTTAATTCTACAATCACTCTTGTGAGAAATAATGCGAATCTCTCAAATCGCATTATTTCTCACAAGAGTGATTGTAGAATTAAGAAACCTTCTTGTGCTTTGGCAGAGCATGTAATAGACAAAGACCATATTATGGATTTTGATAATATTAAAATTTTATGTAATGAAAGTAATAAATTTAAAAGAACTTTTTTGGAAATGGTTTGTATTAGCAAAAGTGATAATAATTTAAACAAAAGGTCAGAAATTCAAAATTTAAGCAAAATTTATAATTATATAATTTCTATTTAATTTATGCAGTCAGTAAAATATCACATTTTGAATTTTCCATGTATTTGTTACATTTTTTCGGGCATCTATCAATGGTGAATAAATCTTCTTCTTTTTTGTTACTTAACAAAGAAGAATTTTTTAAACAAAATTTTATTTTTGACAATATGTCAAAAATAAAAATTTTTAAGTTAGTATTTATGTCATTTTAGGCTGGTTGTAGCTATTCTATTTTTGTTTATAAATTCAATTTTTTCTTAAGAAACTTTATCTAAATTTTTCAGAGAAACATTTATTAGAATAAGGCATTTTTTTATTAATATTTTTTGTATTTATTATGTAAGCAGTAGTTTTATATAAAAAACTAATTTTATTTGGTAAGTTAACAAAAAATTTTTTATTTCTAGTTCAACTTTGTAAGACATTTTGTATTTTTTAGAAGCTCTTGATAAAAATTGTAATCACAATTGAAAGCTCGAGTAAAAAATAGTCAACAAATAGCCCCTTTTATTGACTCCAACCCATCAAAAACAGTGTTATATATATATATATATATATATATATATATATATATATATATATATATATATATATATATATATATATATATATATATATATATATGGCCTGAAGGGCTCGGGTGTAAATAATGGTATCTGACAAAATTGTCGAAATTAAGTTTTTGCATGAAAACAATGGTATATGCAGTTCTGTTCTAAACAGGAAGCTGTTGATATTTCGTTATGACAAGTGAAATTCCTTCAACATCGTCAAACCAGGATATAAAGGAGGACAATTTGACACGACACACAACTGAAGTTACAAACACTGAAAAAGGACGAAAACGTAAACGTGGAAATAAAAAACAAACCAAGGAAAAGAATAAAAGAAATAGTGGCGAAAGATATCTCAGCTATCGTGGAAAAGGAATAGTACAAAAAGAAAAGTCTATAGGGCCAGACTGCTGTTGTAGAAATAAATGTTTTTCACTTTTATCCGAAGATTAAGTGAAAAACATTTTTGAGAAATTTTGGAAACTGGACAAACATCTTCAAGGCAAAGTTACACCATGATGTATTACATAAGGTCTTCTATGATTGGTAAAATGCAAATTCGTAACAAGGCATTCTTAACCATACATGGGTTACAAAACAATAGAAGAAGAGTTGAGAGTGTTGTAAAATCTATGAAAACAGGTTTATCAACTCCAAAGGTCGATGGTAGGGGTTCACACAAAAATCACTAAAGAAAATATACTGATCAACATCGATTTTGTCAGGTATTTCATTGAATCATTACCTAAGTACGAGAACCACTACTCACGTTAAGATAATCAATCCTAACACGTATTTCATGACATTAGAATGTACTGTAGAAAAGTGTTATGATGTTTATAAGCAAGAATGCATACGACAAGTCGGCAAATGTGCATCTTCAGACAAATTTAGACGTATATTCACCAAAGAATTTAATATTAAATTTAAAAACCCACAAACAGATACCTGCGGTATTTGTGACAGCATAAACGTGGCTCTAAAAACTGATGAAGGCGCTATACAAGACTTTTTAATTTTAAATAAAAGAATTTCATTACCGAAAAGCCAAAGTTTACCAAGACGCCATAAAAGAAGCGACTGTGGAAGCCTCAACACCTGATGGAATTTTTGCTATAACATTCGATCTTCAGCAGGCTTTGCCAACTCCTAAATTATCAACAGGGCCAACCTTTTACAAAAAGAAGTTGTTTTGTTACAATTTCAGCATCCATAGTTTGTATCCCTCTCAGGGGTATTTCTACATGTGGGATGAGGCAACAGCTGGCAGAGGAGCTGACCAGATTATAAGCTGTATAATTAAACATTTTTCATCCCATGATATCTAAGGTTCCAAACATATTGCCATTTCTGACAACTGCAGAGGACAAAATAAGAATTGGTCACTTGCCTCGATTTGGATTCGTCTAGTAGCAGAAGGCCATTTCAAAGAAATTTTTCATGTGTTTCCCCAACTTGGGTATACAATGATTCCTTCCTTCCTTCAGATCGAAATTTTGCCCTAGTGGAAAAATATATTCCAGCTCACTGCCAATATGTATATTCTCCAAAGGAATGGGAAGCAGTTTTACTTGCTTCACAGAAAAAACACCACCTCTAGTATATCGTATGAAACAGGAAGCCTTTTTAAAAATATCTGATATGAGGAATTATTTCCAACAGCCAAAACGATCCGACAATCATCCGATGAGTATTCGAAACGCTGTTAGAATGAGATTTTCAGCTGAACATCTTGATATGATAGAGTTATCTAACTCATATAGTGGCCATTTTATGAGTGTCTCCATTAAGAAAAGAGGCAGACCGGTTCGATTTAAAGAAAAGTTTTTCAACAAACTAGAAAGGAAATATGAAGCTCAGCTTCCCATTGAGTCTAAAAAACTTGAACATGTGCTATGATGCTTACAATGGATACCCTCAGTGCATTATGACCATTATACCAATTTACTTGTTAAATTCAATGCTTGAATTTTAAGTTTTGAAATATTTTTGAGTTAAGGACATATTTTCTTTAAAATTTTTTTTGTTTATGTAACTTGCTTTTAAATAAAATAATGCAAACAATGGTATTTACTGTGTCTGTACAGAGTCTTGATTAAAAAACTGTAAATAATGGTATCTACTGCAAGGTTTTTTCAAAAAACTTGTAATATCTTTGAAAAAAATCCAGTGCACACAAATTTGTTACTGTACTTTCGAATTGTATTATTGCATTTTCAGTCTCAAATTTGCCGTAATTAGAGTATATATCTCTTACATCATCATCATCATCATGATGGCTTATTCACTCCAGGCGGAGTATTTGCCGCCCTTTTGGGCTCTCTGATTCATTTATTGCGGAGAATCAGTCCGCTGTTGTTTTTTTTTATTATTATAGCAGCGTGTGTGACTTGGCCCTGTCTACAATTTTCCTCCATTCTTTCCGATACTTACAGCGCTCCTTATAATTGTAGATTCTCAGCTTCTTTATGTCTCCTAAGACTTGATCTCTCCATCTTGTTTTGGGTCTCCCCTTTGGTCTCTTTGCTGTTGGTCTCCATCCAGTTACTCGCTTTAGCGTAGAGTCTGGGTTAGCTTTTTCTGTGTGCCCCAGCCTGTTTGTTGTTTGTAACTGTTGTTGTTTTCCAACTGTTCGAGAACTTATGCGTTTGTTTTGCGATACCTTTACGATATTTTTAGAATACGTCGGTAACACTACATTTCGAATGCATACAGGTTTTTAATGTTAAATGTGTCCAGGCCTCAACCCAATACAAAAGGGAAAGGGAAAGAGAAAATATAACATCGAAACAGTCTTATCCAGAAAAGTTTACCAGGCAATTTCAATGCGGCATCTTATTTCTTTTATATTAGTTGATACATTAAGACATTATATATTGTATATTGATTATTATACACTGTGTCCGTAAAGTATGGAACAAATTATTTTTTAGCTAAACAGAGCATTTTAAGAAATAATCCTGAAACAAGTCGATTTTTGATTTTAATTTACCATATTTAAAAATAATATTCTAATATACATATATTTAAAATAATATTCTAATTATTTTCGAGTAATGACGTCACCGTCATTTTTTTTTTAATGGAGCACCCCCATTTTGTCTCAATTTTCGGATTACTCTAGCTGAGCTGATTCCAAAAATGTATTACATGTTTATTCAAATTGGTACAGGGTGAACAAAAATACAATAGTTTTGTATGTGTTCACAAAGTAACGCGTTAGTTAAATTAACAATATTATCAAAAATACTTATTGTCTAACGGATAGAATATGATGAAATACATGACTTTATAAATGTTCGAACTACAGCCCTTGCTGTACTTGACAGTAACCCAAACGTTGTACAAATTCTTGTTGAACCTTGTTTATTGTGTCTTGAGAAATATTGTTTATTGCTGTTCGAATTCTCTGTTGTAATTCTTGAATATTTGTTGGTTTCGTTTGATACACACCATTCTTCAGATGGCCCCACATTTAATAATCCAAAAGATGGAAATGTGGTGACCTCGCAGGCCATTCAGTAGGTCCACGTCTACCAATCCACTTGTTCGGAAAAATTTCATCTAGGTACCTTCTAACATCTACAGCTTAATGTGAAGGTGCACCATCCTGTTGCAACCATAAATTTTCATCAAAATCTCGAGGATTACGTCTGCTGGGAAACAAATTACGTAAAGTAGGTACGAGATACCCCCTTAAAAACTCAAGGTACGTTGCTCCGTTTAAATTACCTTCGATAAAGTAGGGTCCGATGATTCGATTTCTTACAATTGCAGCCGATACATTTACCTTTTGCGAGTATTGTGTATGATGCTCACGTATCCAGTGGGTTTTTTGCCCAGTAATTCACCTTGTATATTAGAATATTATTTTAAAAAGGGTAAATTAAAATCAAAAATCGACGTGTTTCAGGATTATTTCTTAAAATGCTCTGTTTAGCTAAAAAAGAATTTGTTCCATACTTTACGGACACAGTGTATATGTATATATTGATGATATGTGATAACACGCAGTTTTGATTTAGAGGTGGAATGGGAATAAGAGAGGCATTATGCACAATAACGATACTATTTCAAAAATGCTGGAAATATAATAAAATCGTACTCATATGTTACATAGATTTTCAAAAAGCATTTGTCAGAGTTTAACATGGTAAACTCAGACATGCATTGAAACACATACACCTACATCCAAAGGATATTAATTTAATTAAAAATCTATACTTCTACGGCTAGAAGATAGAGACACTAACAACGTAGAAATTTAAAGAGGAGTCAGACAGGGATGTGTGCTGTTGCCACAATTATTTATTGTGTACTTCCATCTAACATTTCAAGGCTATGGGAAAGAACTTAGGGTATTGGAGAGAGCATCATTAATAACATAAGATTTGCAGACGATACCGCAATTATGTCAAAAATAAAGAAGATTTACAAATTCTTATAGAAATAATTAACAGAGACAGCAAAAAGATGGGACTAACAACGAGTATAGATAAAAACAAATACTGTTGACCGTCTGACATTTGAGGGTAAACCTTTAGGGAGGATCGACAAGTATAAATAACTCGAAGTTTAATGTTTAGAAATAAGAAATTGCGTATGGCTATCAGATTGAGGTTCGTCGAATGTTATGTATGGTCACAACTGCTATATGGAGTAGAAGCTTGGACGCTGAAAGCCGAATCCGTAAAGAATTAGAGGCATTCGAAATGTGGCTATATAGACATATTCTAAAAATTCCTTGAACTGCAAAAGTCTCAAACGAAGACGAGTTGGACATGAAAGAAAGCTTATAAACACAATTAAAATAAGAAAAACATTGTATCTGGGCCACATACTTCAAAAAGATAAATTCTCTTTTCTCATGTCATCATGCAAGGAAGGGAAGAGAACAAAAATTGCTTTAGCATAAAGAAGAAATCTTGGCTGATGAGTATCAGAGATTCTCAGTGTTAAACAGATATTTCACGTTACAAAATATATGGAATCATTTAAAGAAGTGATCACCAACCTTTGTTAGAAGACGGCACAATAAGAAGAAGATTGATTGATCAGTATTTTCTGTGATCCATGCGTCAAAGTATTTGTGCAAATCTTCTTCTTTTTCAGCCTGTATTCGTCCACTGCTGGACACAGGCATCTTCCATTTGCTCCATTAATTTTTACTCTTGGCAATTCTCATTCACTGCTTGCCCGCGACTTGTTTGATATCTGCGTACCTCTTCTGTGGTCTGCCTACTTCACGCCGGTTCTCTCTTGGTCTCCAGTTTGTTACTCTCTGTGACCATTTTTCGGGATTATTCCCTTTGAACATGTCCGACCCTTTGCCACTTGAGCCTTGCTAAAGGTCCTACGACATTAGTAATCTTTGTTCTTTCCCGAATGTTGATATTTCGAATCCTGTCTCTCAAACTAATCCCTAACATGGTCCTCTCCATCGCTCTTTGGGTTGTACTGATCTGCTCTAAGGTTTTCTTTGTGAAGGCTATGGTCTCCAGTCTATATGTAGTTACAGGCAAGATACATTTGTCATAAACTCTACGTTTTAGACACATTGGTATATCTTTATTCTTTAAGGAAAAGCTAAACTTGCCGATAGCTACGTATGTGTCTTATTATTTCGGTTATTTGGTTTTCTTTACCGATTTTAATGGTACGACCAAGATATATATATATATATATATATATATATATATATATATATATATATATATATAGTGGTCTACATCTTGACCACTATTTGGTCAAGACTGACGTTGTCAAGAACAACATTAGTTTTTCAATTACTCATTATTTTTGTTTTTTAGGGTTCATATTAAGACATATTTTATTTGGCTACTGATTTAGTTCCTTGAGGATTTGCTCCAGTTTCTTGATATATGTACTAAATAATACTATGCCGTCCGGAAACCTCAAATCACTTAAACGTACATTATCAACGTTTAGACCCTTTTGCTCCCAGTGGAGCTGTTTGAATACATTTTCCAATGCTAAGGTAAAAGGCTTTGGTAAAATAGTATCACCTTGACATATAACATATTTTTATTTTTAGTTTAGTTTAGTTTAGTTTAGTTTTTTCATTGATTTCATTGATTTTGATATGGAATGTGGCCTATTCATAAATGTTTTTAATAAATGTAGTGTACCGTGACTATATTCGAGCATCCCTCAATGCTGACAAAAAGGACCGTTTCAATACTATCAAAAGCCTTGTGAAAGTCAATAAATGCCATATGTAAAGGTACATTAAATTCTGTGTTTTTTTTACCAATGTTCTGTTGGTTTGTAAGTGATCGTTAGTACCAAACCCTTTTCTAAATCCCGCCTGTTCAACCGGTTTAAATCAAGTGTTACGTAAAAATTAGTCATATTAAAATCTGTAAACACGTTGTTTATTCACTAATATGTTCTAGACCCTTCGACTAGCTGGCAAAAATTCCAAGTACTAAAAAGAACAGTCTAGGTTCCAGTTCATTCAAAGCAATGCAGGTCAACATCCATGAGATTCCTTTTTATTCGAGAACGTCGAGGGAACTCTGGGCTAACGGCAGTTTATATTTAAATAGAAATTTTAGGTTAAGACGAGTCAGTCAGAGAAGAAAATCGCGATCAGCTATTTAAATGTAACGATCGTAATAATAAATTATTATTGTAAGATAAATTATTATAAATAAACTTTAAATAAATTAAGTTTGTAAGTGTTATAAATATTGAACCTTCAGTAAAAAAAATAAGAACAATAAATTAGAATTAATAAAAAACATTATACAAGTATGTGGGTAAATAATATATTTGCTTAATTGTGTAAATGTGTGCTTCTTGTATATTCCAGATTTCTGTTTTTCTGATATTTGGATATTTTCCAATCGGCTTTTATGAATCTAAATGCAACACAGCAGTAAGATATGAATTAGGAATAAATAACCCTCAGAGAGTAATTTATAAAATTGATTAATACTTTTAAAACTTCCTTGTGATGAGCAAAACACATGAAAATTTTAGTTAAGTAAATTTTGGTTACCATAATAAGACAGAACTTAGAAGGTCACTTAGAATATCAAGTATTGCATTTGGAATTACGAGTGAACTGGAAATATACATAGGTTTCTGCAGTTTTATTTGTTCATATATGTTTGCTCTCTGTTGAATCCTGACAACACGATATTTGAACAATTTCCATATTTTTATATACTGAAAACCATTTTATAATATTGAAATTTTAAGTGAGGGATAAGATGAAACATTTTAATCAAAACAGAATGAAAAATATTAAAAGAATATGAAGAGTTATCTAAAGAAAGTGGAAGAAGAAGTAAATCAGTTTGCTGAGGAAAGAGAAGAAATTAGAAACACATAAGAAGAAGACACAAAAACACTTTTAACAAGAGATTTAAAAGGTGAAATGGAAATTTGGGAATTCTTAAAGAATAAATACGGCAAATATCAAAAAGAAGAAGACCGTCAAGAAGTAATTGTAAACAGCCATAGCGAGAACATAATCCAGTTTAGCGGGGACACCAGAAAACACCACTCAATACCTTTGATCAAAATCCTAAAAAACTACATTTTTTATGATTTTGAAACAAAATGTCTCTGGTATTTCTGGGAAAGAATAAAGCAAATGAATATCAATCAAGAACTGCAGAATGACAATGAAAAATCAATGATATTCAAGGAAAATGTGCCATACAAACATACAACAACGCGCAGCACTTAGAATAAAATTATTCTCAGAAACAATCGGTCAAATTATCACGATATCAATAGCCTATGCAAGTCTTACACGTAAAAAAGTTTCGTCGAAAGGAAAAAAAGTAGAAGAAAACACGAATGTTAAAGTCCACAAGAAGTGCTGTTTAACAGAGATCTAGAACAATATGAGATGTCAGCTCATTAAATAAGAAACTTTGAACAAAGAAGAGAAGATTTTAACAGCTATAATCGGTAAAATAATAACAAAGCTCGTAGAAATTTTAATCAGCCACGACAATAAAAAACGAATCAAAATCATGACAATAATAACAAAATACCGAGACAGAGAGGACAGCGAAGAGAAGTAAGCAATATTAGCATTGAAAGAAACGAAAAAGAAAACCAGAACAGTGTTAAAGTAGATAATGAATCACAACACTCTCGAAGGTATCCACTAAGTAAAATTTTAAAACAAACCGGAATTTTTTGTCATCTAACAGAATTTATCAAATGAGCTGGAATCTATGTAAAAAGTAAAAAATCAAATTCAATGTATGCAGATGCTTTTATTAATAACTGCTAGAAAAATATTTATCTACATTATTATACAAGATTCCTGGGATAACTTTGGTGGGTGCCACTATAGATAAACTGTCAACAATTAATGAAGAAATACGAATTAAATTAAGAGTTGGAAAGAAATTTCATTATTTGCAATGTGTAATAATGGACGAAATGAGTCACGACATGGTGGTCGGAGTAGATGAATTAACAGGGAAACGTGTATCTATAGACTTCAATAAAGAACAGAAATTACAGATAGATGGAGAAATAATTGATATAAATGATGCTGTGGGTTGGACAAGGAAATTAATATGGCAAATAAACAAAAACAACTCGAAACAAGCAAGATAACAAGTGAGGAAGCACAAATGGAACAGAGAAAGAAAAACAAGAGAAATAGGAAAAATAAATCAAGAAAAATAGGTGCCTGGAATTCATCAGAATAATATGAACCTAGATGAGAATAAAATAAACTTATCAGAAAATTTAGAAGTAGAGGAGGGTGAAGAGTAAACAGAAAGAGAACGATACAGGTTAGAAACGAAATTTGATAAAAGAAAAAAAGAGGTAGAACCTGAAAACTAGTAATTGGGGAAAAATTGTATTATTATGAATAAATTGGATAAATTAAAAAGAAATGATCATAAGCGGAAAATTTTTTAAAGTGCTTAAATTTTGTTTGAAAATAAAAATAAAATCATTTATATCTAGGATAATGACTAAATTGAATAGATAACTTAATTTAAAAATTTTGTTGGGTAGGGCAAAAATTCTGTTTATCAAATAGCGATGATTCTTCAATGTTGTGAGTGTTAAAAGGTATTATTTTATGTTGAAAAGCAGTTTTCAATATTAAAGTACTGGGATCTTCGACTTGGTTACAAACTCATTTTGCCGTGTAAAAGTACATTTTTTGTAAAACGAGGAAACCACTACTTATAGTTTATTATTGAAATTTTCGACAATTTCGAAATGACAGTTTTTTTTAACCGTAATTTTGAAAAATATTTTGCCAACTGCTATTTCAAAATGTTTTGAAAAAGTTAGATTTTTGTAAAATCTCCAAGAAAAAGAGGATTTCGATAAAAAAAAGGAAATTCCTTTAATTTAGTTTATTTCTAATAATACGATGGGTGTAAATCCTAATTTTGGCGTTCAAAAAAAATTATATACCAAATAATTACACTGATTCAAAGAGTAAGAGGGATGTAAAGGAATCTGAAAACGACTGCCTACTCATTGGAAGAAAAAAGTTGTAACAAAATTATAAACAAAATTGTAACATTGGATAAAATTAGTAAGAACCCCTTAAAAAATGAATTTGTACCGTCGCTGAGATGTGCCGAAGAGACCTTTTCATACGATCTACATCTGGGCAAATCTCCATCTACTAAAAGTACCGGTTTTCATTTACCGCATATTCATTTTGAGATCAGTTAATTTATTTTTTTTTCTCACTGCCAATTCTAAATTGGCAACAGAACTAGAGGTGTGCTTCTAGCGATCATCTACCTATGAAATCGAAAGTTGTAAGTCTTTGGAGCAGTGGCACTAGGTGTATAGCGCTAGTGTCCGTTAATCGGTTTAGCAATAGCGTTAATTTTTAATTAAAAAAGGATATCCTTCAAATTAATATTTATGATCGCAATTAAGTGTTTTAGTCCACTTTAAAAACTGGAATCCAATGATCTATATATATATAATATATATATATATATATATATAATATATATATATTATATATATATATAAATATATATATATATATAAATATATATATATATATAAATATATATATATATATATATATATATATATATATATATATATATAATATATATATATATATATATATATATATATATATATATATATATATATATATATATATATATATATAATTAATGTTTCTTGGGTTTAGGTTCAATAAGGATATATTACATGTGAAACTAGATTTTATTTTCCATAGCAATCAATCAACGTTTCGGCAGGAAACCCTTGCCTTTGTCAAGAGTCAAAACGTAAAACGTGACACAGACAGTAACAAACTGACGCCAGTTAGACATTAGACGCCAGACCTTAACGTCAGTTCGTTAATGCCTGTGTCACGTTTTACGTTTTGAATCTTGACAAAGGCAAGGGTTTCCTGCCGAAACGTTGATTGATTGCTATGGAAAATAAAATCTAGTTCCACATGTAATATATCCTTAACGAACCTAAGCCCAAGAAACCTTAATTTTATATGGAATATAATACGGTTCAAGAAACTCAAAAGTACTATATATATACTATATATATATATATATATATATATATATATATATATATATATATATATAATATATATATATATATATATATATATATATATATATATATAAGAAATGGATATTAGTGACTGTCGATATAAACAAACAACACAATTTATTAGGGTTGCACTCAGAAAATTTGCTGGGATGTTAAAGAAACACTCTTTTGACTTTTTGTCTAGCTTTCGGAATTGTTTTATTTCTTTTTCAAGACACTGTAATCAGAAAAATATGCAAATATTTACAAAATATCAGAATTCTTCAGTGCAACTTACTAATCGTTGTGATTATTTGTAAAAGTATTGACACTCAACATTAATACAACACACATACAACATACATATAAATAATAAAATAATGGACAAAATACATTTTATTTATTTATTTTAAAATGTATTCTGTCCATTATTTTATACTTTATGTGTGTGTTATTAATGTTAAGTGTCAATGCTTTTACTAATAATTTCAACGATTAGTAAATTGCACTGAAGAATTGTGATATTATGTAAAAATTTACATATTTTTCTTATTGCAGTGTCTTGAAGAAGGAATAAAACAATTCCGAAACAGAAAGTCAAAAGAGTGTTTCTTTAACATCCCGGCAAATTTTTTGACTGCAACCCCAATAAACTGTGTTGTTGTCTGTGTAAGATTTTTTACAGTATGTTCCTTTGTTTGTGGTTCCCTTAATATCTTTAGATTAATTCTACACTTTGTTAGATTCTTTATCAGCTTCAATTTGTTTCGTAATCTGACTACTATGGGGTTATGGTTTAAACCGATATCTACTCCAGGGTAAGTTTTTCCAGAAAAATTTTATTAAAAGTCCTTTATAAAAGGTATAGGTATAATTTAAAGACCCAATCGGGCTATATCACAAAAAGGTTTTCGGAATCCATATTCCATCATCAGTGTCTAGGTATACATTTATGTTGCCACTAAATATGTGGGTAAAAACCCGTTAAAAATTGTTTGTTTAAATTTAGTTTACATTATGTGTTATTAATTATTATGATGTTAAAGCTACCAGTAGATTTGGTATCATGGCGACATATGACTCCACGCGAAGCTGCTAGTCCTGAGACAGGTGTGTCTAGGAGGACTTGAGGAAAGAAACTAGTTGCTCATAGACTTTAAGACTTGTTTCAAATCATAGTAAAATAGTTCGATTTCTTCTTTATCTTTATCTGCCATCGGAGTATAAACTTGAATTAAAATTTACTATACCTTTCTTAGAATGAAGTTGTAACGATAAGATTCTATTCAAATTAGGGGTAAAACTTATATTAGAGTAGTTGACTTTTTTTGCAACTAAGATAGCAACACTACATCGATGATTGTCCCCGTTGTAACCTTAATAATACATAGTTCCGTTATTTATAATTCGTTTGCTTGAATCTGGCCTCTGTGCGTCACTTATAACTACATCAATTTGGCGAATCCATTTCAAGGAATACGTTAGCTAATTTACCACTTGTATATAGACTTCTGACATTCCAGATTGCTACTTTTAATGTCTTTAATGCACAGGGATTTCTCTGGTTTACGATCTAGGAGGCCCTGTACTCTACACCTATTCCTCTTCTGCCGTATCTTCGATTCTGTGGTCCATAATCAGTGAGTTTGTTTACGTTTTTGTCATTTACTATTCATGACTTTATTAGAGGTACCCTATGATTCTGTAATGTAGTGATAGGCATAACTATTCTGAGCGTGGTATATAGAGATCGTTCTGTAAAAATATTAAAAAATGTTGTTGAAAAAACATTAAATAATAACGGGTGCGGCTTCAGACCAGGAAGTAATACATCTTAATTTCATTTCCTGGGTGTTTCTATTTATGGTAAATATAGATCTATATTTTTCCTTCTTTTTTGCTCTATATTCTTTACACCGCATTTTTAAACATTTTGTTTATTTCTTTTCCTTGCTTATTTATAAAGTAGAAGGATTTGCTTGGCCTTTTTTGCAACGCCTTTTTTTCTCATTTTTCTTCTCAAACAGCGTTTAGTTCTTTAGGTGTCTCTTTAAATTTTTTCCATCTGGTGACATTGACAGCTTGATCTTCAGAATTCGACGAAGTATTTGGATAAAAGCTTGATTCTGATACTTCAAAATTTCCTCAAATGCAATGTCTGTGTTATAGTATAGATTTTCCGCAGTTTCATTGAGATCTTCGGTATTTAAAGTTAGATCCTTGTTGATATTCTCCACCTGGGTACTTTCCTTCACATCAACATTTATCCCATTATATTCTACACTAATACAAACTAGGCATCTGTTTTGGGTATTATTTTATAAATGAGACCCTGCCTGAATAGTAGTACTTTTTGGCTTCAAAATAATACAGGAATGCACTTAAAGAATAAGCAATTTGCTGGAAGCTGGAGGACTTTTTTCTTCTTAAAAAATCTCATAAACTTGATCAAAGCCTCTATTTTCAAATTTTTGGTCTTCAGTAAAATCTTAAAGGATGTTTTCATTGGAGCCTGTATGTTGTTGAATTTCAATTACCTCTACACCTTCAGGCGTACAAACATTTTTCCAATCTTCTCCACTAGCATGGATCTTAAGCTCTCCGACTCCAACTATCATTCCGCTCATTAGCAATGTCAATTGAAAATAGTCTATTATTTCGTAAAACTCTGGCATTAGTTTTGAAATGGTCACGTGTGTTTGAAAAGACACGTTATTTTTTTTTTAGAGAAACCTCGTAACTCATTAGTCTCAATAGTTGAGTTAGGTAGGAGACAAAACCTCGTATTACAATTTTTTCACTGAAAAATTCACTAAAATACATTATTTTGGAAATTCTTGTCCCAGCGGACATTTTCATTAAGTGATTTATATAATTTGTAATAGATTAAATGAATCATCATAAACTCAAATTTTTTGAAATAATATTAGTTGTTTCTGTTTAACGTAAAACAATGCGTCTGCGTATTACTAAAACAAAGTGTTAAGATGTTTTCACTTACCATAAGTTATAATAAACACTTACAATTCTTATAAACCCATACAACTTGCACAAAAAAGACCAAAAATACTTACAAAGTCATGTTTGACTTTCGAGGTTTCGTGTACCACATGTGAGATACGAGGATTCTGAATTTGGGTAACGTAAATGAAATATCTCATGCTTTCATATAAGAGGTTTTGCAATCGATGCAGCTTGAATTCCTTATGTAGGCCACCCAAAAATCTCAAAACCATCGAAAATTGAGATACTATTTTTGTTTTGTAGAACCATAGACTTTAAATAATGATTTTCCATTATTTGAACCACAGACGATCGTCTGCTATGAACTTACGTTATTCTTCTGTTTTTAGACAAAAAATTATTTAACACTTTCGCTCATGACGTCTACAATTGTGCACATAATTTTCAAGTATCTGCCCTACCTAAAATTGGCTTCATTTTACAGTTATGTGATATCTTATACATCCACAGACATTCTGTAATACGTATTGCCTAGCTTACAGTGACTTCTGGCATAGAGAAGCAACAATTTATAACAGCTGTTTACATGGTGGTTACTGTGTTACACGTTCTAATCAGGTAAGCTCTCGTAATTCGATAAATATATCAAAAATTATTGGTCATCTAGTCGATTTTATGTTTTTATTTTGAGTACAAATATTGTATTATTAGATGTATATAAATATTTTCGTCATATATTTCTTGCAGTGACTATAACAGGTCTCTAAAATTTGGTGTCTCCAATTGTAGACAATTGTATAAAAAGAAAGTTTCATTTTTTTGAGATATTTTATTTGTTTCAGAAAATCATGTCTAAGAGAAAATATACCGAAAATCAACTTATTGAAGAGCTAGAAAAGGGCCTTTCTGATATAGAAGGGCTTGAAAGCGATTGTAGCGATGAAGATAAAGAAATTGTAATGCGAAGAGAAATTGGAGATTTTTTGCCTGATGATATGGAGAATATAATTGCACAAGCAGACGAGTTCCATGATGTTATCAAGGAAAGCATTATGGAGTATGGAGTATTCTGAAGAGTTTGAAGATATTTATCGAAATATGGACATATTCCAAAGAAATAAGATCATATGGATACAAGACGTCAAGTTCCAAACCAGAAGTATGTTTTTTGAGGAACAATCGGTTCAAAACCTTTCGCTTGAGAATGAAATGTATCCAGTAGATTATTTCATGAAATATTTTACAGAAAAGTTATTCGAAAAAATGGTCGATTGTACCAATATTCATGCTCTTCAGAATAATAATAATCATTTCTCACCAACCAATTTGAAAGAGCTGAAAACTTTATTTGGATTAATCATTAAAAGTGTCAATATTGCCCGAGACAATGTCCATAAATATATTCTTCAAACTTCGAACCCATCTACATTGTGTTAACAATTTGGTGGACCGAAATCAACGACAAGCTATAAAAGGTGAGACCAGTCTTCAATTCAGTACGAAATAGATGCAAGGAGCTAGAAGTAGAGAACTATGTTTGCGTGGATGAACAAATGGTTCCTTTCAATGGCCAATTAAATATAAAACAGTATATAAAGAATAAACCGCATCCATGGGGCTTAAAATTATTTCTACTTTATGGTGCAAATGGTCTAACATACAATTTTATTATCTATCAAGGGAAAAAACGGAAATAAATTCTAAAACAGCTAAAAAAAATTTGGTCAAGGAGCCGCAGTATTGTTAAATCTTTCCGAAAATTTAGCGCCACAAAGACACACAATATCTTGTGATAATTATTTTATATCTTGCAATTTAATCGAGGTCCTGAATCAAAAATTTATTTATATAACGGACACTATCAGAGTAAACAGATTTTTTAAACCTATTGCCAACGAAAAAGAATTCCGAAAGAAGCAGAGGGGATTTTTGAGGAAGTGATATCAAATGGTGGAGGTTTTTTGGTCAACTGGTTGGACAATAAGCCAGTAGCATTTGCTTCAAACTATGTAGGAATAGGAGAACAAGACACAGTAAAACGTTGGGATAAAACTGCAAAACAACGAATTGAAGTAAACCGACCTCAAATAGTGAAGGAATATAATACTTCAATGCGAGTAGACAAAGCTGACGCTCTTATATCATTATGCCGAACAAAAATTCGTTTTAAAAAAATGGACACTGCGAATGATATTTCATGCGGTGGATATGGCAATTGTAAATTCTTGGTTAGAGTACAGAAAAGATTGCTAAGTACTTGGTCGCCCAACGAAAAAACAACTAGACTTATTGCACTTCAGAACGGAGATAGGTGAGGTTGCCCTCATCACGCAGGGCAATGGCATTTCCAAGAAGAGAGTGGGAAGAACTTCAAAAGATGATGCCCCTGTTCAACTGACTCGAACTAGGATTTAAGTAAGGCCTCTTGCATCGGTACAATTAGACAACATAAACCATATACCTGAGTACACTGGGGTGTCCCTTCCTGGACGGTGCAAAAATGTTGGCTGCAAAGGCAATTCTAGATGGACTTGCATTAAATGTAAGATGCATTTGTGCCTTCAAAAAGATCGCAACTGTTTTATAAATTTCCATGTAAAATAAATACTTACTCTTTATGTCACATAATTACATTTTGTTTTATTTTTTACTGTATTTTCATTCTTTAATAAATTCTATAATTTAATTCATTGACTATTTATATCTACAGTTGTAGACATTATTTTTTTCATATACCTAAGGAAACAAATTTTGAAAAAACAATTCGAGGGTGTTTTTTACTATATTTTACCAAGATATTAACCAAAAAACAATTTTTATCTATGCAAACAAAAACTCGTAAGCGAAAGGGTTAATAGGACTCTTTAAATGTTTTACTAAGTAAAATTCAAGACTTGAGTTATAATAAAGGGTCATATTTCCAAAAGTTCTAACATTAGTATAGGAAATTTTTGACAAGAATTCTAACATTAATAAATTTTTCGTTCGTAAGTACTTATATTATTTTCTAGCTTGAACCAATCTATATAGTATTTTAACATAAATGATGAATTCTCGAAACCATTGTAACCCTCCTGCAGGTTCTTCGAGTTTCACCGAAAACCGTTTGGTTTTCCAGTTAACCGCTGCTACATATTCTCACCTGTAGGGATCGTATCATCTACATATCAGCTTATGGGCTTATTTTATTGCCTTCATGATGGCACTTAAAGTGGACTGACACTTCTGACTTCAATTGGCTAATATGTATTCTTTCATTGCTGCCGTATTTTTTTATGCGTACAAAGAATCGCACGCAACTGGTATTAAGACCGCTTTGACCCAGCTTCTCCACATCCAATATTTAAAAGTTTAACCGGGCCATGAACCGAATTTGGATCTCGCATCCTTACGCGATATACACCTCTTTATAGTTTTTTAATTTATCACGTTTGGCAGACGATTTGTGGTTATTATAAGCGGATTTACATTTTTACGCAAACTCATTATTTTATTCGAATTAATGAAGTTGAACAATTTGAATATCTTAATAGCTTATTTCACTTTTTTTAAAACTGGATTTGTATCGTAAATTATATTTGGAAATTAATTACCAGTGCCGTGCGGAAATACGTATAGGAAATATAAGGGAACAGCTATTTTTATGATTATATAATATGATAATATTAAATTTATTTAATAAAACGATATGATCAATCCCAGTGAGATCTAGTCTAGGCTCAATCTTGATGATCTCCGGTTATGATCCCTTTACGGAATCCCGCCAGGCAGCTCTTATGTTTAGTCATACCAGATACGTAGGATATTAAAAGAAGTGATTTCTCATAGGATTTTTCCGTTTTATCAAGCAATAGATGACATTGTAGGACAGAGTTGTTTTGTTATTTTTGTTTTGGTTTTCTGAGACTATCATATCGAATTGTTAGGTTCTTGTGCTGAATCTGTGCACTAGTCTTTGTAGACTATTTTTATCGTGTGGTATTAATATTGTGTCGTCTTAGTAGAGTATTATAGCTTTTTGATCCCCTTTGTTTATCCCCTTTTTTTATCCTTTTGATGACTTTTTATTCTATGTTCTGTAGTATAATATTATTCAGGGTTGGTTAATTTTAATCTGTCATTATTTCAGGAAGGAGCTATTTATGACAATAATTTCTTACTGTCATTTTTAAGGTAATTTCTGTTGTTTGAGATTTATGTGTCTTTACAAAGTTATACCAGGGAGCCCCTTTAAGAGATTCGTTGGTTTTCTTTTAACTATATTTGTAACAATATGCAAAACCATATCAGTGGATTTTAATATTTAAAAAATAGATTTTTTGACAATGTTTTTTTAAGAAATAAAAAATATTTTTTAATCAATTTTTGACAATACTAACTAGCATTTCTTATTAATTGAAACAATATATAATTGCTCCTAGCTTTATTTTTTACTTCTACACTTTTAAAACTAATCTAAAACCATTGTATTTTATATTGCTTTACGTCTTTATGTTACTTCAGAACCATTAGAACCAAAGAAATGCAAAATTACTGCAGCAGTATTTCAGCAATACTTATTTTGTTTTCGAACCCCGTTTTAAGTTTGTTCTTCATGACCTTCCAGCTATTTACTTCTTTATCTGACTGTATTATGTACAGTTTAGCAATTGCTTTTACAGATCGT
Source organism: Diabrotica balteata (assembly GCA_918026665.1). Classification (NCBI taxonomy): domain Eukaryota; kingdom Metazoa; phylum Arthropoda; class Insecta; order Coleoptera; family Chrysomelidae; genus Diabrotica; species Diabrotica balteata. The sequence goes on from OU898280.1 coordinate 86,521,189, forward strand.
TTAGCAAAAATTAACATTTGTACATGATTCCGTTTATCGGCTCTTGGTCAAGAGGAGTATGCTATTAATTCCAGCTGCGTTTGTTCCAGCAGAAAGGCTTTTCTTTAGAGTCGGCTTGACCATGAAGAAATAAAGAAGCTGGCTCAGCGAGGATTCAGTGGCTGAAATCCTTTGTGTCCAATCATGGACAAAATATAAAATAGTTTTTAATTTAATTTAAAAATATTTGGAGATACATATAAATTTAGATTTGTAAAATAAGTGGATACTGAAATAAGTGCTTGTTTATTCAAGAATGGTTTGACTCTATTTTATATACAGTGTGTCTGTCCAATTAAGTCGGAACCAAATTAAACTTTTTTTATTTTTAGTTTTATGAAAAAAATTATTCTTTATAAAGGTCTGCATGTCCTAAAATCTAAAATACAATCATCAGATATTAATTTCTTTCAGTTGTATAGGAAGATTGTCAAAAAATTTGAATTTTATAAAGAGTAAAGTAGGCACCTTTATTTTAAACAATATCAACAATCGTTATTAAGAAAATTTGATTCTAAATAAGAAATATGGTTTATATCATTCATAAAAACCGTAGCTCTTACTATATTAAAGGAAAAAATTATGGTAAGCGGTTTGAATTGCATGTTAATAGAGGTGTCATTTCATTTACTTAAAATTTCGAATTAGCGATTGGACGTTCTCTGTCAAAAATTTATTGATTATTCAGTGCATCTTAGATTAAATATCGAAGGATAGACAAATTCTAAATAAATAAAAATTAAAAAAAACCAAAATAATAAACATGTTATCAATGGTATAATTTATTAGTAATATTACCCCCAAATTATGCATATTCAACATTCAACAAAATTTAACTTTCCATTTAAAATAAAAAAGCTTATAGCGATTTTTTAGTCTAACTAAAAGTAATAATTATTACAAAAAATATTAAGTTAGAAGGTAAAGCATCTTTTACCTCTCCTTTTGGTGTACATTTTCAGAAATATAAATGAAAAAAACATTGAAAACTTCTGAGTAAATTTTTCCGTGATTGATATTGTTTAATATAGCGTCTAAAATAATTTAAACAGGAGAACAAGTTTATTCAACAACAAATAGAAATTTTACCACAATACATTGTACAAATAAATGTAAAACTTACAGGAATACAGGACTTACGTACATACATGAATAATTATTAAATTGGTCTAATAATATAATTTTGAAGTTCAATTGTTAAGACAATTTGAAATACGAAATATACTCGGAAGATAATAAAAATATTAAATTTGTCTTTACACTATTATTATAAAAGTACATTTATTTTTTAAAAAAATATAATTTAAGTTAGCTTTGTGAGACAGCGGGAAGTCAACGAGACAGGTGTCGGGACGCGAGACGGCACAGCGAAAATAGCTGCGGGACAAGAGCATGTTCCCCGTGAAGCCCTAACGGAGGAGGATAACATAAAAAGGGTGATCAACTGGAGTGTAAGAACTATAGAGGCATTACTCTGTTAGCATCTGTGTATACAATCTTCGGCAATGTATTATTTTAAAGACTTAAACATTTTACAAAGGATATTGTTGGTCAATATCAATGTGGATTTACTGCTGGAAAGTCAACTACACATCAAATTCAAGCACATAGGTAGATTCTAGAAAAGTCACTATAATATAACATATATACACACCATCTCTTCATTGACTTCATAGCAGCCCATGACAGTGTGAAAAGAACTGACAATGCAATACATAGGCTCATGCGCTAGAATTGAAGAAGTCAACTCTACGTTCTGTGACATTAATAATGGTCTAAGACAGGGGGGTTTCCTTTTTAATATTGCCTTAGAAAAAGCAATCAGACAATTAAATATTAGAATGAATGGAACTATTTTTAATAGATTGACGTAAATTCTCGCATTCACTGACGATATAGTTATAGTGGGTAGAAGTAGAGAGACATGGTGCAGTGTTTTATAAGGCTTTCGGACGTAGCCAATGAACTAGGACTTGTGGTGGACGAGGAAAAAACCAAATATATGTTGGTTATTAAAAACCCTCAAAATATCCAAAAGAGAATTCAAATTAACAACCATACCGTTGAGCAAGTCAAATAATTTACATATCTTGGATCGCTGGTAAAGCAATAGCAAACAGAACTGTTCACGGTTTCCAGAAACTATAAAAAAAATAAATATATAAAGCGTGCAGTAAAGCTTAATATATACAAGACCTTAATAAGATAGGTTTTGATATACGGGGCTGAAACGTAAACCTTATCTCAAAATAATGAAAAACTTTTTGGTATTTTTGAGAGAAGAATTCTTAGAACGATTTTTGAGGCCGTAAATGATAATGGCCTTTGGCATCGAAGAAACAACTTTGAACTATATCTGTTATACACCGATCCAGATATTGTGAAATTCGTTAAAGTGCAGAGACCTAGATGGGCTGGACACATTGCTAAGATATCAGATCACTAATACACGAAGAGATTAAAATTTTAAAAACCAGAGGGCACAAGAGCATAGGACGACCAAGAATGAGATGGATTGATGATGTGAAAGAAGACCTATAGAAGGGTTAGAAGATGAGGGGTTGCTAGGAATCGACAGGAGTAGCGACTTCTTTGTGATTAGGCTAAGATCTACAACGGATTATTGAGCAACTTATGATGATGAGTTGGATTAAAGCCCTGCAGTACTTGGTGGATTAAGTAACTTAACCGGTTGCCGGTCCCAAGCCCGGATAAATGAGAAAGAAGTCTATAGTCAGGTTACAACCCTAAGGAAGATTTAACAATGATTATTAACGCAAGGAAAAAAACAACGAAGAGAAAACAACTACAAAATAACTAAAGAGCTTGCAATTAAAAATATAGATATAGAACTTCAAGAGAAAAAAACGGGTCAAACTCTCTTCTTTCTATTGCTCTATTGCTGTTGCTACTATCTCTTCTCGTGTCGAAAGCTTCACATGCTGCATATTTATTTTTTACCAAGTAAGATCAATTCCATCCTCCTCCATTAGGGCTTCACGAAGAACACACTCTTGTCCCGCAGCTATTTTCGCTGTCCCGTCTCGCGTCCCGCCACCTGTCTCGTTGACTTTCATTGCCGAAGATTGTATACACAGATGCTAACAGAGTAATGCCTCTATAGTTCTTAGACTCCAGTTCATCACCCTTTTTATGCAACGGACATATTATTCCCTTCAGCCACTCTTCTGTTACCCATTCCTTCTGCCATATAAGTACTATTAGTCTATGGATTGCTGCAAAAAGTTGCTCACCACCTTTTATATACATTTCCGAACAGATTTCATCGATTCCCGGGGATTTATTATCTTTGAGTTTTAGGATTGCATTTGAAATTTCTTCTCTTGTTGGGTCTTCACTGTGTAGTTGACGTTGTAGATTTTGTTGATTTTCTATGTTGTAACCTCCTTCAATATAGTTTATATTTAGATGTTCGCTGAAATTTCGTGCCCCTCTGTTAAAAACTGAGTTTTTATCATGTAGAATTTCACCGTTAGTGTCTTTACTAATTTTTAATCGTGGTTTAAATTCTCGACGGCTAGTATTTAAGGATCTGTAGTATTTCCACGTTTCATTTTTATCGAATAAACTTTGTATCTCACTGAGAGTGTTCTATTCGTATTCCTTCTTCTTATGTCGATGGATACATTTTCCATCTCTTTTAAGATGACTATACTGTTCTCTTTTTCTCTGGATACAACCTGCGTCAATGGTTTTTTGATATGCTGCGGTCTTACTATTTGTGGCCATTTCGCACTCATGATCAAACCAATGAGTTCTTTTTTCTGATTTGGTTTTCCCCAATATTTCAACGGATTTCTGTAACAGAATATGTCGTATATTGGACCATAGTTGGTTAATATCTTCTTCTTCTTCTAAGTTTTTTGTCCTTATTTGGTCTTCTATTTGCTGTCTGTATACATTTGCAATGTCGGGATCTTTTAGTTTATTAATGTCGATTTTTTGTCTCCTTCTTTCTTTAAATCGTGATTTAACTAGATAATGATCACTATCTATGTTTGCTCCTCTAAAAGACCTAACATCTAATAAGTTAGAGCAGTGTCTTGCATTGATGATTATATGATCTATTTGGTTATTCCTTTCATTATCAGGAGATTTCCTTATGTATATCGTTATGAGGAAATCGTGTCCCAGCTATTACCATGTTCTTAGACATCGCAAAGTTTGTGATTCTGAGACGGTTATCATTAGAGTCTACGTGTAGACTCTCTTTTCAAATGGGGGGCGAAAATTCCATATCAGCTGTTTTCTTTCTATGTCTGTTGTTAGAGAGCCGTCAACGCCCATTCGCTGTCTTATCTCATCATTACGGATTCTCTCTCTGCGTAACACTCCTACTGATCTAAAAGCGTCCATTTTTACTGCCTCAGTTTTTTTCTGTTGTTTTCGGTTAATCGCCAAGTTTCTGCTCCGTAAAATAGACTGCTTTTAATAAGAGATTCGTAGATATTGTGTTTTCTTCTTTTTGCCATTTCATGACTTCACAGTACGCTGTTTAGACAACCTATTGCTTTTCTTAATTGTGTTATTCTTCTCTTTATTTCTTCATCATCTTTCCCCGTTGTATCAAAAACGATTCCTAGGTATGTGTAATGGTCGCAGGGCATGATGATTTCGTTATTTTCTAATGTGATGTTCGATAGTTCGGGACCTATTGGCAGGTTTTTTCTGTATTAATTTCTAGTCTCCACTTTCTATATTCTTCTTGTAATTTCCTTGCCATGTACTTTAGATCATCTTTATCGTTTGCTATAACAACCTGGTCATCAGCAAACTGCAATGCATACAAGCAAATCTCTCCAAGGTCTACGCCCATGCCTCTGCATTTTCGTTTCCACTTTTTCAATGCTTTTGCAACATACATTTAAAACAAGGTCAGTGATACACAACACCCCTAACGTAGACCTGTATTAACCAGGAAGCTTTGCGATAGTCTGTTTCCAGTTTTTATTTGTGATGTTGACCCTTCATAGAAACTTCTTAAGGCTTTTGTTAAGGTGACACGTTCAGTAATATTCGTCTATCGTAACACGTTCCAGAATTTGTTTACAGGAACTGTATCGTACGCCTTCTGCAAGTCAATAAACATGAGCTGGATTTCTTGATTTGTCACCTTTAAAATGGCAATAATGTCACCTGCTATTATTTTTATGTCATTTTTTGGGCACTTATCGTACTCTCGGTTTAGTGCCTTATAGAACATGTCTTTCTAATTATCCTCTTTTTCTTCCGTTGGAGCATGGATGCTAATAATGCTAATATTAGCGAACTTCCCTTTAAGTCTTATTCGACATATCCTATAATCGATAGCTTTGAAATCGATTACACTATGTTTGGCCTCGCTGCTTACAATAAATCCGGTACCAAATTCGTGTCGGTTAGGATGTCCACTGTAGTAAATTGAAGTTATTTTTTGCCAGGATACCTGAGCTAATCTGTGACGGGTAGCGCTTTCGGGGTGACAGACTCAGTAAAACACAGGTTGAAATAAAAATAAATCTATTAATTTAACGCATATACAATAAATAAAAATAAAATGAATTCTATATCCCCGCCTGGATCCCGCGATAAGTGAACTCCCCGGCAAATGTCTATAAAAGAGAAAAAAAATTATTATAGGTGGCGTTAGGAGCAACCAACATTATAATTATTATAATTAATTGATTTATTTTAATAAAATATAATTTCAAGTGTCAAATAACTGTCAAAGTGTGGATACGCATTTTTAATACTCTCTGCATTTTAAAGTTTATTTCATTGAATTTAAAGCAATACTGAGTATTCAGTACCTCCAGATATTCGATCGACTTCCAAAGATTGGTGTAAAATTTTTGAACAATTTAATTTTCCTTGCATTATAGGTGGTGATATGAATGCGCATAACAGTTTGTGGGGTTCACTTAGGAATGATGGCATTGGGCACCAACTTATTAATGCCATTGATACTCTTGATTTAGTTCTTCTTAATAATGGCAAAGCAACGTGTCTGACCCGCCCGGATGTGAAACAATCTAGTGTTGACATTACGTTGTGCTCTCCTGATTTAGTAAAAGAAATTACTTGGGACGTCTTGGATGACACATTGGGATCGAATCATTATGTAGTTTACATGAATTTTTCTTCTGTTATTTCTCGTAATGAATACATTCTTCCAAAGTCCAAATGGAATGTTAATAAAGCTAATTGGACCCAATATTCTGATCTGATTGAACAAAACTTTCTTAACTATTCGGACAGCTTGTCAACCTCAGAGAAATATGACTTCCTAATGGAAAGTATTAATAATGCATCTTCTCAATCCATTCCGACGTATAAACCCTTTAAAATTATTAAACGACCACCTCCTCCGTGGTGGGATTTCGAATGTGAACAAGTTGTTTCTGACAGGAAAAATGATTTAAAAACATATAAAAATAACTTTAGTTTCACTAATTACGTACGATTTCAGGAAGTAATGGCTAAAACAAAAAAAGTTCTAAAACGAAAAGCCAAAGAAAGTTGGAAAAACTGGCGTTCATCATTAAATAAAAATATGCCTATTAAAAATATGTGGAATAAAGAGATACAAATTTAAATATTATGTCATACGAAACCAATACAACAACCAATATTAAGATGAGTTTACCAAAAGGTTAACGAATTTTCGTAAAAACACAGCTGTTTTAAAAACTAAACATTATGAGCCGAGTTGTGGATATCTATATCTCACAAACCAAACCACCCGTCTAGGAAAGAAATTTTGAGCATGCAAAAATATTATATCATATAAATGAATAATGACTTTAGCAGCTGATTTCTACTTAAATATAATACAAAGAAATATAATGATGTTAAAGTTAAAACCAAATGCAATTGAGAAGGAAATAATTATATATTAACAAAGACATAAATATACTAGAATTAACATTAATTATATTTTAAAATGAACGTAAAAATGTTATGATTAAAGTTTGACGCGACACAATATTAAATAGTTCAGAAAAACTATAGGATTTCGCAATCAATGTAACTAGCCAATATACAAGTAACCTGTAGTTGTCATGGAACAACAAATAATACAATTGGTATATAATAAAATATGTACTTTACGACCGAAATGCTACCAAGTAGTGAAGACCCTGTCTTCTTGGCAGGTCAGGAACAAAAGTATCTCGAGATAGGGAGCACTACCCCAGAACTCCAACATACGTCTCTGTTGACTGAACAGCCTCCACCCCTACTGGTTGGGATGTCTGTCCGTAATAGGAGACCGATAATTTCGAACAACTTAAGAAGAGGTTAAATGTGGCCACGAACACTTGGAGCGTGTATATCAGTCGCAGCTTAAAAATCGAAGACAAAAGAAAGATGAGGCTCTTCAAAAATATGAGGTAGATATTGCCAGTTCAGTACGATATGCTTATCAACAGTTCCCGAAGACATGATGGAAAAGTTGGCAGTTCTAACGTTTACTGATGGTCTTCGTGATCACGAAATGCAGAGAAGACTGGGATTAGCTCGTCACAAGACGATGGTTGATGTCTTATCCGCCGCCCTCGAATACGAGTCAGCTACGCAGGCCTCTGGCGGGTACAGTAAAGTTAGGACTGTAAAAGAGGAATGAGATGAAGAAAAACTTGAACAGCTCGTTAATACGATGAAAAGCATAAGATGCAAGAAAACAAAGACCATAAAATGCTGGAATTGTGGCGAAATAGGACACGTACGAAGTTCATGTAAGCACCCTAGGTACGACGCAAATCAAGAAACTCACCAATAGAAAAACATGTAGATGGAGAAATAAATGGTAAAAAGCATACGTTGTTGGTGGATACCGGAGCGACCAGAACCAAAATACGCCCGACAGTTATAAACAGCCGTAAGAAAATTCAGGTACAATTAGGAATTGGAGCAGAAAGGTTCGGCACACTGTTATAGTCGCTGACATTGAAGAGGATGTTATATTAGGAATGGACGTAATGAATACACATGGATTCCAATTTGATTTTAAGAATAAGGTAATCAAAGTTGGCAACGAGGAGGTATTTCTTCATCTACATGATGATAACACTATGCAAGCAGCCGTTAAAGAAGATACAGTCGAGCTTGCGAGAAGTGAAACGATAATAGTCGCGCGCCTACCGGGAATTGTGGACATACGGACACCTGTTATGATGAAGCCTTGGAACCATGACGACGAGGTTGGCTAAGCAATTATAATTGAAAAGAAATTGGAGACTTCGGCTAAAGAAATACCTGTGAGACTTATCAATATCAATAAATATCCAGTAACCATCAAGAAAGAGACAAAAGTAGAAACTTGTGACATCTATAATCCGTCAGATGACAACATCTGATAATTCCAACGACAAATTCGACCCAGATTGAGAAAAGAAAATTAAGGAAATTTCTTCCGCAGTATTGTGATATTTTCGTACTGAAAGGAGGAAAGACGGGAAGAACTACCATTGTTAAGCATAAAATAGATACTGGTAATGCTAAGCCAATTCGTCAAACAGCTCGACGATTACCACAGGCGAAAAGAGAGGAAACTAAAACGATTATTCAGGAAATGAAGAAATACATAGAATAGAACCTTCTAAGAGCCCACAGGTCTCTCGGGTGGTCCTGGTTAAGAAGAAATAGGGAACGACGAGGTTCTGTGTGGATTACCGTTTGCTGAACAACGTTACCAAGAAAGATAGTTATCCTCTGCCTCAGATCGACTACACATTGGACACATTGGCTGGAAGTAAATTGTTTTCTACTTTGGATTTGAAGTCTGGATACTGGCAGGTAGAAATGGACCCGGTAGATAAAGAAAAGACAGCCTTCACCATAGGATCTGGATTATGGCAATTCAACGTCATGCCATTTGGACCCTGTAATGCTCCTGCGACATTTGAGAGGCTTATAGAAAATGTGTTGAAAGGGTTATCTTGGAAAACATGCTAAGTTTATCTAGATGAGATAATCGTCTTGGGGGAGACATTTGAAGACCATCTGAAGAATTTAGAAAACGTTTTTAATCGAATTAAAGCTACCCAATTGATGTTATACCCCAACAAGTGCCAGCTATTTCAAGGTAAAGTCAATTATCTGGGTCATATAGTCAGTAAAGAAGTAGTGACCGTGGATAAGGGAAAAATCGATTCCATTCCAGGAATGGCCAGAACCAACTGACAAACATCAAGTGAGAAGTTTTCTTGGACTATGTACGTACTACCAGAGGTTTATTAAGAAATTTGCGGATATCGCTAAGCCATTAACGTGACTCACAGAGAAAACAAGATATTACCGCTGGGATACAGACTGCAGAACCGCCTTTGAGACCTTAAAAAAGCATTTAATCACAGCACCAATTTTAGGGCATCCACTGCCAGAAGGAGAGTTTATCTTAGATACAGATGCAAGTAATGTGGGAATTGGAGGAGTGCTGTCTCAGATTCAAGGAGGATAGAAAAGAGTCCTTGGATATTTTAGTAAAGTTCTCTCGAAACCTGAGCAGAATTATTGCGTTACAAGAAGAGAACTTCTGGCAGTAGTGAAATCAGTAGAACACTTCTATCAATACATCTATGGAAGGAAGTTTTTAATCCGAACCGACCATGCTGCCCTTAAGTGGTTGATGTAGTTTAAGAATCCAGAGAATCAGATAGCTAGGTGCATCGAACGACTCCAAGAATGCGACTTCAAGATTGTGCACCGGGCCGCAGTTAGCCACCGAAACGCTGATTCTCTTTTCAGAAGGTCATTCCCAGCAGAGTGTTCCCACCGCAACAAAACGGAATTTAAGGATGCAGCAGTGCTAAGAACGACGATGGTCAACGACGACTACACGCCTACGAAGATAAGGGAAGAACAAGAGAGGAAAACCGTCGACTACCTTGGCAAGAAATATCAATCCTATGCTCAGTAGTTAAGACGTATTGGGCACAGTGGGACTCATTTATCATGTAAGAGTCTTGCTCAAACGAGTCCTGGAAAATGATGACGGTTTAGAGATGGGAAGAGATAAAAATTGTATAAACTATAATTCTCTAAATTTTTGTTTATACAAATTTATGTCGATAACCCATGAACGGTTAGCGTTACCATATGGTAACGGCTATCTCTATTTACGTTCATATTTTTAAGACTTGTTGGAAATTCAATATAGCGGTTGCGCCATTTTACTGTCGAATGGTAGTGCAAGCGGTGGTTTAACTGGATTCTTCAAAACAAAATTACCATTAGTTGAATTAGTGTGCTGAAGTTTGTGGTATAAAGTGTACTCTCAACCGGTGGACTTCCGTCTAGAGTAAGTGTTAGAAATATTTAATTTTACGTAGAATTCTCAAAATATTCGTGATATATGATAGCTAAGGGATCACTTTCAATCTGTATTAGATTATTTTGATGTCAAAATTTACCAACTTCTTAATTAACACTATTTTGTAGAGCGTTACATTATGATTACGCTAGCCAGTTGTGGGTGCAGATGGTAATTTACTGTTATTTGTTTCAGGCGAGGTTTTACGTTAGAAGAGGCTTTGAACATGGGTTATGATGATGAGATTAACCTTCAAAATATTTTTATAGAGCCTCCAGAATCAAATATTCTTACGGATGAAGACTCAGGTGAAGAAAAAAATGAAGATATTGTTGACAATCTTAGCAGAAAACAGCTACCAGCCCCTCTTGAAGAACGATTTCATACAGAACAAAAGCAGTTTAAATAGAATGAGAGGTAAAAAATACCAGATCGACCAAAATACCAAAATAACTTAGATAAATGGAGATTTATTTCCTTGTGCAAGACAATTTCCAAAACAAAATGATGCACGATTCAAAAGCTTATTACCCGTTGAAGTTTTTGAAAAATTTTTAGATGATGATGTAATTCAGTTCATTGTTGATGAATCAAATAAATATGCAATTTGAATAACTCAAATCCTACCATTACGCTGGATAAAATAAAATGTTGTTTTGATATTCTCTTTTTATCGGGATATGTCGTACTACCTAGTCGAGACTTTTACTGGGGCTCTCAAGATGACATGCAAAATCAAATTATAGGTCAAGCTATGCGCCGAGATATATTTCGTCAAATTCTAGGATACATTCTCAAATTGAGACAAATGATGGATAAATTAAAAAAATTTTTTTAGATAACTGGACCCTAGAACAAAACTTGGATTATGACGTATCCGTGATATAATATTTTGGGCGACATCCTAGTAAACAGTTTATTTGAGGAAAACCAATCAGGTTCGGCTTCACGATATCGTATCTGAATACTCCATCAGAGTATCTAGTAAATTTTGATCTATCCAATGAAAAAACCCTAAAGGAAACACCTGATTTGAAACAGAATTTGGAAAAAACATAACCAATGGCAAATATGGTACACGAATTCCCTAAAGCTTACAAAGCTTTACCATTTACATTTTATTTTGATAACGTATTCATAGGTTTTATTATTTTATTTTGTTTAAAACAAATGGGATACGATGAAACAGGAACAATTCTGAAAACCCGCATACCCAATTCTTGCTCATTACTCCAAAAGAAAGATCTGAAATAAACTGTAAGAGGGTACTATAGTTCAATACTAAACAAGGATCATGGAATAATTATCGTTAAATGGGTAACAATACAGTTACTCCGGCGTCTACATGCCATGGAATAAATCCAGTTAGTAGTGTAAAATGATTTTCAAGGAAAGAGAAGAAAATTATTCAAATCAGTCGTCCAGCAATTAGAACTGAATATAACCGATTTATGGGAGGTACTGATTTGTTAGATGAGAATCTTTGAAGGCGTAGGATAAATATCAGACGTAAAAAGTGGTGGTGGGCAATATTCACATGGTTGTGAGATATTTATATGGTAAATGCATGGAATGTTTACAGGAAGACGGAACCTATGTCTGAACTAGATTTTAAGAGACAAGTAGTACAAGCATATCTTACCAAATATGGGACTCCCCCAAAAGCCGTGGGAAAATCAGCAATATCACGTTACAGTGATATTTAACAAAGTGTCAGATGATCTACGATATGATGATCGTAGACATTTACTTGTACCTAATGGAAATAAGAAAAGTAGAGGATGAGCCGTGGAAGGGTGTTCATCTAATGCAGGTACAAAATGTTTGAAATATAACGTTGGGCTATGATAGATAGATAGATAGAATTTAATGAAATATTCCATACCAAATAATTTTGTATTAAATATTAGGCTAGCGTTACTATATGGCAACAGTCCAATTTTTATTAATAAGGTGTGTTCCTATCATATATATTTTTTTAATTTTCCGAAAATATATGGCCTTAATACATCGTTGAACAATCACCTTTCGCTAAAATAAAAAAAATTAAATTTTGCCGTTAAATGGTTAAGTTAATAATTAACGACATAATTTAATAATTATACTTAGTCACTATTTTTCCTCTTAAATCGAAAAATATCGCTCGCACAAACAAATTTGCAAATAATAAATTGTAGAAAATTGTAATTATAATTCATTGTAGTCCTTACCATTTTGTTGAAAACTTGAAAATTGCTGAGATATTGAACACAAAAATCACTATAAAACCATTCTCGCAAGTCCTTACGCTCGCGCCTTTTTACTTACAATCTTGAATATTGATTTTTAACAAAAAAAAAAATAAATAAATAAATAAAAGAAATAGAAATTGCATAAAAAATAATTCTTTCCATTTTGTTTATATGCATTTATGTCGTAAAATTTATAACTCCCTAACTCGTAAATATGGACCGAACAAAAAAAATTGTAAAGAAGAAATTGTAGGAAATCGCATTTGCAACAATTTCAGTTTGTACCATTGTTGTCGAAAACTTGAAAATATCGGAGATATTGAGCTATACCTGGTTCTTTCTTCAATTAAAGATGGCGGCCAAAGCAGTGGTTCAGTTGCGATTTTAAAATTAGACTACAATTGTGTCTACTAAACATTAGAACAATAAGCTTTGGGGTAGCTCGTCATACAAGGTCAAATGAAATCTGGACTGGACTAGTTTAAAATGATGCAAACTTTTATAAAAATATACCAACCTCTAAACATTTTTATAATAATATGCACGTTGTTTGTATAAGATGCTTAGAAATTGTTTATTTTTAATTTTTTTTTCGTTTGGAAATTAATTACCTAGAACTTCGAATTGACTACCTAATAGTACTTCACTGTTCTCGACCAACCAACCAACCAAAACATAACCTTTTACTGCTCTTTTGGAAAGTTGTACGAGTACGCGACTTTTTAGTGATATGTATATTTTGGCATTTAGGTCCATTACATTGGTTCATTGAACTTTAACGCTCGTTCATAAATAATACCATATAACAGGCCTTTGAGGGCAATTGCTACAAGGTGAACCAAAACAATTTTTGACACACCCGGGGTATTTTAAAAATTGAGCTGTGGACAGTAAAATTTTTCAAGTTTTGGAGGATTGTAATAGAATTTAGTCACAAAAGAAGCTGATTCAAGTCGAAAGACGTCGGTTAGATTACCTTAAGAAAAAGGACACAATTATTCATAAACTAATTATTGTGGCATGTCATGCATTTAATGATGACGAGTCAGATGGGTTGTTGCCGTAGGTGTAACTAAAGTCTATTTTTCGAGCCTGTAGCATCATTGCTGTGAAGCAGTTCGATCAAATTTTTTGTTTTCGCTATTTATAGAACTTTTCGTGTAATTTTTGGTTCCTATCAGACCATGCAGGAATGTATTATTTGCGGTAATCTCTAAAAATGGTTGCTTTTACATCAGTTATTATTGTCTTCATAATTTTGTCATATTTTACGTTCCTTGGTTTGATCCAGCTTAAACATTTTGTCAGTATTACTAGAGATTAGATTTGTATATCTAAAAGTTTTATTTGTGGCACGAAAAAGATAAATTAGATCATAGTGCTGATTTTGATCAGCACAAGGCGGTTTTATCTAACGGAGAGTACAAATCTTGCGTGTCTGTTAGAAACCGGTTCTACTGCAGCCAGGCTTATCGTTCATCTTCTATTACTAAAGTAAACAGTACTAGCACTATTTACTCTAGAATTTTTAGAAGATATTTGGTCATATCCATCTAAGTGATCACAAAATGGAGTGTTGGTGGTCCAAGGGAGGCCTTAGAGTCAACGTCAACGCCGCAGATCTCCACAGCTATGGGCAGACATCACGAAAAAGCTTCTCAATAAGCAGTACATGTATACTGAGGCAGTACATATAACATATGACCGCAACCAATGAAGAAGTATGATTGATCAGACTATCCGAGCTGCTGAAGCTCAATGATGAACCACAACACATCTGCCAATATGTTAATGCCTATGATGATGAAAAAATTCCAGGACTCTGGAACCCTGTTTTAGTTTGTGCAGGTTTAGGATATGGGTACTATATGTTTTTGGAATTACAAGATAGTCTTCAAAAAAGAATTTTACGCAAGATATAAGGTTTCTTTGTTTAAGGTCTTTTATTACAGAGACTGCATGATACACTTCTATTGTATGCAGCTATCCCTTGACTGCCGCATGTTTTGACCTCATTTCACCTTCTTTGCAACACCATGGTAAACATTTTACCATTTGCTTGACCGGGTATATTTTCCCAGTGAGAGCCATTGCCTTTTTTTATTTAAATAATGGCTTTGATACCTTTGCTTTGTTGTTCAGGATTTTTCCGATCGTAAATGATGCTTTTTGGGACTACCACGGCCGGCTTTGAACTGAAGTATTCTGCAGCTGATGTTTTTCTGGTTGTACTTCAGTGCAGTGTATTCTCCGGTACTCATACCAATGTGATACTCTTATGTCCCGGCTGTTTGTCTAGTTCCTCTCTGTATTCAAACACTAACCTAGAGTCCACCTTAGCGCTTATAAGAACCCCCGTAAATACTTGCCTATTTATGCATATATGTCTTTATATTGGTAGAGATTGGCTTTTGTCATCAGTGGTAATAAAACAAAGTTCGGCGTTATACTCTATCTTTCTGGCATCAGTTCAGAAAGTTTTTATGTCCTTGGCGTACATACTTTGTTTGTCTGACCACTCCAAAAAGGAAAGTGCCAATTCTGACATTGTCAAAGTATCTCCAACTCTGTTAGGGACTGTTCAAATCGCCTACGTATAGGATAAATACATAACAAGCCAGATAAGGCAGAAGGTTTTTAAATAGTAGCTACTGTGATATCGCTAAGATATTGTTCTTGGTAGAAGTGGAAAGAAAGTAGTAGTAACTGAGTTTTGGAATAGTCTTTCAGATAAAGCTGTTATCATGTACTGTAAGATTGCTGGCTATTTAAATTAAAAAGAAGTATAACATTGGTGACAGCGTTGAAATAAACGAGATATTAAGTAATTGTTAATAGTTAATACAAGATCTATTAAATTCGTTAAAGAAAAAGGTACGTCTGGACTCCGTCTGGTGTTTAAAAAAATCCAAGAGGAAAAAGAGAAGCGTTGACACGAAGAAAAAGAAAAGAAAGACATGTGTAAGCAAGAAGAGAAAGAAGTGAAGATAAAACTTAAACGAGAAGAGAAAGAGCAAGAGGAGAGGCGTCTACAAGAAGAAAAAGAGAAAGAGGAGTAGCAACTTAATGGCGAAAATCATAAATAGTCTATTTAAAATTCATGAACATTTTAAGTTAGAAATAAATCAAATTATTAGTAAAATAAACAAATTAGAAGAATCACAGAACGATGTAAACATCGATTTAAAAAATAAAATAGAACAATAACAAAACGATTTAATTGCAATTAAATAACAATAAAACGATCTAAAACAACAAAATTAATTAAAACCTAATTTAGAAAGGTAGCTGAGTTAGAAAGAAAAAATGGTTCCCAAGCTTCTGTATCTACTATTGTTTCAGTAATTATTGTCTAATCTGAACCAATATCCTCATCATCTTCCATAGTTAAAAAAGGACAATTAGAACTAATAAAATTTTAAAATCACCCACATTCGATGATACAACAGCATGAGAAACGTATCGTTTTCAATTCAAAACTGCAGCTAGATCAAGGGAAGTGCATCTTTTTTGGTAATGTCGCTTCGAGGATAGGCAGCCATTATCTTACAATTTCTTTCCCAAGATGTCCCCAGTTATACCTCTCCCGTTCATGCTTTAAAGACAATATATAGCCAGCAGCATCTAAAGCAGGTTTTCCTTTAAAGTCAGCTGAAAGTTCGATATCAAAACCATTATTAAAGATTATTGTATTCAGCGTACCTTTAGGCAACTAAAGATTTTCTGGAACAAATTAAAACGTCTCCGATTACAACATCACAAGACGGGATATTACAACATCCAGGAGTATGAAGCGAAGAGAAGTATTTCCAGATTTATCCCAAACTTAAATGAAATAAGATTTCAAAAAAACTAGTCACTACCGCAGATAACCAACAATCTATTTTATTCAAAATGTTACGCATTCGATCTCTAACAAAAACTCAAAATGAAAATAGAAGATATAATTGCGGAAGAATAGAAATAAAGCAACAAGCGATTGCTATAAATTAAATAAAATAGAAGAAACGCCGGTATCAATTTTAAAAAGAAGAATTTTCGAAATATTGCGAAAACTGTACAATCCAATTCGGAATATAAATTCCAGAAATTGATGAAGGAGAAAAATGCGATAAATAAGCAATTTCAAAAATGCGATAAATAAGCAATTTCAAGAATTAAAACCACAGTTAAATAAAATGAAGAGATAATGATAAGACTTCTCTGAAAAGCCTTAAAAAGGGCCTAAAGAAAGATAATGACTTAAAAGTTATACGAGAATGGCTTAAAAATGAAGTAAGATTTATTTGGCAGGAAATAACCAAATACAGTGGAATTTTAATATCGTACTGGTCTCAATAGGAATCTGTAAATCTACCCAATGGTCTATTATATCGGAAGCGAAGAAATCCTTATGGAGTACGTACAATTGGTACTGCCTAAATCACACTTTAAAAGTGTGATGCAAGAACTTTATAGCAGACTTTCTGGGGTACAATTTGCACCCAAAGAACACTCGCTACAGTTTAGACAGATATTACTGGATAAATTGTCGCCGAGATGTAAAAGATTGGTAAGGAGAGCCCTGTTAATGCCACTTTAATGTTCTTGCTGTAGATACACCCCGAAGTAAGTCATATTAGATAAATTTTTGCTTTTTGCTTTGTAGTGAACATTATTTTTAAGTTTTGGTTGTATACTACTTTTAAACCTCATTCTACAAATGCCATTCCTCTAAATTACAAAATCTAATTCAAGTAGATTAGTTTTGTATAGCTCGTTAGTCTATATAACAAAAAAAACACAATAAAAAACACTTGAAAATTTCATGGAGCATATCTATAAAGCTGTCTGTTTAATTTCAATGCCCGGTAAATTCGTCAGATTGAAGAAGAACAAACAGTACAGTATATCCACCGGTAGGTACACCGTGCCTTTTCTGTTTCGTGGTCTTACTGACCCACTGGCATCGCACCGTACGAATGGTATCTCAAGAGCACAATCAACCGAAGTTCTAATCCCCTGACTTTAATTTTACGAATCCTGCGTTGTGTTGCCGAATTTAATAATTGTGTGAGAATGTTGGAATTTTCCGTAAATTTCTATCGTTGTTTTTTATGGATTTATATTATTATTTACCTATTATCAACAAAAAAATCAGTAAATTGTTCATTATTAGTAAATTAAATGTAATTTTGTTGCAAACCAAACTTATATAAGATTATAATATATATTTTTTACGACTAGGTTTATATTTCTTGTCACGGTGTCTTTTTTATTTGGGTGGAAATGTTCTTAACACCATACCATTGTTCGGCGCGTGTTGGATTTAGAGCAGAGTAAAAAATCCGAGTACATTTCCCCCCTGGGTAGAGAAGGTCCTGCAAACAGATGCCTTCCTGTTGCCTTGTCTGCCAATTAAAACCACCCATGTTCGTCAAGGCACCTCCGTACGTGTTCAGTAAGTGAACGAAACATAGGGTTGCCTCTCACAGCCCTGATTGACCGTAGAAAAAGGTTACCGGTTCTTACCTAGAAACAGGAAGAAACCAGGGGGAAATGTATAAAACATAAAACACGGCCTTGCCGAAGGTATTAGCTAAGAGTGGTAAGGAACCAGGAGAAAAAAAAATATGAAAATATATAAAAATTAAACACGTTCTTGCCGATAGTATTTTAAATAAGAATGGATTTCCCTAGATCACTCCCATCGTGTCTCAGTTTCTTTCTCTCCCACGGACTTTCTCTTCATAATTTTTGTTACTTGGTCTATGAGCTCTACAAAAATATGACGGCAAATATTAAAACTGGAAATAGATTAACTAGAGAAATTCCTATTAGTAAGGGCCTAAAGCAAGGCTGCTGCATAGCACCTACACTCTTCAAAATATATCTAAATGAGGTACTCTCACTGTGGAGAAGAAAGTGCTGCAATATGGGCATCCCAATCGGAGATGATAGATTGTACACGATACATTTCGCTGATGACCAAGCCATTCTAGCTGAAGACGAGAGTGATATAAGCTACATGCTTAGAAAACTGGAAGATGAGTACACCAAATGGGGCCTCACAATTAATATACAAAAAACTGAGTACTTAGTTGTAGGAGAACAACCAGAAAGCCTACAAATAGAAATGGGAACTATAAAACCAACAGACAATTTTAAGTACTTGGGAGTCCAAATAACATCAAAAGCAGGAAGTAGCGAAGAAATACATTCCAGGATTGGCCAAGCAAGATTAGCCACCAGACAGCTACACGGACTATTATGGAATAAAAAAATAACAAAAGAAAATAAAAGAAGAATTTATAAAACAATAATAGAAAGTATTGGACTGTATGGCGCCGAACTCTGGGAAATAAACCAAAGAAACAAAAAAAAATTAAGGCCATGGAAATGAACTACTGGAGACGATGTTGCCAGCTCACTAGACTAGATAGGGTGAGAAACGAAGATATTCGGAGAGAAATGGAAATCGATCTTGACATAATAGACACAATCGAAGCCAAAAGACTTAACTGGTATGGACACCTTCAGAGAATGCCGGAAAATAGATGGCCAAAAAAATAGAAGAATGGACTCCGCCAACTAGAAGAAAACGAGGTAGACCAAGACGATCCTGGAGAGACGATGTCGACGATGCAATGACCGCCAGAGATCTAACAACTGAAGATTGCTTCGACAGAAAACGCTGGAAATTAGGATGCGAGAAGCGGCGCCAGCTGTAGAAGACTCGCTTGTTATATATATATATATATATATATATATATATATATATATATATATATATATATATATATATATATTATATGGTCTATGAGGAATTTAAAGTTCTCTCTGCTTTCCATCGCAACACGTATCAAGTTGTCAGGGGATATCTCTCCTAGCTTTGTCCGTATTTTTTAAAACAATTACAAACTTTAATTACTTAGACCTATTGATATAGCTGACTAGGTATTTAAAAGACCTTTCAAATGATGTATTACAATACCCCCCTTTCTATTCAAAAATTTTAGCAATGACGTCATCACGCTCACGTAATGACGTCATAGATGACGTCAAAAATAAAAATGTATTCTTACGAATACATTTTTATTTTTGAATACATCATCTTGAGTCAAATAACTGTTTGAATCTTCCTCTATTACTCAAGATGGCTAAACACGAGATGCTCCTGTAGAAGTATTGGGTTTTACGTTTCCTACAAAAGAATATCGATATATTGTCCAATTTCAGATTATGATAATGAGATAAAATGATATATTTATATTAGGTAGATCTAACGTAAATTCATTTGTGTGAAGCGAATCTTGGAGTTGTGAGTTGTTTGTTATTGTGCGTCAATTGTGAAGTCGACGATACGTTCCCTTTAGAAGTAAATAACAAACTGAAATATCTAACACGTGTAACTCTTGTACTGGAAAGATAACAGACTTTAACAGATTTGACCTTCAGTATTCATCTGTGGTACTCATGGCCTGCAACTAGACATTAGTAAATTTCACAATCTCAGACCGCGTGTACCATATTAGGACAATATTTACAAAAATAACCAGAAAACAAATTTGATTTTATGAGTTTTACTAAAAACAAACACAAATACAGTAAATCCAAATACAATTAGAAATCTTCGGATTTCGAGTTTCGTGATTTATTATCAGATGTCGCTATTGCGTCCATATCGAAGCCATTTTAGCATTGCTTCTATTACGATAGGAAAGATTGTTTCCATGTTCAGAGCATCTGAAAATAATCGCTCCGAAGATTCCTTTTAGTATAAGTGAATATACAGAGGCACCTTACTATATACGCACCAGTAAGGGGTACCTACAGACAAGGAGACTCTTTCATGCAGACTTAGGCTGCAGACGGACTACCACCTATAACAGTCAACTATATCTTGAAAAGTGCAACATACGAGATCGCAGATGGCCAACGCTTTTTGGAGACTACATAACCAAAACATGTGGTATCCATTCACCAGACCTGTACAAACTGGTACAAGGTTCCAGCATTCTGAAATGGGTATTATTAATAAATAGATTTTATATGCATATGCTTACCATTGTAGGTGTTTTATTTTTATTGGCTTCTTCTTTTAATATTCCGAACCAAATACTACTACGTTCTACCGATAAATTTGCAGAGCAGTTTGTTTCATTTATATTAACTTTTGTCTGATTTTTATTAATTCGTAGTTAATGTTCTTCGCTAACTCTTTTTAGTTTGTCGAGTATGAACGCCAACTTTTTTTTACTTTCAGTCATCTTTTTTGAAAACGATTTTAGGTGTGGTGATCAAAACCTCATAGTGACCTAGAAGAGCTAGCTGCAACGACTTAAAATGGATTCGATCGGGACGAAAGGACTTAAGCTACTGCAGGTGAACATCGGAAAGGCAAAGGTGGCACACGAGCTGATTTATACAAAAGCTCTGCATATCGACGCAGACATTCTCAAAGTCCCAAAACCGAATGACAACATCTTAAACAAATTCGGTTGGATCTCCAATATCAGAACAGACGTTGCTATATTTTGGTAAACAATAAAGTGTGCATAAGTAAAATTATTAAGAAACCCTAAACATTTTAACTGCCAGGTAAATTCAGACTAAATTTTGTAATATAAATAAAAATAATAAATAATATAAATATAAATATAAATAATATAAAAATATAAAATTAAAAATGACAAATAAAAATATTGTTTCTTCTTAATGACTGTATTTGTGAGGAAAGACAGTTAAGATTTGATTTCACATATGGCCTGTTATGACCCTGAGCTGATTCCTGCTTGTGTTCCGCAATACTTCAGCCCTATTATGCCTGTCCAATATAAATTTTGTCATGTACTTGATGCTAGTAATGAGAATAAAATAAATGTACGACTAATTTCTTACTATGTTGAGATAGTATCGTGAGTTTTTTTGAGTGGTGTTACACTTACACTAGGAATATTAACAGGAAAATTGTACTACTATTATTGGTCGTGGCTTTGGCATTAGAAGGTCTTTTTAAAGACCATAGTTTCACTATATTTCTCACATATTTTAAAGTTAAAATAGATGTCATGTAATCAAGGTCAGGCCATGGAGATGAAGTGTATTAGTTTCTACATTATGAGATGGTGTACACTCTCTTCTTCTTGCTATACATGCTGTCTTAAAACCTAAGCTTAACGATGGGCCTTAAAATAAACAGAGATAAAACGAGAATCATGATAATTGACAGAGCTAACAACAATCAAAATCATCTGGTCATGATAAACAATATCGCTGTTGTAGACAAATTTGTGTATCTGGGCTCATTAATAACCAACAAAGGAGGCTGTACTGAAGAAATAAAGCGGCGGTCAGCAATCGCAAAAAGCGCTATGGCAAAATTAACAAAAATTTAGAAAAGCCATGAAATAACTACCGATACAAAAATGAGACTAGTAAGAAGTCTAGTTTTTCCAGTTTTTACTTATGCATCGGAATGCTAAACCCTTACTGAGAAAGACAAAATAAACATAGATGTATTTGAGATGTACTGCTGGAGACGAATGCTGAGAATACCATGGGTGGCCCGAAGAACGAATGAATCCATACTGGACTAGCTAAACATAAAGAAAAGACTAAGAATACAAATATCAGAACAAATAATAAGCTATTTTGGACATGTGCTTCAAAGAAATGGTCTTGAAAAACTTACCATCCAGGGAAAAGTAGAAGGCAAAAGAAATAGAGGTAAATCTCCCACACGATACACGGACCATATTGATGCTACCATTGGCGCTCCATTGTCAGAATGTGCTAGAATGGCAGAAGATAGGGCAATTTAGCTTCATGATATCACGATACCTGTATCAGGTTAACGACTAAGAAGAAGAAGAATCAAATAAAGTGTCCTCTAATGAAATCGTCCCAGAACTCCACCTGAATATACTCCCAATATATAAAAATCAATAGTTTTTTTTTTCTAAAAAAAATCACAAGAAATATTTTAAAAAATATGCATAATAAGGATATAAGAAGTAAGTAAATAAACTCAGATCACCGTCGTTATTTCTATAATCGGTAATGCTGCAATGTACATATTGGTAGATTAAACAGTTACAACTGTATACTGTGTAAGTTGGAACTGTAGTTGTAGTAAATTTAAATGAGGCATGAGAACATTTAAACGTTTATGTAATTAAAACCATTTACAGAAAAATGTGTGTCAATACGGGAGTGTTTACATTACTAACCGATAACTGAGCGGTATTATACACAGTAGAAAATTATAATAGTTGTTAGTTGATTTTAATGAAATGAAATGTAACACTAAAATTAATAATTGTTGTGATTTAAAATACTTTCGGGATTTATTTCTTGTCTATTTTTGATTATATTATAATATTATAATTCTTATAAAATCTGTGTATTTTTACATTTATTTCAATTTTATTTTCATTTTACAGTTTTAATTTAATGTTTTCTTATGATTAGAAGTAACATTAATAAAGTTATAATATTTTCTGATTTTTACAAATCCCATCCCATCTCTCATCTTACTTATTGTAGTTTCACAACTAAATAATTTCGCTAAATGATTTCGCTTACAAAAAACCAAGACCGGTCAAACAATAAACGGTTGTCATACAATGTTGCAAACAAAAGAGGGTTCATTCATACATCGTTAGCAATGAAGTATAGAAAAACACTAATATTAATGTCAGCTGGGATCCAACCGTAGAAATTAAAAGCCAAATGGAACAAGCTAGAGCCACGTTTGTAAACAAGAGGAACGTACTTTGCAGACAAGATCTTAGATTGCATTCGCGTTCGAATGACATAATGACTATATATTCCTTAAACTATATCATCTTAGTAGGTATTGATCAAATCCAAACTAAAATAATTAAATACATTTCTTCATATAAATCTCCTGTTCTGTCTCACATCATCAACCTATCTGTCAAGGATGGCAAGTTTCCAAGTGACCTTAAAACGGGAGTAGTTAGTCCAATTTTCAAAAAGGGAGATCCATGTTTGGTTGATAATTACAGACCAATCACCGTAACAAGTGTACTCTCTAAGATTATAAAGTGTATTTACAGTAAAATGTTAAATTTTCCGAATAAATATGATATCTTAAATAAATGCCAGCATGGGTTTCTTTCTAATAAATCTACAGAGAGTGCTTCTATTTCTTTATTTAATTATATCCACGCTGCTTGGGATCGAAAAAGGTATGTGGGTGCACTTTTTTTTGACTTTACTAAGGCTTTTGACTCTATTGACATTGAAATTATACTGCATAAATTAGAAGCCCTTGGTTTTCGGGGTCATTTCTTGAACTGGTTAAGGTCATACTTACAACATCGTAAATTCCTAGTAAAAGTCGACAATAGGAAGTCATCTGTTTTTAATCTTGATCAAGGTGTACCGCAAGGCTCCGTATTGGGACCCTTAATATTTCTTTTATATGTCAATGATTTGACAAATTTTTTAACTGCTGACCATACAGTTCTTTATGCATATGATTCAACAATTGTAGTTGACGGGTCTACTGAAGTCGAACTCATATTAAAAATGAACTTAGTAGCACAGGAATTTACAACCTGGTGTAAAAGGAACTCTTTAATGGTAAATGCAAACGCGCTGTCAACCATACCATAGTTATAAAATCACAGTTAGTTCTGAGGAAATACCTTTTAGTGATACACCATTATTTCTTGGTAGCATTCTAGAAAGTAATATGGCATGGGATAAAAATGTCACTAAAGTCTGCAAAACAATGAATAAGGGTTACTATGCGATCCTTCAGTTGAAAACTCTATTTAACACCAATCAATTGATAAGTGTGTATTATGCATTGGTTTATTCTTATATGGCCTATAATGTTGTCTTGTGGGGAAACTCTAGAAACTCTTCTAAAGTTTTTATAACTTAAAAGAGAATTCTTAGATTAATATTCAATCTTGTCGTAAATATTTTATTCGACACAGGCTGTTGACTTTTTATGATTTATATATTTATAAGTGTATTATTCACGTCAAAACTAAATTTCAAAATTTTACCCTCAACTCTGACTTTCATAATTACCCGACAAGACAAGGGAGGTTGATAAGCGTGTGTGAACACTCCATAAACCTCTTTGAAACTAGTCCTGATTTTGCAGGATCCAAACTTTACAATTGTTTGCCACTTAATATAAGAAATGAAAATAATATTCAAAAATTCAAAAATAAATTAAAAGCATGCTTGATCCAATTATGCGTTTACAACCTAAATGATTATTTTGACTTAATAAAGGACTAGAGGGAATGAGGACCGACGAGTTCAGAGCCGCTCTATATTGCATATCTTTTTTTATATAAATCTATATTTTATTGATCTTGTTTTATGTAATTACCCAATATAACTTGTTGATCATGCTTTATGTACTATATAACTTGTCCTATATCACAATGTGATCTGATGGGATTAATAAAGAATATTCCTATTCTATTCTTATTCTATATAGACCACTACTAAGAATAAGCTGAGTCGAAAGAGTTAGAAATAGGGAGGTCCTAAGACGCATGAACTAAACAACACAACTGGTCAATGCAATAAGGAAGTCGCAAGCTGGAATAATTCGCTCACATTATGAGACACCCTGAATAAACTGTTACATCTGATCATTCAGGGAAAAATCCAAGGTAAACGTGGTCCTAGTAGAAAAGAAACATTTAGAGCTGATATCAATAATACAACGATAGCGAATATGGTAAACAACATGATATCTTACAATTGATAACGGTCAAGGAACTAGAAGAAGAAGAATGAGTTAATAGAAGATCAGAGACACACCATATATAATTACTACTACTACATAGAAACAGAAGTATCAGAATTTAATATCAATCAGAGGATACAACAACACCTTTCAGAGTTTCATTCAAAAATCGAGGCCAAGTGTGTCAACTGTCAAATTCGTTTTTACCACCCAGCATCAATTTATTAACATTAACAAGTTAATCCTAATAATTCCTTAGTTTTAAAATTTTTAAAGCACCAAAACAAATGAAAATGTAATTGTCATTAAAATCAATTATGGTTAATCCCATAAAAAAATCAGAAAAAAAAAAAATTTAGATTCAAAAGATTTCTTCGGGTAGTGAGAAGTTTCGACTTCAGCAAATGAAAATTTTTGACAAAGATAAGCTTTTCATTTTGTTCTATAAACTTTTGTGCAAGTTAATGTTGTCTTTTTATTTGGCTTATCTGCTAAACGTGTTCGTTATTTAAACTTTCGGCTAATTTCAGCAGATTATGGTCCTACTTGAATTTCACGCCGGAGTTTTGTTTATACAAATCCGATTTCTTATAGTACGTAGCCTTATTAGGGTGGGCTTGTACACCATAATCGTAATCAGCCACTCCGACTTTCAGTAGGTGAATAACCGCGCTAAGAAGCCACGGGTTCAACGAACCCGGCTAATATACTTCGATGACAATTATTAAAGTCATATATATCGTATACGTTACTTTAAAGTGATTTATCATTAAAAAGAAATATTTAAATGTTTCTTAGTTTGTAATTTTATATTTATATTGTTGCTAAATTATCAATAAAAATAAAAAAATCTTTAACGAGTGAATATCAAACCTTTCAGCAGAATAGTAACATATGTCCCATTAGAGGATAAATCAATTAATAATAGAGTTCTTTTTGGACATTCTCAATAAAATTGTTAATAAAATTGGGAACTCTCGAAATATTGTTCTAATACCTTAAGCGCTATTTGTATCCGATTAGATACTAATAACTTTGATCATTTTTGGCCACCTGTATCCAAACGGTTATAAAGGAATACTTTTACTTTAGGCTAGCTGTATTCAGAAGAATGCAGGTTTTGTATTTAATTAAATGGGTGATTTATAAAGCATGGTTGGTTAGTTCATAATTTGTTTTAGGCCAACAATTTTTTTTACCAGTTGATAATTAAACACATTATTTTGTTAAAAATAAAATATAATTAACTTAAATAAAAAGATAACACATTTCTTCTTAATAGTTATGGATACAAACTCTTTTAATGAATGTTATTACATTAATACTTCGGATTTATGAGAAATAAAAAAACATTTGTGATAATTAAATTTTTTACAAACACTACATTTGTGACGAGTTTGGGAATATTTGGCTTGGGCAAATTTTCAATCGTGGCTGTTTGTTAGTTTTTCATAGCAAGCCATACATCTTCTTTTCTTTGATGTTGATCGTTGATGTTATTTGATGGAGGAGGTCTTGTAAAAGTTTCTTCCAAAAGCTGAGTGACAACTTGTTCTTTGAATTTGGTGATGGACATTTTTTTGTTCGTTACCATCTTATGTCACAATACGCATTTATTAGCGAAGTTTTTGTTAGTAATTCTACTACTAATTTTCGATACCATTTGATCCCTTTTCGTAAACTAGTAGAATATGCCTTCAACTGATCAGAAAGATCTATAAATTCTTTAAATTTATTGTATTCTAAAATTATTATGGGTCTTTCTATTTCCTCGCCTAGCCTTCTTACAGGAGTCATTGCATTGATGTGTTTTGTTGAAATAACCAAGACATCTTTTTTGTCCTTCCGTTTCAAAACAGTACAACCTGTGTTGCTTTGTAAACTCGTAGACTAATACTTCTCTAACTTTGCTTTCACAAATTCAGGAGGATTATTTCTTCTGTTTGAACGTAACGTCCCCACTAAATGTGTTTTTTTCTCTGTTGAACTGTCCGCTCCTTCTCAATTATATTTTCTGACAGTTCCAAAACAGTGTTAGTGATCTCGAAAATATTTTTGTTGCTAGTTTTATCTTTGCCACAATATACTTTCAGGTTATATGTATAACCGCCTTGACGACACAACTTGTACGATTTTATTCCAAATCTGTGCCGTTTATTAGGAATATATTGCTTGAAGCTTAGACATCCACGAAAGCGAACTAGTGTCTCATCAGTACAATAATTTTTTTCTGATACATAGGCGTATTGAAAACCTTCTAGCAGCATATTTATCAAGTGTGTTCTTATATAGCCTATCATCTTTTTGAGGATTAGAGTTGTCACAAAATTGCCATGTTCTTACTAGTATTTCAAATCTGTTTCTCGATAAAAGAGAATTATTTCTTATTTGTGTATATGTTATTTTTCGACCAATAATCTCTGACTTGAGGTAACCGGACAATTCCCAGCCACAATAATGATGCCAAGAAAAGTTTCATTTCGTTATAAGTGGTATCATACCAACTTTTTATGCAAGCATTGGGGTAAAGTATTAGCCTGAGACTTCATAAATTTACAAAACAGTTTATAATGTCATCAATTACGAAAAATTTATTAAAATCATATTTCGTTATCTGATTTTTCAAAGGCTGCCCATGCTAAAGTAATTCGTCTTTGAATTTCACATGTTTGGTTATAATTGATGGATTCGACCGTAACTTGATGGAAATTCATTTTATGTAACAATAAAACACTGAAAACTTTGTTTTCAAACTTCCACAAAATTTATTTTAACTTATCACTACAACTGTTTCGGCTGATTGCCTTTCTCAAGTGAGATTATAATATATATATATATATATATATATATATATATATATATATATATATATATATACGGATATATTGGGTTTAGTAGTCAATATATTGGCCTTTAAGTAAAACTCTTTTAGGTTTGCTAAGCTTTCGAGTTTATTTTACTCTTTTTCAAAACATACTAAAAATTAACATAAAAAATTACATTAGAAAAATGAAGTTCTTATGTCTTCAATAGGCTTACCCTTGTGAGAATTGTGTTTTAAAACTAGCAAAATTTTACATTTTGTCGTTAACAAAATGACATTAAATTTGATTTACTTTTTATTTCTGTCAAAACTTATTACTAAGGTTTCCATGTCTCTTCTATTTTTTATATTTATTTTAGGTGATTTTGACAGAGGAAGTGTCTATGTTTATGCAAACCTTCATTGCAAATTTTGATATAATATTAAAGTTATTAAACAAGCAACAGAGTTTATGTTACTAAGTAATTAAGAAAGAAAAAACACAAATAAAAATAAATTTTATCTCATTTGAACTTCGAATAATTCCTTTCATATGCGTAACTTTTAAGAACTTTTATATTGTTATTCTTTTATTTAAAAGAAGATTACTGTATATAGCACTAAAATTTTCAATGTCTTCTCTTTTGTTTAAGGTGTTTTGTGTAGTTTTAATTAAACACATTTCTAGAAACAGTCTTTTGTTGTAATTTCTTTCCCTTCTCAATATTTCTGTTTGATCATAGTTAGGCGTATGGCCCATTGTAATACAATGTTCACTTAATGCACAGGCTTGTACTTTATTCAGATTAATATCACTCTTGTGAGATGTTAATCTTCCGGACAAATTTCTGGAATTCCGGAAGTACTGATTTAGTAATTGAAGATCAATAAAGTGTGCATCCATTAACTTAGTCTCATTAAATTTTTTACTTGCTGAGGCAGCCTGAGGCAGTCTTCTGGTACGTAGATATGATGTTGGTTTGTCTTCTTTTAATTTCTATGATTCCAAAATCTTGATCACATCGATTGTAAAAATGTCCAGCGACTAAAAAGTGGTGATCAACAGTTTCAATTTGAGTATTCTTAACAATATTAAGCCAAAAATTTGACAATTAGGTGACTTTCGTTTTGCCCTCCACAGTTGTCACTGA
The DNA here is from genome assembly GCA_918026665.1 of Diabrotica balteata. Taxonomy (NCBI): domain Eukaryota; kingdom Metazoa; phylum Arthropoda; class Insecta; order Coleoptera; family Chrysomelidae; genus Diabrotica; species Diabrotica balteata. The sequence continues at coordinate 86,550,452 of OU898280.1, forward strand.
ACGCAGACATGTGTTACACAGTCGGGCGAAGACTCTGAATGAATTTTAACAAACAAGAAGCTATCTTCTGGCAGGCCCTACCTGTCTGTCCTTCGTGCCACATGTACATGTGGGCGGTTTCAGTTGTTAGGTTGTGAATATATGAACAATGCTGACAGGAAATACTGAAAATATAATAACATTGTCAAAATTAAGCGGCTCATTTAAAACACAAAATTGAGTCTAATTGCTTACAAAGCAGCAATTAGACCAGTATACACACAATGCGCCTAAAACAGAAATAATAAAAATCCTAAAATAATAATTCGAAGAATAGTAAGCCCAACAAATCTAGGTACCTAATAGTGAAATTAGAAAATTTATGAAACACAAAATTAGAGAACTTTTGAAAAGAAAAAACATCGTCAGCTTCATCAAAGCACAAAAACTTGGATGGATGAGACATTCAAAAAGGAAAAATCCAGAAGCATTTTTGAAGAGAAAGACCAAATTCAGTCTAATAACAAGTAGACTAAAAGGAAGACTCAAAATGAGATGGGAGAGTCAGATAATTGAATACCTTAGGGTGATTGGAATTATAGACTGGAAAGCCGTATGCAAAAACAAGAAAGAATAGAAAAATATTGCAGAAGACGCCAAGTCATACAACCGATTCTTCTTCGTCAATCATATTCCATCCACTCCTGAATGTAGGCCTCTCCCAATTGCTTCCATCTTTCTCAATCTTGCGCCAATCTAATCCATTGTTTGCCTGCCACTGCTTTTATGTCATCTACCCATCTTTTTTGAGGTCTTCCCATGCTTGTCGTCCTTGGTCTCCATTCTAGAATTCTCCGTGTCCACCTGTTGTCATTAAATCGGGCTACGTGACCTGCTGCCATTTCATTTTTGTAATTGCTTCCACAATATCCTTCATCTTCGTTCTACGTCTTATCTCGGTATTTCTAATCTTATCTCTTATTAATATTCCAAGCATGACTAGTTCCATTGCTCTTTGCGTTGTTTCTAATTTTTTAGCAGATTTTTTGTTAAGGGCTACTGTATCCAAGACGTAGGTACAAACTGGCAGTATGCATGTGTTATACACCTTTTTCTTTAAGTTTACAGGAATCGAGGTGTTTTTCAAAATATATGCTAGTTTGCGGAAAGCGCCCTATGCCAGTTGTGTTCTTCTTTTAATTTCAGCATGATTTGGTTTTTCTACTTTGATAACATGACCTAGATATACATAATGTTCAACATTTTCGATGGTATGATTTTTGATTGTTATATTTATCTGGTCTCGGCTCAGTATTTTTGTTTTGCTGTAGTTCATTTTTAAGCCTACTACTCATGAAACTGCATTTAATGGTTGTAAAATCATTGAGTTCTTGGATATTATCGGCTATTAAAACTATGTCATCTGCGAATCTCAAGTAATTTAAGTATGATCCGTCGACGTTGATACCCGTATTGTTCCATTCCAGTTTCTTAAAAATATCTACTAGAGCAATGGTAAATAGTTTGGGAGAGATGGTGTCTCTTTGTCTTACTCCCCGTTGTAGTCTTATGGGATTAGTTTTTGTGCTTTCGTCCAGCTTTGTCTGCATGATGGAATTTTCATATATGTTTTTAAGTATGTTAGTGTATCTTGAATCTATGCGCGCATTTTCTAGAAATTCAAGAATAATTCGATGGAATCGAATGCTTTATGGAAATCGACGAACGCCTTATGAATTGGAACATTATACTCGGTACATTTTTCTATTAGTGTTCTTACTGTGTGCAAGTGGTCTATGGTACTAAAATTTTTTCTGAATCCAGTCTGCTCGATAGGTTGATAGAAATCGAGCTTATGTGTTAGGCGGTTGGTTATGATTTTAGTTAGTAATTTATACAGATGTGGTAGCAAGGATATTGGTGGGTAATTCTCGATGTTTGCTTTGTCTCCTCTCTTAAATAGTAAAATGACTTCGGAGTTGTACCATTCTTGAGGAATCTTTCCTTCATCAATTACTTTAAGAAATAAAATGTTTAATACTTTTTCCATTTTTCTGCCACTAATTTTTAACATTTTAACTCTAATCTTACCCTCTCCCGGACATTTATTCGTTTTTAGTTGATTTAGGGCCATTCTCATTTAATAGTCGGTTATGTCCGGTATTTCTTCTGAGCAGGTGTTAATTATTGTTCGTTCAGTACGTCGTTGTTGTGGTTGTGTATTTATCGAGTACAATTTAGTGTAGAATTTTTCAATGGCCGCGCTTATTTTCTTTTAGTCTCGGACGGTGACGTTTTTCTCATTTTTTATTTCTATGATTTTTGTTGTGCCGCTTAAGGTTTTGCTTTGAGTACTTTCATGTTGCAGTTATCTTGTATTATATTTTTTATTTGATTGTTAGTATAGTTTCTATGATCGTTCATAATCTCTTTCTCTACGTTTTTGTTTAAACTTTTGAAGCTGTCGGAATTTCAATTTGTTCTGTTTCATCTTTCTTGGAGTAGTTTAATTGTATTAGGTTGGAGTTTAGATGTTTTAGCTGTTTTCGTGTTTAAGCATATTTTCTTAACCGATGTTGTTACAGTTACTTTCATTTTATTGGCTAGTCCGTTTATATCCATTTGTTTCAGTGTCTCTATTTATTTTAGTCTTGTACTTAACTCTTTTGGTATTCCGTTTGTTTTTGAAACAGGACATCGATGGTTGGGTATCGTTCTCGTTTATTAAGTTTGTTTCGTTCTACTCTTGTCTGTATTTTATTATTCACTCTAACCAATCTATGGTCACTCCCGGCATAGAATTTTTTTTAGTACTGTATATATTTTTGTTATTGGAGAGTATATAGTCTATTTCGTTCTTAGTTTTCTTGTTTGGCTGATTCATGTTCATTTACGTTGTTTAGATTTTTTAACGAAAGTGTTGAGACAAAATAAATAATTGTTGTTTAAGTAGTTGTCCAGCATCTTACCCTTTTCGTTCCTGTTGTCCAACCCAAAGCGACCGATATATTGTGTGTCGTGTGTGACAACCAATTATAGACCCAAAAAAGTTAATGCGGACTGATTCCCTACTAAAAATGGACATTGTTACTCATCTGAATTAGAATATTAAAGTAATAATCATTTTACGACAATAAGGCATCAGAAGGAAAAACCCATAAAAACAATCAGAGAAAAAATTATAACTACAAAAACATTGGTGTCTAGAGGCTATATTGATAGATCTTTTATCAAAACATATCAACAAGAAAACAGTTCAGCTTCTTATGACCCAGAAAGTTTTCAAAGCAAATACCACTTTAGAGCAATTATGGATAAGTGAAATATATTTAGTTTATTTACTTTATTTTTATTTTGATCTTAAAAATAAATATTTTTTAATATTGTTTTTAATCGATATTTTAAAATATTACTTTAAAGTGCCAAAATTTGCACGGTCGTTGAACTTCTGAAAAGTAGACTAATCACCCATACGCACAGACTGCGACATTCTGTACACAAGAATGTTAAAAAGGTTTCTACACATACAGAGCGATAAAAATTTAATTGAATTTATTTATAGAATTATTATTTTGAAATTAATTTTTTTTATTATTTTAATATTTTATTCATATACAACATAGAAGTTAATATTCCATCGAACTCCACAAGAAAATAGCTTCAAAACCACAAAATCTCAGGGTTTACAACGTATGAGAACTGAAAAGTCTGATAGGGATCAGTTTATTTAGATTCCTAGTGAACAAAAGTGATACATAGCCATGTCTGTATATTGTTTAGTAGTGACAATAGATAATAGGTCCTGGAATTAAGAATGAGAGGATAGCACCTGCGAACGGCATTCAGTTTTTGCAGTAATTTAGTTGTGGATCAGATATTTGGCAAAAGATTCTAGCAAGATAAAAAAAAGTGCAGAAAAATAAAAAAACAGACATTTTAGTTGGATGCCACCTTATTTTTAATCTGGACATACAAGGAAACCCAATGACATACATAAACAAATACATAAGGAAAAAAAAGGAGTAACAATAATTGATATAATTAGACTAAGGATAAAAAAAAGTGGTTGCCTGGATTATGCAATAGCATACCTGATTTTAAGATCCAAATTTATGCAACAGAAAACAGAGTAAATATGCGCATATATATGCACAAAATTGGCGCAAATTTGCAAAAAGTTTTAAAGAAAATGGGTAATATTTGCAAATATCAAGACGTTAATTATCGTCTTGTTCATAAATTTTACATTTAAAAACTAATTCATATAATAATAGTAATATCTAATGCCTTTTTGCTAGTATCTAAAAAGTCGTAGTCTTTACATAGATTAAAAAAGCAGTAAGACCGAAACACAATTTTGACATTTATATATTTTAATATAGAGGAAACAACAATATTTCAAGAAATACAATAACCATACATACTCTAGACTTATAGTAGATATTATGTAATTTCACAATCGTTATCAAAACAATTGACAACATTTTGTTTAAAATTTGCAATTTAAATAATATGCTATGAATCTGTGTATAAATGTTTATATGTAAATCAAAAAACTTCATTTAACATAAAATCAAGTTATTGGTGCATTTTTAAACTTATTTATATTGGAAGGAAGTAATTCAAGGACAACCAGTTTAAAATTACTTAAAGATTCTACGCTACATTCTCTGTCAGTATCTGGAGGGATAATCTCATTATTCCTCATCCTTGGAAGTCATCCAAACTTTTTGTTTTCTATTCTTTGGTTTTAAGTTTTCATTTGCTGTTTTAATTATTGCTACTTTTATATTTTCCCATTTCTGATCAATGTTATAGCTACTTTTATTCAGTTCTTGGGCATTACGTAGATTTTCAGTAAGAGTTTTTACAGTTTGTTCCTTTGTTTGTGGTTCCCTTAATCTCTTAATATCAATTCTACTTTGTGTGGGTTTTTTAACTAGTTTTAATTTGGTTCGTAATGTGACTACTATGGGGTTATGGTCTGAACCGATACCTGCTCCAGGGTAAGTTTTGGTAGACAGTATAGAATTACGAAATCTTTGTCTAATAAGGACAAAGTCAATTTGATTTCGGATTATTCTATTCGTTGTATCACCGGGAGATTTCCATGTATACAATCTTCTTTTTGGTAGCTTAAAAAGTGTATAAGCTATTACAAATTCTTCCGTCTGGCAAAATTGTATCAAACGGTCACCAAGTTCATTTCTATTTCTTAGACCATATTCCCCCACATATCCATCCACTCTTCCCTGGCCAACTTTGGCATTGAAGTCGCCCATTACTATTGTAGTGTGATGTTTCTTCATTGATTTTAAGACTTGTTCCAAATAATGGTAAAACAGTTCGATATCGTCGTCATCTTTATCTGCCGTAGGAGCATAAACTTGAATAAAATTTACTATACCTTTTTTAGACTGTAGTTGTATTGATAAAATCCTATCAGAATAAGGAGTAAAACTTACCACAGAGTAATTGACCTTTTTTGCAACTAAGATAGCAACACCATAGCGATGATTGACCTCGTTGTTAAATGAATAATGGTTCCATTATTTGTAATTTGTTTGCCTGAACCTGGCCACTGTACGTCACTTATACCTAAAACATCAATTTGGAGGTTTTCCATTTCAAGCACTACGTTCGCTAATTTACCACTTGCATATAAACTTCTGACATTCCAGGTTGCTATTTTCAATGTCTTATGTCCACAGGGATTCCTCTGGTTTACGACCTGGGAGGCCCTGTGATCTACAGTTATTCCTCCCCTGCCGGATCTTGGATTCCGTGCTCCATAATCAGTAAGTTTGTTTACTCTACTTGTCATTTGCCATTCATGACTTTACCAGGGGTACTCTAAGAGTCTTTAATGTAGTGGTTCCCCGTTACCTTCTGCATCCTTACGCCGTTGACATATTTTTCGATTCATCCGCCTTTAGGACCAGTTTCCCAACCCTTGGAAAAAAGAGTGCCCTTCCACTTATTAACTCATCCGCCCGCAGCCGTTGGTCATAAGTGGGGGATTGCTTATACCGGCAATCATTCGGTGAATTACCTGTTGGTCCACGGGAGGTATTTTATTTCCCTCCTACCCACCGGTAAACCGGGTCGGGCATTCCCCTATCCGCCACCTGGGGACGCGCTCTCTAGAGGTTACAGGTTTCTCCGAGAGAAAGATTCCTTAACATGATTAATTAAATCGACTGACTCACAAAGAGAAATAATTTTTTTTCAAGTTTTTTTTTATGTCCCCAACAAGAAATTTTATATTTAAGCTTATATATGCTAGGTTCTGAGGTAAATTGGATAATTGAACAAGGTGTTTACATTCCGCCAGAACTGCTGAAGTGCTATCTGTTAGGTCTGTAATCATCATTATCATCATCATCAGTGGCATTACAGCTCGTTATGAGCCAAAGCCTTCTTCATAACAATCTTCCATTTGCCCCTGTCTTTGGGAACTCTTCTCCATGCTTTAACTCCGATGGATTTTAGGATCTATGTTATCTTGATACCTAAGTTTTGGTCTTCCTCTTGGTCGTCTTCTCACTGGTTCTCTTCGGTCGAAAATTTTTCTGATCTTTCTGCATCTTCATCTCGCCTAATTACACGTCCTATCTATCGAAGGCGTGCTAATTTAATATATTTTACAATGTCCGGTTCTTCAAAACTTCTGTAAAACTTAAAGTTGTAGCGCCTACGCCACAAACCCTGTTATTGGACTCCTCTATATATTTTCCTTAGAATTTTTATCTCGAAACATTCAAGCAATTCATGGTCGTCCTGTGTAAGTGACCACGTTTCTGACACGTATGTTAACAATGGCTTTATTAGTGATTTATATATAATGACTTTAATTTTTCTGGGTAATTTTGGAGTCATCTGTTTCCTTGAGCCATAATAGCATTTATTGGCAAGCACTATTCTTTTTTTAATTTCTTCGCTTACATTGTTTTCTTTGGTTAGCAGCGAGCCCAGATAGACGAAGGTCTCCACACCCTCCAGTTCCAGATCATCAATTAATAGTCTAGGTATCTGGTTGCCTGATCTAGTACAATACATATACTTGGTTTTCTGTGCGTCTATTTTTAATCACATTTACAGTGCAGACGCCCTTAATGATCGAAATGCTTCGATTAGAAATTCTGTTAGGTTTGTAATAAAAGTTTTTATTCCTTGAAAATATTCCGCATAAAAAATGCTGCTTTTAACGAAGTGCCTCTGTCTGTGCAATGGAATATTACCCAGACGTTCTTTGTAAAAGTGAACTCGTAATGGCGATTTTATACAAAGTTTTTGACATTATTTATCAAATCATGAACATGTGGACAATTTTTATCTTATTTTTTCCGCAACAAGGTTAAGTCCATGAACTAGGTATGTTACATGAATTAAATTGCTTAGTTCTACGCTGCCTTTATCATTTATCTATCTATCTATCTAATTAGCCTTCTTCGGTTTATCTTTGGACATAGGCCTCCCCAATCCTTTTCCATTCTTCTCTGTCTGTATCTGATCTTATATATATATATATATATATATATATATATATATATATATATATATATATATATATATATCTTACCGTTTATCACTTAACATTAATGAACAAATTCGAATGTAATTATAATTTCGAATTGTTTCTAATTCCCTATGTCCACATTAGCAACATAGGGAATGGACATGATACCTCAGTGCTTGCTAATTGCGGAGAAGATTTTCAAAATCTAATGAACAAAATAAAACAGACTTGTGATCAGTATGGATTAAAACTCAACGTTAAGAAAACTAAACATATGATAGTTAGTAAACAAAATTATATACACGATGACGGTATAAAAGCCGGAGATGCCACACTGGACAAAGTAGAGAAACTCGTGTATCTCGGCAGTAATATCAATGAGAGCTGGGATTTAACCGCAGAAATTAAAAGTCGAATAGAACAAGCCCGAGCTGCCTTTGTAAAAATGAGAAACGTACTTTTCAGTCACGATCTTAGCATTGACCTTAGATTTCGAATGACATTTGGGTATACAGACGACTACTGAAAATAAGCTTGGTCGACAGAGTTAGAAATGAGGAGGTTCTTAGACGGCTAAACCAAACAACACAACTGGTCAATATAATAAACAAACGCAAGCTGGAATACTTCGCTCACATTATGAGACACCTTGAAAAATATGATCTTTACATCTGATCATTCAGGGAAAGATCCAAGGTAAAACATGGCTGAAAAATCTAAGGCAATGGTATGGAAAATCAACTACATCGTTATTTAGAGCAGCTGTCAATAAAGTCACGATAGTGAATATGATATCCAACGATCGATAACGGTCATGTCGCCCAAGCACCGCCCAAGAATTGGAGGACACTTTGTAAACAGTAATAAAGAATACTCAAAAATTATACTACGCAGAAGAGATAAAAGCGGAAAACCACTTAGACATTTAAACTTATTACCCTATGTGGATAACCATAGCATATTATGGGTTACAGGGAGACTTCATAACTCCGAATTAACACATGATAAAAAAACTTGACAAAGAGAAAACAGAACCACCAAATGAATTTAAGGATGATACTGAGCCTGACATTATACGAGAAGAAATTGAATATGCAATCAAAGAATATAGACGCTTATAGAAGAATCTTTCACTGTTATGTTTGAAAGTTTGCAAAAGATGATCGCACGTTATGAAAAAGAATGAGAGGGTGGATCGAGAAGGGAGCGGTCATGTCAACGCTATTATTGCTTTTAAAATATGAAAGAGTGGGGCAACAAATGCAACAGATATTTTTATGTATAATGCCAGAGAACTACGAACACATAATGCCGCGTGGCCGTAGAATAGGATTAAATTTTTGCGTTTTATAATATTTTTTAAAGAAAATAATAATATTTTAACTTTTAATAAATGAATCCTATTAGAAAAAATATTATGATTCGAATTTTTAATTTAAATAGGCACAAATCTACAAATAATATTATAGTTAATAAGAAGAACTCTCTTCTTATTAACTATAAAATTAATTCAACCAATAAAGTCATCAATCACCGGAATTAAATATTTCCAAATTTTCTAAATTTAATAATTTCTTCTTTGTTTTTAATATAAAATAACAAAATGTAAAATACAACACTGTTTTTTCTGCAGAATAATGTAAACATGTCTAAAAAGCTTAATGAAAAGTCCTGAGAAAATCAAATTTTTGGTTGAATTAACCCAAAAATTAATGAAATATTTTAAAAAAATATTTCGTTAATTTTTGGGCAGAAAAACAGTATAATAAAAATTTATGTGACGGTTTTTCGTTGTGTTGGAACAAACCTATTTTTAATTCAAAGTTATAAAATGTAAAAAATAAATGCTTTGAATATTGTAAATATCATACCTTTTTAAATTTCAAAATTTAACAATTTAATATATTGAAAATAAAGATTTTATTGTGAAAAAAAAAAACAAAAAAAGCATGAGATTTTTTTTAATCGTAGATGCAAAGTTAAATAAATAGCTCCGTTCGTACTCGATCCTTTCCCACTTTCCCCTAACTACATCTTTTATGAGATAGTTTAAGCCGACTGCCAGATGTATTTTAAAGTGTAAACCCTAACCAAATCGTCCATTTGAACTGTTCTTCTATAAGCGTCTATATATTCTTTGATGCAATGGTGGTAAATCTCCCGGGCCCGATGAAGTTCCTATCGAATTACTCAAAATTGTAAATACTGAATCTATTGATCTTCTTTTGGATCTATTCAATATCATATATAGAACAGGTATAATACCTAAAGAATGGCTCCAATCAACATTCATACTGCTTCCCAAAAAAGCCAATTCAAAGGAATGCAATAAACATCGCACCATAGCCTTAATAAATCATGTCTTGAAATTGATTTTAAAACTAATTCACAATAGAATACATAAGAAATTATATGAAGGCATAAGTAATACACAAATGGGATTTAGGAAAGGACTGTGAACACGAGATGCACTGTTTGCACCTTCGCAGAGATGCTTAGATATAAATAAGGAAGTATATACCTGTTTCATTGATTTTGGGAAGGCTATTGACAGAGTGCAGCATAATCGGCATAAAGAAATTTTATTAAATAAAAACATAGACAGTAGAGGCATTAGAATTATATGTAACCTCTATTGGAACCAAACAGTATTTTATTACCTTTGTTATTCAATTTATACACTGAAGCCATCTGAGATTTAGCGCTTACCGAGGTCAGTGAGGGCCTTATAATAAACGGTGAGCCACTTAATGACATAAGATATGCTGACGACACCGTCCTTCTATCAGGAACACTAAAAAAACTGCAACATCTTGCTGAACAACTAAATATATATTGCAACGATTATGGACTAAAAATAAATTTGAAGAAAACCAAGTTCATGATATTTACAAAAGCACAAAGCATCAAAGTTAAGCTAGTACTAGATAATACAGAAATTGAACGAATATCTTCGTACAAACACCTTGGAGCATGGATCACAGAAGATACTGATCAGACAAAAGAAATAAGATGCCGCATTGAAATTGCACGGTCAACTTTTAATAGAATGAGAAAACTTTTTTGTAATCGCGATACCAACATATCGCTCTGGATAAGAATGTTCAATGTTATATTTTCTCTACCCTTTTGTATGGGGTTGAAGCTTGGACACTTAAAAAATCCGACATTAAAAACCTAGAAGTATTCGAAATGTTGTGTTATCGACGTATTTTAAAAATATCATGGATGGATCGCAAAACAAACGAACAAGTTCTCGAACAACTAGGAAAACAATGCGCAGTTTTAAATTCCATAAAAATCAGGAAATTGGAATACTTGGGGCACATCATGAGAGGTGAAAAATACGAAATACTAAGGAATATAATGCAGGGTAAAATCAAAGGCAGGAGAAGCGTAGGAAGACGTAAAATCTCGTTTCTACGCAATCTCCGTGAATGGTTTGGATGCAGTTCAATTAAACTATTCAGGCGCGTAACCAACAAAATTATAATTGCCAGAATGATTTAAAAACAATGATAGGAGCGGAACTTGAAGAAGAAAATAAACCTCTCTTAATTATACCCCATTTATTATTATTTTTTTTTTCTAACAAATTACAAAGAAATACTCTATATTTACAATTACAATTTGAGTTTAATATCTAAAACATGTTTATACAATAATCTATATAAAAACTCATTGTTTTCTAATATTAATAAATAATTTAAATTAATAGGATAATGGACATCAGGTGGACTATCAGCTACATTCATTTTAAACATATATAATGGTGTAAGACAGTGGTTAAATCTCATCCTGCATATAGTTCTTGTCAGATCCTTTGTCGACTCCATTTTAGCAAACCAAGATTTATCCGTAATATGGTTTCTGATTGCCCTGTAATGGTTTCCTGTATTTATATTTTTATTAATTTACCATTCTTTCCATTATTTGTTAAGCTCTTTGAACATGTCTGATTCTATATCTCTAGAAGTACAAAGATAGTGAGTTAATACTCTTTATGTCACAGCGTTTTTTGTCAATTCATCTACTATCTCATTTCCAGTTATTCCACAGTAGCTTTTAGTCCATGCCAACTTAACAATTTTGCCTTGTTGTTGAAGTTCTTTAATTTTATTTATTATATATAATTTAATGTTATTTACTTTTGATTTAGGATTTATGACACTAATTTTACTTAAAGAACTTTTGCTGTCACTATAAATTATAAACTTTAAATAATTTATATTAGCAAAATATTTGAGTGCTTCCACTATCGCTATTAATTCAGCGTATATACTGATGATGGAATTGAGTTCAAACATTTTACTGTTTTTATTATTGTTATCCCAGTATGTACATCCCACACCTTCGATACTTTTGGATCATTTTGTCATAAATATATTGTCATTTTTGAATAGAAGTCTACTATATTAAGAGTTTTCTTTTTTATTCAATATTTTTCTGTTAAGTCTGCTAAGAACAGCTGGTGTATTTTGGATTTTAAACTTGACTTTTTCTCGTACATTCTAACTAAAAGTCTGATGCCAAGTTTTTTTCGTCTTCTATCCATTGGCATTTCACAGCATTCGACTTGTAGGTTACTAATGGGTGTACTTCTTAGGGCTCCTATACACAATATAAGGCATTTATTAATGATTTTGTCTATTTTTTTTTAATGACACTGTGATGCGTTACTGTATAATATTGATCCATAGTCGATTATAGCCCTTATATTATTTTTAAATAATAACAAATAAATATTTGGATCTGATCCAAATCGTAAGTGTGGCACGAATCGAAGAAGATTTATTCCCTTTTCCGTTTTTTTAATTATATTGTCTATATGTTCTTTCCAGAGACGCTGTATATCAAGAGTAATGCCCAAATATTGAACATAAATTTGCACCGGATAGAAGACATTGTTTATTAAGATGTATTTTGGGTATCTCTTTTCGTTTTTTTTTTTTTGTAAAAATACATAATTTAGTTTTCGAATCAGAGATATTTAATCCATGTAATTCACTCCGTATTTTAATATGTTTGACTCCTTCTTCAATGAGTTTTACTGCATTTTCTATTTTAATGTGTTCTTAATAAATGACTATATCATCTGCAAATTGTAAAATTTTTGTGGAGTTTAAATTTTTTACTAGATCACCAGTATAAATTAAATATACCAACGGGCTTAATATTCCTCGTTGAGGTAAACCATCCATCACTATCCTTGGAGCAATTGTGTTACCATTCACCAATATATAAACTTTTCTACAGTCATAGTCATATAGTTTTATTATTTTTTGACAGAAACATTCAGGAATACCTATTTGTGTCATTTTGTTGTATAGTACACTTAAATTAACGTTGTCGTATACTGATTCAACATCTAATAAGAGAGTTGTTACTGAAGAATTTGACGTAAACTCTAAATTTATATCTGTTACCAAGTGGCTCACTGATTCCACAGTAGAATGATTTTTTCGAAATCCAAATTGTGTTTGTGATATTTTAATATTTTTTTCTAACCATCTTCTGAGCCTAACTTTTATCATTCTTTCCAGTGTTTTTGTTGTGCAGGAGCTTAATGAAATACCTCTATAAGATCAGAATTTCGATTCGCTTTAAGTATGGGAATCACCTGGTACTCTATCCAACTATCTGGAATATCTTCTGATTGCCATTTTTGATTAAATATTTTTAATAGTGTTTTTTACTCTTTGATGTAAATTGGCCAACATAATATAATGTATATTATCTATTCCCGGAGAAGTGATTTTCTTTTCTTAAGACTAATTTCTAATTCGTATAAACTAAATGGCACTGAAATTATCTGGACATAATTTTTTCAAAAACTCCTCAACACATGCTCCTTCGAGCATACAATATCCTTCGAGGATATTGTAAGGTCTATTGCCGATTTATCAATACCTCTAGGTCTGCGAAGCAAAGTTTCTTTGCCATTATTTAAAAGTACGAGATTACAGTCCTCAATATTTTCTAACATATTTTTTTCTATTGCATAAGATATTATAACCCGTAAAGTTAATAAAGTTACTTTTCTTTAATCATGTTTCTGATATTAGTCCTATGTCTATTTTATTGTTATACAAATTTTTTCCACAAATTCCATTGAAGAAATGATATGTTAGCCATCACGATTTAATAATAATTGTGAAATATTGTTTTTCAGTAATTCTAACGTTTTTTCATCTAAATTGTGATTAATTTGATTTAAAGTTGTTGAAATAAAGGTTACTATAATTTCTCCTATATTACTTTGATTATTGTTTTGTATCTGTGTTTTATTATGATAAATAGGGTTGTTAAAATTATAGCAAGGCTGACTTTGTACTTTTGGTGTATTGTACATTGGACTTAATCGTTTTCGTTTATATATTCAATATTTATTGGAAGTACTTTCTTGTTTTTTACTTACTGTTGAATAATATTTTCTATATTTATTATTAGCTTCGTAATATGTTATATTTTCAGTATTCGAAATCTTTTTAATACACTCCTTTTTTTCTCTTTCCGTACAATTTGCTTCGTTGTCAGTAGGGTTATGTTCATCTTTGCAAATCATCCTCTTCTATCTCTTTATCTACAGATGTTATAACTCCTTTTCTTTGAGTAAGAAACGTTGGAATATATACCTTGTACTGTTTGCTTTTTAAATTACCAGATTCAATTAATTTATTAGCACTAGTAAAATTATTGAATTCTACCTTAATTTTTTTCTTACCAACTACCGTAATTTCTGTGATATAATTTTCAATATCAGGTACTGAACGTAATAGGGCTGTGCCTATCCTGTGTAATTTGCCGATGTTACCGTTTATATTTTCTATATGTACTATACATGGTGCATTATCTCCTAATTAATACCTATTATTTATTCCTAAATTTATAACTTTATTTAAATTTGGATTACCTGATCTACCTATTTTATTAAATTGTGTCAAAGTTGGATCGTTATTAAAATCCAATTGGTTATCTACCTCGTTAGGGCCAGTTGTTTGGCTTTTTTCGTTTGTTACCTTTGCACAACATCTAATGTTGCTATTTTTTTTAATTCTTCAAATTCCATCATCCTATCTTTTCCTAATTCTATACAAAATTCGCTTCTATCTGGAGGCTTCAGTGGAATTTCTTTCATGTCGATTTTTTTTAGATCTCACTTCCTACACACGAAAGATACACTTTCTTAAAGACCACTAGTTTAATGTGTCTTTACCACTGCAAGTGACACCGTAAAAGTGAAGAAAAAACCTTTATAATTAATATTTTTTGTAAGACCTTCAAAATATGCGCCTTTTGATTTAACGTTTATTTGTACAGGGGTTAAAAAAATGCATATGGTATCAGTTGACGTTTAGGTTCATTTTATTGCAGAAATTAAAACTAAATTTACATGCTAATAAACAAAAATTAGAACATACTCTATTATTCATTTTGTATGAAATGCTACAAAACAATTAACACATAATCCCACGTTACATTTTTGGCACTGTGTTTTGCCAAAAATTTACAATATATACCTGCACGTCATGTTCTTCGGCAAGAAACTACGAAATGTATACCATCAAACCATACATCTGAAAATATGTTCTTGCAGTTCTTTTTAGAGCGGTACCATACTTTTTCAGATAAACCTGTACTATTTCCCCTCTAAAATATAGATTTAATTCAGTACGTTTTTTTGTGTATTAATACCATGCGTTTTGTATAGTTAAGTCTATAAGTCAGGTAAAAATCTGCCAGTACCATCATTTTTCTGAATTCTCCATTCGGTAAGCCAGCTATTCCTTGGTCCATAAGATCAGTTTTCCTCCATATTATTATTACAGGACCAGGCAGCAATATGTTTCTTCTTTCTAAGAATATCTCCGAACCTGTGGTAATACCTGGACACTAGTATTTGTAGAAAAAATTGCCACTACTGAGTTATTCATCCAACGAAGTAGTAGAATACCATAATTTTTTTCCATCACTTGTTTATACACCTCTTGATCCGTTTTTTAAACGTATTTTTGCTAGTCAACGTACATAGTCGGCATATACGATTTTCTCGTATCTTACCTACCTCTCCATATTCTAGATTACGAAGGTAGGAAAACAAGTTTAGGCCGGTAAAAAAGTTATCTGTATATAACATAATATATATGGTAAATTTGGATTTTATAGTTCTTGTACCATAGGAATCAATGGTGTTGACAATTTTCTATACAATTTGTCATACTCAAAATCACCATATGGATTCTTTCCCTGATAAAAGTCGAAATTAATAAGATAGCCATCATTTAAATTTAGACAGCACATTTTGTAGCCGAATCATCCGTTTACCATGAATGTATTGTGTTTATCCGTGACGTCCATAGTATTTTAGCATTGATCTTTTATCTTTTTTGATCATGTTCATAAGCGCTAGAAACTTGCAAGATTTATCATCTGAACTGTTCTGCAAGTTGTCGACAATATAAATATACTTTTGAATTTAAATAAATCGGTTCCTTCGCATAGCATCGGCCACTAATTTTTTGTAAATATCTTATGTGCCATTACATACTTTTTCATAGTAAATGGTTGTAATCGCTCAAAATCAGAATAGCAGCAAAACAACGAATATCTGATATTGTTATTATTTTATTTATTTAGCGTATGGCAATTTGATACACAACATTATCACATATATGTTACAATCTAACATCTAATGTATTAATATATTCAATCGACGCTGGTGTTGCAGAGGCGAAGTCTAGAGGATCTCCATAATACTTCCTCCGAGGGCATTCGGCAATCATATGCTATTTCTCATTATTAGGTTCGGTCTGTCGCTCTGCATGTTCTTCCACTGGGAGTTCATTTGGAAATTGTTGGAATTCAAGTTTATTGCATCTCTAGTCGGAGGTTTCTCTGGAGCGCAATCGATGTGAATTAGCGTCGGCGACATATGTGTGTATAGGTAATTGCGGGTTGTTAAGCAGCTTTTGGAATTCTCTAAGCAGAGCATGCTGACGACGAAGATTAGGTGGAGGTATATGGCTCAGTAGTGGAAGCCACTCCACAGGTGTAGACTTGATCGTTCCAGATATGATACGCATGGCGACATTGAGCTGGGTATCTATAATTTTTGTGTGAACGCTATTCAGCCAAACAGGAGAGCAGTATTCAGCTGCGGAGTATACGAGTCCAAGGGCTGAACACCGAAGTGTACCTGCTGATGAGCCCCATGTAGTCCCGCAAAGCTTCTGTATGATGCTGTTACGGGTTCTCAGCTTTGCTGCGGTGTTCTCAAGATGTTTCTTAAAGGAGAGTGTTCTGTCCAGGTTGACGCCGAGGTACTTGGGATTGTAGTTGTGCGTGAGCAGTTGGTTATCAATGTATACTTTAAGTTTTGTGTGGGCCATTTTGTTGTTCAGGTGAAAACAGCTAACCTCGGTTTTTTTGGGGTAAGGTTTAAGTCTCCATTGTTTAAAGTACTTAACCAGGCGTTCCAGATCTTCCGTTAGGATTGCCTCGGAGTTTTGTATTAAGGAGCTTTGAGTTGCAAGTGCCCAGTCGTCTGCATATCCAAATTTTTTAGATCTGGTAGGGGGCATATCAGCTATATACATACTAAATAGCAGCGGTGCAAGTACGGAGCCCTGGGGAGGCCATTATTAAGCGTTCTCTGTTTGCTCACTGTAGTTCCCATGGTTACACGGATATTTCTGCTGCTCAGCATAGTATTTATGAGTCGGGCGGTTGCTTTGCAGGGGATTATTTTAAGGAGCTTATAGATGAGGCCATCTTTCCAAACCGTGTCATAGGCAGCCGATAAATCGATGAATGCCACAGACGTCTTCAGTTTTCTTTGGCAACCTGCCTCTATGTAGGTAGTTATAGAGAGCACTTGGTCAGTGGTGCTTCGTTGAGGCCTGAATCCTGCTTGTTCAATTGGTATTTTTTGAAGTAGCTTTGGGCCGATTCTGTTCAGGACCAGTCTTTCGAGGAGCTTGTAAGCTAAACTGAGTAAAGCGATGGGGCGGTAACTCGCTGGGTTGTCTGTTGGTTTTCCAGGTTTCATTATGGCTATGATTTTTGTTTGTTTAAAGAGGTTTGGTAGGTTACCTGTTTTGAGTATATCTGTATAGAATTTAGACAACCAGGTTTTTGCAGATTTCCCATAATGGATCAGGAATTCGGGAGGTATACCGTCTGTACCAGGAGCTTTGTTAGGTTTAATGTCTTTGATGGCGTTTGAGACTTCTTCTGGAGTGAACGGTGCGGAGTACTCTGTATCTGATGGACAGGCAGCTTTTAGATGTTTAAGCTCCCTTTTTATAGTAGTGGTAAACTTTTTATCACATGCTCCTCTGGAGGTGGCAACTATATGTGATGCAATTTTATTAGGGTTGAAGTCGTGGATTTGTCGTGTTGCCAGTTTTCTTAGGAGCGACCACGCTTTAAGGCTAGACTTTTTGAAATCTAACGATTCGACTTCATTTGTCCATTTCTTTCTTCTTGCTACATCAAGGCTCAGGAGAAGTTCGTCCGCAATGTCACTTTCACCGGTTTCAAGATATTCTTCGTAGAGGTTTTGGCTTTCCTCACTCCATCCTGGTATGTATTGCTTACGATAGCCTCTGGGAATGTGTTTCTTTGTTGTAGCAATTATTGCCCCTCCAAACCTTTCATAATTTTTGTATGTTGGTGGAATCCATCGTAAGATTTTATCGAGTTCATTGGTAAAGGCGGGCCAGTTACCTTTGTTAAAGTTCCAGCGTGGTCGTGGAATGGTTGTAACTAGTGGGATTTGGATACCAATCTCAATAATGATCGGCCTGTGCTGGCTATGCGGGAAGTCATGAAGTACTCTTCTCTTGGTTGGTAAGGGGTAGCTTTTCTGGTTTTTGCTCACAAAACATAAATCTTGATTGTACTCTTGTTTCCATGCCGCCGATTTAAAAGTGCCCCGGTCTTTGGCATCGAAGACGTGATGCAGGTGGTTACTCTCTGCCCAGTCTAACAGTGTCTCCCCGTTTTCATCGTTGTTTCTGTATTTCCATTCTTGATGATGGCTGTTAAAATCACCTAAATAGATGGCTGGATGGGGCCTTATGTCTATGACGTGGCTTGGCCATGTAATACTTGGGGTTTATAAACATTTGTCACTTCCATTTCACCTATTTTGGTAACGGTCAAATGTATATTATCTTGCGTGGTAGAAGATACGAAGTGAGCGTTTTCTACGGAGTTTTTTACGTAGTTGGCGGTACCATAAGCATGGTGATAGGTTGCTCCCAGAAGATAAGATAACTACCAAGTCGATGTCGTTAGAAAGTAGTATGTTTGACAACAGTTCGCTTTTGGATCAGCTAATGCCTTCAATATTTATCTGACAAATCCGGACAATGGGTCCAAGAGTTATAGTCATTTGGTTCTCATAAGAACCGTTTCCTGGTTGGGCGTCCATGTTTGCAGTTGTGTATTTTTCAGGAGATCGTTGGATAGTTTGGCCGCCTGTTCGTTCTAGCTCATTTAGTGTTAACCAGAGGGCACGTGCAGAATTCTTCTGCGGACGCGAGCTAGTTTACCCTCCGATAAACTACCCTGATATTGTTATTAATGGATCTATTAGATTTTTATATTAAGCATATTTTTGAGTTTCTTTAGTGAGTATTTCGAACATATTATCGGTAAAGACCAATTGAATAGCAGATGTTTCGTTATATTTGAAATAATCGTCCTCTGGAAATAAGCTAGCTGTGGTCTATAAATTACCACTAATACATTTAGTAGAATTCTTTAAAAAAAGTTTGTTATTCATCCACTCTCTGTGATGCTCCAGCATATGTAGAAAGTTGTGACAGTAACGGTTCTACCTCTTATTGTGAAACATTCAATTTACCTTCATCAACTCCAATTCGTACATTGTTTGATAACTTTGTCAGCTTCTGCCCTTAGCTGTTACTTTAAAAATACGTAAGCAAACAAAATTGCTTCTTACCAGTTAAGTACATCACTCACTCTTAGGCTTCGTTAGCTGAATCCTCATCTGATTCTGCATTTTCTTCTGTAGCTCTGAGTTATAAATATCTCATCAACTTGTTGAAATAGGGGAGAAGGGGACACTTTTGAACGTTTTTTCTTTTTAAGTGTATTATGATTTACTTTGCCTAAACTAATTTATTTTAGGTATCGCAAACAGCATAAGCACATCTAATAATGTAATATCAAACTAACCAAAAAATTATATGAGCATACAAAAAAATTAACTTTACATATCATAAGAAAAATGTTCAAAAGTGCACCTTATAGGGGTAGCTTTGAACTAAGAAGGGGCACATTTGAATGACACCTAAAAATACTTTGAAATCAAACCAAAAACTACAGTTTATTATTAAAAGGACACGATAAAATATACAAACGTATAAAAATACAATAAGTACCCAAGTGTCTAAGGTATAGACGTTCAAACAAGAAACTATTAATTTTTAATTTAGATTGTAATTATTCATTAAATTTGAAAAAGAAATAAATGATTGCGTTCTGCAAGTGCTATAATTTGAATTTTTTATAAAATGTTATTTTAAAACTACATCTTCGATGGAGACTATCGAAATATCCTCCGTTTCTGGAAAGTGAACAGTTGAACTTGCCCCTTTTTGTATTCGTTGTCATTTCTACCTTTTAATTTTCTTCGTTCTTCCACCATTTGTAATATTTTATCTATCATCTATTCTTGCTTCTTTTTCTATTTAATTTTAAGTATTAATGTGAAATTGTGGTAATAGATATCCTCATTTCGTTCCACTGTTCTTCTATGCTTCTAGTAGTATCTTTAACTATTTTTGCAAAAATTTTTTAATGTCTCTTTTTACTTTTTTTGGATGTTATTTTCTTTTAGTAGTCTGATATCTATCTTTGTCCTAATTTTTTTATGAATTATTTGAAGTCTTATGTATCTGAGAAGACATCTGCGCCTGGATATGTTTTTGTTGAGGTGATAGATTTTCTAAACCTTTTTTGGTAATAAAATTAATTTGGTTTCTTATGATTTTCCCTGAGTTATCACCATTTGCTTTCCATATATATAGATAGCTTTCTTGGGTGTAATTTAAAAAGTGTATTTGTTACAACTATATATCCGTCTCTTGGCAGAATTGGATCAGTCGTTCTCCTCTTTCGTTTTTTATGCCAAGACCATATGACCTCACAACATTCTCGTCTGTACCTTGTCCTATTTTGGCATTAAAATCGCGAACGATAGTAGTAAGTTCATGTTTTTTGGTTAGGTTTAGAGAGTCTTCTAGATTCTGATAGAAATTTTCTATTTTTTCTTTAGTAGTTTCTGATGTCGGTGCGTATTCCTAAATGATGTTATATAAGAGGGACTTAAATATTTATGGTTTCTATTAGGGGATATTAAAGAGAAATATTTTTCAAAAGCACAATTCTGTCTGATATAAGCGTAAATTCTATTACTGCTTTAGCTATTTCCCTTTTAGCTATTATCACTATGCCATTTCTGTTTCTTGTTGTGTCGTCTCCAGAATAATAGATAACGTATTCTGGAATAAGAATCTATAATTTTTATTCTAAAATTTAACTATTTAACTAACTTCACTACATCCTAAAATATCTTTGATCAGACGAATCATTTCTTGAATACTATTTGCTGCTTTGTCCGCTTGGTATAGGCTTCGAATGTTCCACGTACCAATCCTTTTAACTTTTGCAACATTATTAGCTCACCGGAGGATTCTTAGCACCCTTTTTCAACTTAAGGGTTGGCTGGAACTGAGCTGGAACTGGGACGTTTGTTTTGGATTTTCAGCCATTGTGGTGTCCTGAGGATATCCTTACGGATATTTAATGTGGTAGTAATTTCGTTACTTTTAACATCTAAAAGCCATTGACTAGTTTAGAGCTCTTTCGCCTTTGGAGTTAATTCCTCAGCTCCAGGGCAATGAAGTACCTTAGCACATGTCAATTCTTCCAACCGTAGCTGCAGATCAACAAACGGCGGATTACTTTTACCGGTAATCGTTCGGTTGCTTCGCAGTATCACAACCATTTAAATCATAATTACCGACTGTGATTATTCAGTATCACTGGTAAAGAGATTTTTTTATACCGCTACGATCCTGTAATGACTTACTACTACTACTACTGCTACTGCCCTATGCCATGCTCTCAGATGATACGCGGGTATTTATTTGGCAAAGCCTTATTCACACCTGCCCCACATATCTGTAGGACGTCCTCTATCAGCTATTGGAACGCGCCGTGTTGAGGTTGAGAACTATCCCCCCGCGAGTGTTTTTTCTAAGAAGTACTGAAGAGCCTCTACTCAATTCAGAACCCCTTCTTCTTGGAAACTACACCGGCGCGAATAAGGAGCTTTTACTGTATTGCACTAAAAATAACGCAATGGCAAACAAAGTAGCTATAGTTTTTACTTAGACGTATAAAAAAATCTAAATTTAATTAAAACAGAAGAAAAAAACAAAGTATAATAACTGATGAAACAGGGGCACAGAAATCAATAAGCAAAGGAAGCATATACACAACTATGTAAAGAAGAAAAGAAACTCCACCAAAATAAGAAGAGAAAATATGAACAAAGAACATCAAGAGCTACAATAACTACGGAATCCAACAGAGATGGAAAAAAGTTATACCAGAAACTAAGTAACTGAGAAACTGGGTAATATATTGACAGAACAGCAAAATGTACTAAGAAAATCGACAGAACATTTAAAAAAAAGCTTGAGGGAGATAGGAGGGAGGAGCACTCTGATATACCATTAGATCAAGAAATTAACTTTTATACTCTTGGTATAAAAGTAAGAAGACTATAATGCAATGTCTTCTCTGTCCTTTTTAATATGGACAAAAGATTTAAAGCGTTTTGTTGCAAGATGTTAGTAAGATGTAGTTTTATCGGAGAATAATAAATATCTTGTAAATTGACCGAGTCACAAATGAAGAGGTCCGCAGAAAAAAAAGACGAACCAAAAGTACTGATCACCATTAAATCTTGAAAGCTATATAAAAATAACATGCACAATAATTTCAGATATGCCATCCTATAAGCCATCCTCAAGGAAAAATATTTGGAAAGCAATGTCCAGGAAGAAGAGGAACATCCTGGGGAAAGAACCCCAGAACCTGGTTTAACACAACATCTCTGCAGCTTTTCTGCGCTTCTGTAGACAAGGTGAACATTGCCACGATTACCACGTAAGATTCGTCACGAATAGGCAAGAGAGGAAAAAGGAGCAAGGAAAAGGAGTAATAGAGAAAGAAAAATCCACCAAAAATAGCCAAAGTTACGAATAGCAGCAGACAAATTAAAGAAAAATAATCTACAACTACATCGGGAGGTACTCAATTTACCCCACAACTAACGCAAACACTACCTTCTAGTATGCACAAATATGAGCGAGACCTGCAAAAATGAAGACCTAATTTTAACTAATGACAGTTCTATGTTTGTGGCCAACTATTGGAGATATAGGATTTAAGTTCTTGGTATTCCGGGCACGAACAGTAAATATGTATATATTATAAATATTCTACATAAATATTTAAATAAAAGTCAATTCTAACTCGATTAATTTTCTCTAATAAAATTTTAAAATTACTGAAAACCGCAAAGGAACTGTCCGAGTTTCTTGAACAATTAATTAAAAAATGTGACAATTCCATTCAAAGAATTGGAATCATTAATTTACACTCCAATAATCTCGCAATGGTTTTATCGTACTGAATGATTTTGTGGCTACGATAAAAAATGTGGATTCATCTTAATTGAATCTTTTTCTTTATAAAATACATCTTTTTTATTTGGCATTGAACGTTTGCGAAGTTTTACGATTTAATATTAAACACTTCCCAGATCAGATAGCGCGCAAACTTGAAGTAAGTTTGATTTCAAATTGTTGCGTCAAATATAACGAGGCAAGTTTGCGACAATATTACTGCAATATTGTCAAGTTAAAGATGATGTTTCAAGTTTGTTGCATCATGCCACAATATTTGTGGCAAGTAGCAAAGTGACTAATGAAAATGGTGAAGCAGCCATTATGTGTTTACTTTGGTATTGGCTGAAGCAGCCGTTTTTTTTTATTTTCTGTGACTTTTTTCATTTAAATTATTTCTATCTCTCTCTCTATTTTTGTCATCCTGAAACCTCGGAAACCTTTTTTGGATGGTGCTAGAAAGGTCACCAATGGAAACACTGCGGACGGCAGCCAGATGGTTGGTGGAGAGCGAGTCGTGGGTTCGAAACTAGCTTTTGGAAGCGGGAATGGGTCCAACGGTCGAAACAAGTAAAGATAGGACAGGATAAGATATATTAGAAAATATACAGAAATAAACAAAAAGATAGGTGGGTAAAATTACCAAAGATAAGATAAGGTAGAAAAAGGTCGCCATTTAATTTTTTGGGATTAAAGGGAGAAAATTAAGAAACCTTAGAGACGAAACGAGATAAGGAAAGATATTAACAGCTAATTATTAAATAAATTTGATCAACACACTACATAAACAAATAATAAATATATAAGGTGGACTCCGTCCACCTACTTACCTACGAAACTAAATCAGCCTGATCTATCTTCTGGTCAAAGGTATAGTAATAGTTTTATGTAAAAAGCAAATATTTAGGGGTATTGTTATATTAGGAAACTTATTAGGAGTCGAGAAATAAAATTCATTGATAAAACAAAACAATATATTCAACGATTAAATTTGGATAAATCTGATGGTTTAAAATCTGAATGTAGATATAAGTAAAAGAAATTGCAAATGGCGATATACAGTATATGGAAATATTATAGAAAGAAACAGTATTATGATTAAGAAATATATATATATATATATATATATATATATATATATATATATATATATATATATATATATATATATATATATACCTACAGCTGTCGCTGTCTCTATTCTCTTAACCATTGTCTCCATTTTTCTTTTTTCTCCCATTCTCCGTCTTCCAATCATGTTCTTTTCATGGCTTCATCTACCTCATCTCTGAAACATCTTTTTGGTCTGCCTCTTTTGCGTTTTCATATGGGGCTCCACTCTCTTATTTTTGCTATCCATCGGTTTGAGTCTGTTCGTCTGACATATCCATACCACGTTAATATTTTTTCTCCAATGTAATTTAAGGTGTCTTTCTTTATCTCCATTCATCTTTTGATTTCGTCGTTAGTTATTTTGTCCATTCTGGAAAATCTGCAGCTTCTTCTCCAGTAGTCCATTTATGTGGTGTTTATTTTGTTTCTGCTGCTTTTGTTTAAGACCCAATTTTCTGCTCCATATCTTAGAATGCTGTGAATCATCGTGTTATTTTTTTTTTGTTACGTGTCTGTCCCATAGAATTGGATTCAGTTGTCTTATAGAGTTTCTGGTTTGACCCACTCGATTTTTAATTTTGTCTTCTGTAGTACCTTTATTTGACATAGTGAACCCCATGTATGTAAATTTATCGGTCCCCTTTATTTCACGCTCGTCATCCACTTCCAGGTTTCTTGTTGGTTCTTGTGTTGTGTTCAGATATTATGTTTTGTTAATGTTTATTTTCAGGCCATTTATATTATATTCTTCTTCTAGTTTTTGAACCATATAACTTAGATCTTCCTCGTCTTGTGCCATTATGACCTGATCGTCGGCGAAAATGAGGGTATACAGATGGTCGTTCCTTATGGGTACTCCCATTTCCTCACATTTCCTTTCCCTCACATGGCTTTAGGGTGTATTGAAGAAATATTTTAAAGAGTGTAGGTGAAGTCGAGCAGCCCTATAGAAGACCTTTTGTGGTTTAAATGGTTTTCCTAACTTGTTACCTACCTTCACTGTAACATTATGTGTGTACATGGACTTTACTACATGGATCAGCTTACCTTCTACTCATATTTGTTGCATGGCTTCCCACAGTCGTTGCCTGGGCACAGAGTCGTATGCCTTTTTTAGGTCAATAAAGGCTAGATGGACTGGTCTATTCTTTGCCAATTTCTTCTCTATTAGCTGTTGTATAGTATGGATGTGGTCTATACAAATACAATAATATAATAAAATCATGCACAGTTTAAATTATCAGCGAAGAGAGCCTGATGCTATTTAAAAATATTCAACTAAAGTTGATTTAAGAAGTCTCTCTTTGCTGTGTATGGGCTTATCTCGAGATAACGGGTACCGTAAGTAAAAATGTATAACAATTATAGCAAACAACAAGATTAATTAAATTTAAATTCTAAAAAATACAAAAAGATTACAAGAATTCTTTATTATAAAAATTTAACCAACTCGCACTTGGTTTTATATTAATTATCTAATGCTTATCTTCCCTAAAAGCTCAAAAGGTCACCTAGCGGACGAATCCAAAACTCGTCGCCCTAGCCGTTCCTCTCATGACAACTAATAAGGTCAAAGACACAGTTTGGGAAGGGAACAAAAGGGCAACATCAAGAAATAAACCTTATCATTTCACGGATAATAATCCAATACAACATCGTCATATAAATCAGAAAGAAACGTTCACTATTCTTCAACAAAACTCCAACAGGGTCACAACAATATAAGTCTGGGGAATTCTTAGTGGGTTATTCAACGGTAGTACTAGAACTACTTTAAATATTTCACGTACGTGGTCTAACTGTCGACATACAAAATATTTTCACGATAAGCGGCGGCTAGGTACTTTCACCTCTAAAAATCAAAGCGTCACAATGGACAATGCAAGTGTTTGTACCTCCGCTTCTGCCAAATCATAAACACTACATCACAAATACTACAACAAGAAAGAATGCTATTGAGACTAGGCCAATAGTCCTACTTCAACAGATAGGAAGGCTTATTCCTTCTACTAATTCATGGTCAGGGGGTGACGGTCAGTCTTATTTAACAACAGAAATATCTAAGGATACACAAATCCAGGTCATATGCCTGTACGTCCTACATGATATTTCAAAACCACAATACTCAAACCACAAACTAAAACCTTTTAGACCATCAACATAGCTCCACTACATCTGACCACACAAAGACACGGAAAGACACAAAACTAACAGACAGAATAATCTCCTACTAACCCGTGGCATAACTTACGCCGTCAAAGAGGGCCTAGAGACAAAACACAACTATACTCATCAGCTCAAAGGAAAGTCACTCCAACAATCCACACATTTACTCAAAATGACCGGACAAACGAAATTACAAAAACCGATTATTCTGTAAAGAATGTCAAATAAATTAAAAATAAATGCAACAATAACGCTATAATTTGTTACTGTATTAAATTAAAATTCTTCTCAATATCAAAACAATATTTAAAATTCATATTTAAATATTCAATCTCAAAATATTTGCTTTCATTTACCAATACACATAAAATACATATTGAAATATATCTACAGTACATGAAATAGAAAAAAAAACCACAATACATATGTCAATATACAACAAATACATATGTTGATACAAAATACATATATTAATACAAATACATAAACAAACTATTTGTGGGACACCAGGGCACTATCTGAAAGACGAGGTTTCATATAAATGGCAGAAAACTAGGGAAACATTGAAAAAGCTATACGGCTTCGGGAAAAGGGACAAATTGTAAAAGAGGCCACACGTTGTGGGCGCCAAAATAGTAACGATATATTTTGCCTACCTCAGGGTAAGATTATGGGGGTAAAGATAGGGCAAGCAAAATAAACGCTATTTGTGCAAACGGCACTCAGGGATTTTTAGGAGTGCTGGGGTCGTGGATAAGTAAATGGCAAGCGGTTGGATTGGGCAACTACAGAAAAAAGAAACAAAAGGTCATGAATCTCTTGGGATAAACAAAGCAAAAAGAAACAGGAACAAGGAACACCTCTAATAATTTAATATAGGGCGCCACTTGGAGGTGCCTAATTATACCTATTATAACCACTAGTTGTAACTAGGGAAATTATTATTGAATATAAAAAACATATCTTTTTCAAATAAAACTCAAAAAGGGGTTAGTTAAAAAAATAAACAAAATAAAAAAAAACAAAATTTAACATTTATTGTGTCTTACGACAAACAGTTACAAAATATAGAGAATACAAAAATACTTAAAAAAGACAATACAAAAATATTACCTCAATACTTGCAAAATACAAAAATACAAAAAACTTACATGTCATCCATTTACAAACTCTAGGAGTTGGAGATACTACAAAAAACTATAAATGTTACCGCACAGAGGTTAACCTTTTTTTTTTAAACAAAACAAATGAAAATCAAAAATAATAAAGCGAGCTGTCTTATGTAAACATTAAATTTAAAACAGAAAAATTTAAAATGACAGCTATCCTCAAAACCTAAAATTTACAATTTTTAAATGTTCTTCTTCTTCACGTGCCATCTCCGCGACGGAGGTTGGTAATCATCATGGCTATTCTGATCTTAGATGCTGCTGCTCTGAATAGTTCAACTGATGTGCATCCGTACCATTTAAAGGTTACAATTTCCAAAATTTACCGAAAGCAATTATTATTTTATACAAAAATTAGTCTGTCACTTACTTTAAAATTTGAAACGAAAATTACCTTAATTCACAAAAAAATTGCACTAAGATTTCTGTAACCATAACTTGAACTATACTGAAACTGGAGGCTTCACTCTTTCTGTGTAACGAACACACGAACAAATCCATCTCCAAACTGCCAAAAAGCCTTGGATGACAACCAGGGAGAAACGGACAAAACGAGGATGCAAACGACGATTCTTCCAATCCTCATCCAAAACATTAAATGAACCATTAACTGCTACAAAACTACTTTTCACTGCTACATATTTCTATAAAGAGGAGCCAAAAACAGAAAACCACAAAGTCGACGGATGAATTTGGACATAACGCTGAACCGCTCTTGATCGCAGCTCCAACGAGAGTAACAAAATTATCCTTAGAAATTGATCTCATAACTTAAAATAACAAAACACAACGGAAATTAAGTCGTAGATTATTAATTTGAAAACGCAGTACCTCGGGCGGTATAAATCAAAGAATATCGACCAAAACACGCAACCACGAAATAAATAAAAACTCTAAAATAATTTTTATTACTTGGCGACGATGAAAAGAACGAAATATTATTTGGGTTTTAATACGTACGAATAGGAAACTAAAATGCATTAAAAATACTCTTCGATTTTTTAACATATATGAGGGGATTTCAATATATTACATACACGAAAGGATTTTAATATACACCAAAGAATCGATGAAATTTCAAATGCTACAAAAATCCGAAGAGGAACAAATCACCCGGACTAGGGGATATACCCAGAGTATTGTTAAAATACGAAACGAACAAATTGTACGAATGTGTTCGACAACTATTTCAAAAATGCATAAACACAAGCGAAATCCATACAAAATCGAAGGTATCATACCTCAGAACTATACATAAAAAGAGTGATAAAAATAATTGTGTATTCTATTCAACATCACATTAGAGAAAATAATTAGGGAGTCAAAAGTCAACACCAGAGGAACAATAATAACAAAAAGTGTACAAATATTGGCATTTGCAGATGATGCTGATATCATAGCTAGAAGCGAAAGAGAGATGCTAGAAGAATTTAATGGGATATAAATGGCGGCACAAAATAGTGGCCTAAACATTAACGAAATAAAAACCAAAAATATGAAGGCCAGTAAATCGACCGGCTAAAGAAACCTACAGAATCTGACAATACGAAACTATAACATAGAAAGCGTCAAAAGTTTACATATCTAGGTTCACTAGTTACCGCAGATAACAATATCAGTGAAGAAATTAAGAGGAGAATACATATCGCTAATAAAACATATAATGGACTAATTAAACATTTAAGATCTAACAACATCACAAAAAAAAACAAATGCAAAATATACAAGACCCTGATAAAACCGGTCCTTGTATATGGATCAGAGACGTGGACACTGTCGAAAAGCGATGAGAACCTATTAGGTACATTTGAACGAAAAATCCTTAGACAAATATATAAGAGGGTAAAGATAAATGACATATGACGCAGAAGATATAACTTTGAACTATACACAGCATACATTGAACCCGAGATCGTAACATCCATAAAGATCGCACGTCGGCGCTGGATGGGCCATGTTAAACGGATGTTGGAGACTGAATCGCCAAAACATATAATGAGGCAAACACCAGTAAGGAGAAGGTCAAAGGGAATACCCAAACTTAGATACATGGAACAAGTGGAACAAGATCTGAAAACACACTTAAGATTACCAACTGGAAAAACAAAGCAAAGAACAGAACAGAATGGCGAAAAATCCTAGAACAGGCCAGAACCCACAAAGGGTTGTCGAGCTACTGATGATGATGATGAAAAATAATTGTGAAAATTACCGAGGAATAGATGTAACTGTATATATGAGTCGAATATATGGAAAGGTTTTAAAGAACCGAATCGAGAAAGAAAACTTAGATTATGAATCAGAAGAACAAGTAGGATTTTGCACGGGTCCATCCACTATTAACCACATTTTCTCCTTAACCCAGATAATAGAAAAAAAGATGGCACGGAATCAAGAGATTCATATGTGGTTCATGGACCTACGGAAATCCTTTGTTTACCGAAGAAGCTGTGGCAATCAATGGAAAGCACGAATAATAATATAGAATTAATAAAAGACGTCAAAGTGCTGTACAACCAACCAATAACAAAAATAAAAGC
Organism: Diabrotica balteata; assembly: GCA_918026665.1. Classification (NCBI taxonomy): domain Eukaryota; kingdom Metazoa; phylum Arthropoda; class Insecta; order Coleoptera; family Chrysomelidae; genus Diabrotica; species Diabrotica balteata. The sequence continues at coordinate 86,580,669 of OU898280.1, forward strand.
AGGGACACGAATAAGAACAGGATTTATAACATCAAAAGGATTAAAGCAAGGATGTTGTCTGTCCCCCACTTTATTTAAAATATACCTCGAAAGTGCTTTAAAAAGATGGAAACAAAAATGCAGGACATTAGGGATACCGTATACCAACACTATGGTATATACGCTCAAATTTGCAAACGATCAGGTTCAAGAGTCTGACGATTTAAACTATACAGCACGAAAATTAATTGAAGAGTGTGATATATGGGGTCTAGAAGTAAATAAAAAGTAAATCGAAAACCTGCGCGTTTGACTAGAAGAAAAAGATCTCTTATTAGACGGTAACACCAAGATAAAGCACTGCTGTGGCTACAAATATCTAGGTATCACTATTTTACAATATGGAACATTAGACACAGCCATAAGAGAGATAAATACGTCAGAGAGAAAAGTCATCACAATGTTAAACAGCACTTTATGGGACCTATCCATCAGCACAGAAAATAAAAAGAGGATATATGAGACTATAGTAAAAAGTATTACTTTATCCAGCTGTGAGGTATGGCCACTGAAATAAAGAATACTGGCAACGCTGAAAGCTACGGAAATGGATTTTTGGAGAAGAGCCACAGGAAGATCTCGAAGAGAAAGGATTACCAACGAATGCATTAAAAAAATAATGGGAATCAAACGAACAATTACAGATAACATAACAACAAAACAACTTATCTGGTTCGCACACATACAAAGAATGGATGAACAACGAATACCAAAAGAAGTATTAAAATGGCAACCAGAAAAATACAGAAAAGGGGGTAGACCGAAAAAAAGTTGGAGCGAAGGAATAAATAGAGAACTTAGAGAGAGGATCATAGAAGATCTATGGAACAACAGAACTAAGTAGCGATCGGAAGTCGGAAAATGACGGAGAACGTTAAAAACCGATAAGTAGTAGTATAAAAACCTGTAACTAGCAAGTTAAGTTGATTTAAACTTTCTGGAAATGTGTACAGTTGACATGGTAAACCTTCTTTTTTGATATATCACACTTGTTGCAAGTCTGAATTAAGTTTAGATTGTTATCTGATACTGAAAAATATCCTTTAATTCTTTATCAGCACTGCTAAATAATTTTTTGTGCTTACAGTTCAAGAAAAGTATTAATTAAATCAAATTATATAAATATACTTTCTAAAGAAATTATTCCCTTTTAGTACCTAGAACTCATTCAATGAATATTACTTATTTAACAATAGTGAAAACGGATTGTTTCAAATGATAATAATTAACATGTATTTGAACATGGAGAATATGGATTTAACGAACAGAATGAAATAGGAGAAAAATTAGTTTAATTATAAATAGACACAAAATCGATCTCTTTACACTAAAAAACAAGAAAACAGAATTTAACGTTAAAACAATGATAAACAAAGAATTAATGATAGCTAAAATGGCTAACACAAAGGATCAGAATGCAAACATCTAATAAAGGATGTAAGATAAACTCAACCAAAAATACCTAAAAAACAAATCTTGATATGACTGATGAAATACTGAAGTTAATGGAGAAAGAAAGGGTCATTAAAACCGTAGACAAAAAACACGTCAAAGTACACAGACAAAATAAGGAAAGCAAAGAAAATTGATTGATTAAAAAATGCTGTGGAATAGAAAATCTACAAGAATTACATGAGTCGTTTAACACAAATCTAAAGATTTTGGAAATCACCAAAAGCTACAAACGCTAGCATGAAAATAAACTGATTGACAGCAATAGGCAAACAGCAGCAGATAACCAAACAAAATACATATATGGAAAAAATATATAAAGTACTTCTTTTAAGATTAAATACTAGCAAATGATATCAGAAGAAGCAGACATGTGATGAGAAGTACAAAATACCAGCTTCTGCAAAATATAATCCAGGAAAAGATTTTAGGAGAACGTATCGTTAGAAGTGACGCATGTTATGCTTACGCAATCTCAGAGGGTGGATTAATTGCTTATCTAATTAACTCTTTTGAACAGCCGTGGGGGGCATTGGGAGGATCAAATAATCATAATGATGCCCAATCTACGAAAGAAGATGGTACCTTAAGCAGAAAATAATATTAATAGGTAAATTTGACTCAAATATTTGTAACAACCAAATAACTATATTTTAAGAAAAATAATTGATAAGGATCGGAAACTACTTTCTTATGACATGTCTAATCTAAATATTCTGTTTATATGGGATTTAGTCACAATAAATTTTATTGGTTGTAATGAAAATTACATTTTTAACTACTAATATTTGACGTTTCGACTTCCACTCCGAAAATTATTCTCAAAAAACATTACTTTAAAAAATTGTGCAAGAATGTATAACCAAGTTGTTTGATATTAGTAATATGTCCTGTCCTGTATATCTTGTCCACAAACAAAGTTGTTATACCTTTTTTCAGAATTCTTTAAAACAGTTTCTTTTGAGAACGATTTTCAGATTACTTAAATCTTTTGCTCACTACTCTTGAAGAGCTGATAAAAATTCTCTTTTTAAAATATAGAGAGCGTTAATTCGCTCTAAGCTAGACTATGGCAGTATTACTTCTTTGGCATCTAGTAGTCCTTACTAAAGTCTCTAAACACGTTTCAAAATACATCCCTACGACTATATCTTTGTGCTTTCAAATCAAGTCCAGCTGGAAGTGTTTGTGTTAAATCTTCAGAACTACCACTTCATCTAGGAAGGCAGCAACTTCTACTTCCATACTGTGTAATAATACCAGCAAACCCAAGTAACCCAGGAATAAATCTAATTTATTCCTGGACCCAAGACAGCTCCATTGATGCACAATATTCCATACTGATTTATGCAAATTTAATAAAACAGAAACCACAAACTCACTCCTCAGAGAATCCTTACAAAACATCCTCAACTTAACACAATTAGATGAAATTTGGTACACGCATGCGTCTAAGAATGAAAGGTATTGTGGCTGCGCGTGTACACAGTGACGATGAAAATAAGCTTTGTGCGATAACCTATAAGTTGTAGTATTGGCACCGTAGAATTATATCGAATACTCCAAGCATTAAAGACTTCAATTCACCCTATTTCAAATGAAAGCAAAACAAAATGAAAACGATAGCAAATATTCGATTTCACGCAAACAAACCCTATGTATCTGTTGATACGTATTTGGACCTAATAGTGTCACTGCGGGGGAACAAATAGCGGTCTATCATCCTTCTATTGCCTCCGAGTGCTCTGTAGAGGGCTTCGGAAACATCGTGAGCTCCTCTACTTTTGTCCATTTTCAGGGTATGAACTTCAAAATGTTTTGTCTCCTGATGGCTCGTCTTGATAAAGACGAGCTATTTCTTACATGACTTAGTCTTCTTACAAGTCGAAATAAACATCAGGTTCGTGGTTCTTCGATGACTTGCCTTGATAAAGGCAAGATATTTCTTACATGACTAATAATCGAAATAAAACACCAAGTTTAAAGTTGAATATTTACTCAGCCACAGAGTATGGAAAGCTAAAAAGGAAGCAGAGCCCCGAGAGCACTAAGCTCTCGGAGAGCTCGTGGAGGACTGACCTATTGACCTGAACACAATTCAGATTTCTGCTTATAATCTTTGCTTCTAATTGGTATTTGTACTGATTCTTTTTCCCAAATTCATTCTATAAGATGCATATTGTCTAAAAATTCACTTATAGTTTGGGAAATACATAACATCTGTAACCAACTATTTTCTGCTAACATAACAGTCATAATGATCTGGACTTTATCTCATGTTGGGAATCAGGTGTTCTCAACGTAAAAAATCAATAGTTTCTGTCTTTTAAGAAGCAACAATAAAATGGCTTCAATACGGACGCGATAGCGACATCAAATTACAAAATCCGTAAAATAGTTTCCAAAACACAATTCAGATTTCTGCTTATAATCTTTGCTTCTAATTGGTATTTGTACTGATTATTTTTCCCTAATTCATTTCATAAGATGCATATTGTCTAAAAATTCACTTATAGTTTAGGAAATACATAACATCTGTAACCAACTATTTTCTGCTAACATAACAGTCATAATGATCTGGACTTTATCTCATGTTGGGAATATTGGAAAAGAAAAAAGCAGATCAGATCGCTAAAGCAGCATGTTCTCGTGACTCAACCTTCAAAGAGATCCAAACTCACACGGATCTGAAGGAAATAAAAATCAGTTATTCGCCGACTACGAATAGGGCATACACGTCTCACACATGGATACCTTATGGCATCAGAAAACCCTCCAGTGTGCCACTATAATAGCCCGTTTCCATAAAACACGTGATATTGAACTGGTGCCAGTATGATTCTTCTAGAAACAAGCACAAACTAAAAGTAAATCTAGAGGATATTCTTAGTGTTCCAAACCCTTTTAACAGTATTTTTTAATTAAAAAAACAAACAGTTCACAGTGATAAGTTTTATTCTTCAACTTCTCCACAAAAAATTGTTCATATTAAATGCTTGTATATAAAATATGTATAAAGGTGTAAACTGAACTGTACCCATATCGTTGACCATAATTTGTCGAGACACGTTAATTTCAAATACTAAAAAAAATTGTTTTAAGTTATGCCTTATTCCTGTCAAAATTGAGACTCACGTTAACGATTTGCATTTTTCTTTAGCATATTTTATCTCTCTACCACTGACCCTTGGCATTTAACGTGCTAATCTTCCACCGGCTGTGTTGTACACCAGTTTAAAAATTTTGAAGGCTTTGGTCGTCTGCTATACAACTGCTAGATTAAATCATTTTTAATTTGATTTAAATTTTTTGATATAAGGTTGAATGTTCGAATAAATAAACTTTGATCAAATGAAAGGCAGATATCGAGCACATTTTTATTAATTAAATCTTGTCCAAGTACTTTCGCTATGTAGAGCTTCTTCAGGGGCATCTGAAATAATCCAAGAAACGTTTTCTTAACTGAAGTAATGAATTAACTTCGATAAAAACTCGAAGTTAATGGTTGATAAAAGTTTTTTTGTCATTAACGTTGTAGACTTACTTCGTCAATTTTGACCTATCCAGCAATCACAGAATGTAATAGACAAAAAATTGTACATTACACTACACTACACTGCACAATGACAAACCGTTTAAAATTATTTAAAATAGTCAAAGCTACATTAAGGACGGCAACAGGAGAGAGAATGGCTCCGGGTTTTAACGAAAATGTTAAGGTGGCGTGTGACATAATATAATAGCATGGATGGGTAGTCACAATCATGGAGATGTCCATCTAACACTACTATAGGAAATTAACTGATGAAATATGAAATTATATAGAATATTTCAAGTAGACTGCATAATCCAGATCTCACAATCAAACCTTTCTATAATAATTAGGTTGTTAGTTTGAGAGCAACTGAAGTGGACGTAAAGTATGAATGCAAGAAATGGACTAAACCAGGGGTGCTCAAACGGTCGATCACGATCGACTGGTCGATCGCGAGTGCTTCTTAGGTAGATCTCGAGAAGAAAAAAAATTTTAATAAGTAGGTAGGTAACTAAACTACTGTCAGCAGAGTTAAACGTTTTTATTAATACTGAACTATACAAATACATAGAATGCTTGACTAAGCATCATTGCAATTCAAAGAAGTGGGGGCAACAAAATACTGTCCACACAGCATATTTTATATTTAAATTTATTTTATATATATATATATATATATATATATATATATATATATATATATCCGGTTTTTTAGGCGTTACGCCCGTCCGGTAGGGATCTATGGAGGAGTATCACCGAGCCGCAAGCCCTTATCTCTTGCCGTACTGTTCCACCATAGGCCGAACAGACCCCAGCATATTCTAGTCTAAGCCGCAGATTCATCTAGAATTTTAAACTGCTGCGTTAGACTTTTTGTTTTCTGTACACCAAGCTGGGGCTCGATCCCACATCCACTGAACCATTCGACAGTGAAGCGAATGAGAGGCAGCCGCACAGCCCGCTGAGCTATCTGACCGACTAAATTTATTAACTAATTATTTTATTAATTCAATATTTATTATACCCCCTCTGTGGCTCAGTGGTAAGAGCGCCTACCTTTAAACCTAAAGGTCGTGAGTTCGAATCTCACCTGTTTGGAGAAATTTTCGTTTATTAAAAATTAATGAATGAAAATAATTTCTATCCTTGTGCGATCGGTACTTACCGGAGGGACCGCAGACGTTCGGATACAATTGACGTCTCTTAGCAAAGACAATGACGTCGACTTTGCTAAGTATCAAGACAATTACTCTACACACACAAACACACTACACTAGGTACTTGACTGTACCATGCCCATGATCATTAGTTGTCGAGGCAATAACTCAAAAAAAAAATATTTATTATAATTATTAATCAAAGTTGGGATGATATTCTATCAACTACAAAAATGTATTACGTAATAAAATATCACTGCTTGCGGCAAAAGGTGGCTTTATCAAAGGAACGCACGGCACTTGTCAAAGAAAAGCCGTGTTGTTTCTAGACGAGAGACAGTACAGTCTAGTTTCGGTCGGCGTGTTTGACGGAAACATTCGAGACTTTCGTTCACGCCGATATAAATGTTGCGCCTGCAGGAATTGGGGTTGTTCTGAATTGTAACTTGATAGCGATCCTACGTAGATACAAAGTTTATTATTAAATAGTAGAAAATGAGTGCAGTGAAGAAATCTAAAACGTATCATTTTAATAAGGATTGGGAGGAAGAATTTTTCTTTTCTATGGTGAAGGATAAGTGCATTTGTGTTATTTGTCGTGCGTCAGTTGCAATACCTAAGCGTGGTAACTTAGAAAGGCATCATAAAACGGTTCATAAAATGTATAAAAAGGATTTTCCACCACAAAGTGAATTAAGAAAACGAAAAGTAAGTGATTTGATATCTTGTTTGAAAAAAGAACAATCCATGTTCACAAGACCAGCCAAACAATCAAAAACTGCTAGGATCGCGTCATTTAAAATATCTCATATTTTGGCGAAACACAAGAAACCATTTGAAGATGGATCGGTGGTGAAGGAAGCATTTATTGAAGCGGGTGAGACTTTATTTGGAGATTTTAAAAATAAAACGGAAATCATGTCTGCTATTAGAGAACTTCAGTTATCTCGTCCGACTGTCACAAGGCGTATTGAAGTCATTAGTCAAGACATCGCAGATAAACTAAAACATAATATCATGGAATGTCCATACTTTTATTTACAGTTCGATGAATCCATCGATATGACAGACACTGCCCAGCTGTGTATTTTTATTCGGATGGTATTTAATGACATGTTGGCTAAGGAAGAATTTTTGACAATCATTCCTCTGAAAGGGAAGACCCTTGGCGAAGATATATATGACGTTTTCTTAAATTTTGTAAAAAACTACGAGCTACAAATATATAAATTAATGTACGTTACAACCGATGGAGCACCAGCAATGACTGGAAACAAAAACGGTTTTGTGGCATTGTGTCGAGCTAATAAAGAATTCACTTCATTTTTTTCATTCCATTGCATTATACATCAACAAGTTTTGTGTTCAAAAGTTTTAAACACGGAGGAAATTATGGGCATCGCAACAAAAATTGTGAATTCCATCCGTGCACGTAGCTTGCAACGGCGGCTCTTTCAGTTGCAGTTGGAAGATAGGGAGTCAGCTGAACACACTGATTTAGTTCTTCACACGGACGTCAGGTGGTTGAGTCGCGGAGAATTCCTAGAAAGGTTTCAAGAATTATTGCCCGAAATAACAGCTTTTCTAGACGAAAGAGGTGATGACACTCAGATTTTGAAAAACGAAAAATGGCTAAATGATTTGGCATTTTTGACTGACATCACAATGCACTTAAACACCGTTAACTTGGAGCTTTAAGGTAAAGGAAAAACTATTATTGAGATTATTAGCGCAGTAAAAGCATTCAAAAGTAAATTGCAACTTATGATAGATCAACTGAAAAGAAAGGATCTGAAACATTTTCCGTCTTTGAAAGCAAGGATTCCTCAGTTGAATTATAATACGTATGAGACTGAATTATCAAATATTTTAGGACAATTCGAAATGCGTTTTTATGATTGCAGTAAATTGGAAAATATAGCATCATTTATGAGTTATCCTTTTTCATGTAAAAACGTTGAGGAATTAGCTACTGAAATAGCAAGTCAGTTTAATATGAACTCATGTTCTGTTGAAAATGAGTTGGTGCAGATTATATCAGATATACATCTCAAAGCTACAGTATTTGATACAAATTTCTGGCATTTAGTATCTGAAGATATATATCCGAATGTAAGGAAAATCGCCCTTCAACTGACGGCATTTTTTGGGTCAACTTACTTGTGTAAGTCCGCATTTTCTGAAATGAAGATAATTAAGTCAAAATATCGCAATCGATATGCATTCGATATGCACTCCAATGCATTTTGCAGGGTAAAATTGAAGGAAAAAGAGCCCCAGGACGAAGAAGAATATCCTGGCTTGCTAACCTGAGAGCATGGTATAGAAAGACCTCAACACAGCTATTTCGTATCTCTCTCTCTCTTGTCGTTTCCTCATTGCTGAGGATCGTGATTCCCTACAATGCGGGCTGTCAATTCTCTCCATCTCTTGCGATTTTGGGCTGCTCTCATGGACTCGGAAAACGTCCCTCCAGTGGCTTTCTGTACTTGATCTGACCATCGGATAGGTGAGCGTCCTCGGCCTCTACGTCCTTCTACGTTTCCGCACACAATTAGTCTTTCTAAGTTGTCATTGTCTCTTCTCGCAATGTGGCCAAAAAACTTTAACATTTGCAAGACACTGAGAGGAGAGTCTGGTCTGAATGTTTAGCTCTTCGAGAATCGACTGATTGGATCTGTGCTCCGTCCACGAGACGCGTAGCATTCGTCTCCAGCACCACATTTCGAATGCGTCAATCCTTTTTCTATCCTATATATATATTTCGTATAGCAACCAACAAAATTATCATAGCCAGAATGATCGCCAACGTTCGGAATGGACAAGTACCCTAAGAAGAAGAAGAATCGCAATCGACTAACTGACGATCATATGACATCATGGTTGAGATTAGCACTCAGTGGTTACGTACCATCTTATGAAAAGTATGCTGAGGACATGCAGTGACACGCTTCAACATCCAAAGCCACTCCTTAGTTAAGTTTAACACCATATGTAACTCTTTTGTTTTGTAACAACAAATAAACTCGCAATTTTGAATAACTATGAGTTTTTTCATTGATATTGTAGAGAAGAACCTAACTAAACCTAACCCAAACCTTGACTAAAATAATGTACCTATATTGAGCAGAAAGCTAATATCTATATATGCTACGGTACGCCCTACCTAGGTAAGTAGGGTGTATCATGTATGTACGACAACCCTGCATCACACACACTTGCAGTCTCTCAGGGTCGATCGTAAGTAGTCTAAAAATATTGAGGTAGATCGCCAGCAGTTCAAGTTTGAGCACCCCTGAACTAAACAATCTATTAGACAGTGGGTGGTTAACTACAATAAAAGGGTCTACCAGGCACTATCAATACTGTAGAAAAAAAAGAAATCTGACTATGAAATTAAAATACTAAAAATTAAAATCAAAATTGAAAGCAGTGGATAAATGGGGTATAATCCAAGTAGTTCAATTAAACCCACAGTCAATAGGAGAACTATAAAATTATTATGTAAAAGCGTTACTCAAGACCAACTGACCAACAGTGGTAAATGTTGAAACAATCAATTGTGGAGATGATATATCTAAATTACGCAGAGGTATGGATAATTAACGCCAACTATAGATCAATTGAACCTGAGCAAGCTAGTTTTATAAATTATTGTAGAATAAAATTTTATTCTTCAATAATTGACAAATATTTTTTCAATTATTATGTAAATTTGGATAGGCCAAAATTGACGAAGTAAGTCTAAAACGGTTATCACAAAATACTTTTATCAACCATTAACTTCAAGTTTTTATCGAAGTTAATTAATTTATTCAGTAAAAAAAACGTTTCTTTGCTTATTTCAGATGCCCCTGAAGATGCTCTTGGAAAGAAAGTACTTGGGCAAGATTTAATTAATAAAACTGTGCTCGATATCTGCCTTTCATTTAATTAAAGTTTATAATTTTTTTCCAAGAAAGCTAATGTCTTTGCCTTTAAATCATTTTGGCTTCGTATATAGCTTGTCTTTTTATTTCTTTCTGTTCCATGGTATTATTTGGCAAATACTTGTAATATGCCTGTTTCTTTTCAATCACGTCATTTTTCAATTGACATATCCTTTCCTGTTTCTTATTTTTTTTTCTTGCCGGGGCGTCGTAAATACCTTCTTGAATACATTCTTCCATTGTACACTTCATCACCACAAAAAAAATTATATTTATATAATATATGTTTAAATATAAATTTTGTTAATTGTCAAAGATATTTTATTCACCATTTTTTAAGACCTATTTGTTTTCTACATTTGTTCTATTTTTTAATTTATCGCAGCTGAAATTCCGGCCTTGTTTACTAAAATTGTATACCTCAATACCGAAAAATAAATTCACTCAGTTCTAGCCTTTGACTACCGAGTCTAATATTTGGCGAAGGAGCTGTGTATACAATTGCAATAATGTATTATACATACAATCAATATGGAATTCTTTATAATGTTCCATATAATAGTACGTGCCTCCTAGTGGCGATATATGGGCAAGGCAACAATATGGTGAATTATGAGGCAGTACTTATAGATAGGATCCTGACTTGTAGAGAAAAATGTAAGCGAGTGCGTGGTAATATTGCACTTCGTTTTCATTGGTGGTGTGTTGGCGATGCATTCAAGCATCAAATGTCAGAAAAAATTTTCAGGCCAAATAATAAAAAATGTTCAATATAACAACACTTATAAATAAATGATCCTGAGAAAAAATGTTCATCAATCAAACTTAGCCTCCATTCGAATTTTTGAGTGAGAACTATTTTAGAGAAAACATTAGTCCAGGTAAGAACTATCAGGGTAAAGCTTTGACCTTGCATTCAAGAAACGAGGTAGAAAGAGCAAAGGGCGAAATAACTACATGGAGAATACAAATTGTATGTAGGAAATAGTAACACTAGAAATGAAGTGGGTACATTTGTTCATAGAGAAATGAAAAATAACGTAGTAGAAGTTGTACAAACGGGCGATAGAATGACAGTAAAATTTGTAGTTGATAACGATGTATTAATCATATATGTGTGAAGGCTTATATATGTGTGTATGATAACATAAAAGTAGTAGTAAGACTTTTAATTCAATATATAACACCGGAGTAATTCCCGCAGATTGGCTCAAATCCATCTTTATCGCAATACCTAAAAAACACAATGCGAGAAAATGATCAGAATATCGATTAATTAGCCTAACGAGCCACACTCTTAAAATTTTCCTCAGAATACTTCACAACAGAATACGCAAATGCGAAGAAGATCTTGAAGATACCCAATTTGGTTTTAGAAATGCTATGGGAACGAGGGAGACACTTTTTGCACTTAACATCCTATTACAAAAATGCCGTGACCAAGGAAAAGATGTATTTGCATGTTTCGTGGACTTTGAAAAGGCATTCGATAAAGTACAGCATGTAAAATTTATGCAAATCCTGAAAAATATCGGAATAGATGACAAGGATATTCGTGTCATTAAAAATTTGTACTGAAATCAAACTGCTATCGTAGAAATTGGAGATAACAACACCGATGAAATTCCCATACAACGAGTAGTCAGACGAGGTTGCATTTTTTCGCCAACGTTGTTGAATGTTTACTCGGACCAGTTATTTAAAAAGGCACTTGACAGACAACCATATGGAATAAAAATCAACGGGAAACTACTTAATGTGATTAGATATGCAGAAGATACAGTAATTCTATCAGATAATATTGAAGGTCTTCAAATTCTGCTTGATCGTATTCACGAGGTAGGAGAGGAAATGGGCATTAAAATAAACTCAAACACAATCAAATTTTTAGTGTTTAGTCGTGACCCCATCCCGATGCAAAGCTTCAATTGAACGGAGTTCAAGTTGAGAAAGTTCACAAAATAACATATTTGGGAACTGTGATAACAAACCAACTAGATCCAGACATAGAAATAAAACGTAGAATATCAATGACTAAAACTACTTTTATGAAAATGAAGACATTTCTTTGCAATAACCATATCAGTTTAGAATTAAGGCAAAGAATGGTTAAGTGCTATGTTTGGTCTGTACTTTTGTATAGTGCAGAAGTGTGGACGCTAAAAGTATCAATTATAAACAACATTAAACCATTGGAAATGTGGGTTCATAGACGAAGGCTAAAGATACCTTGGACAGCAAGAAAAGCTAATGAAGAAGTACTAAGTAGCGTCAACAAAGATAGAGAACTGCCAAAGGCTGTTGAACATCGAAAAATGTCTTATCTGGGACATATACTAAGGGAAAGTCGATATTCGATATTCGCAATAATTCTGATATAGCACGCGAAGAAGAAGAAGTGTATGCCCTTCAAATTGTTTTGGGTGGGAATGCAAGAAAAGTCTTCTGTGATCGATAAAAGACATATTTGGTGATATTTCATTATATGAAACTCTACCTGGATTGGTATGGAGTGAATTGAGTAGCTCTATAACCGAAGTAGCCGGTATCAAGCCCGGATAAAAGAGGAGGGATAGAGAAGTAACACCTCTAAAAAAACAAGGTTCAGCTGACCCGGCTGATAGCAACTTGTGAGGGTCCCTGCCTGGGGCACAGGTGAAACTGGTCAACGGTCTCGAGACAGATGGCTCGAGACCATTGAGAAGTCCCAATGGTCGAGAGGGCGGAAGAACTAAGAGCGTTTGATCCAGAATGGGCGGCCGAAGAGAAGGTCCTCCAAACGGGGGTTGTGGCGTTAGGAATTATCAACCTAACACACAAAAAAACGTAAGGGTACGATGAACGAAAATCGCAAGATGAAGAAGCCAAATCTGAAAACACATCACCGGGTGCAAATCCACACCTATCGTGGGGGGGGGGGACAAGTACTTTTGGGATATTTTGAGTAGTTATTGTTGGCTTACTAAATGCCATGTAACTCACTTATGTCCGATATTCTTATAAATCTGTTGTAGCTACTTGCTATAGTTAGTGAATATCAACATATGTTTGTTTTGATAGTGATTAAGATTCATGATTTATTCTGTGAATATTATGGTTTAGGCACATATTACCGGATGTGGGTATATGTTGACCTAATTTATTTAGATTATTTGATTATAGTGTGAATTGGTTACCCATTTGCCTGGTCGATTATACCTCTGGATATGCTATTTTATCAATCTGTTGTACACTAGTTTATCAATTTTTTATTTAGTGCCCAATTCAACACGTAAATTGGTCTATATATATTTGGCATTTTTCTTATGGTTACTTTTTTGGATTGTCTGATTAATAGTTGGAAGTTGGTGACTCATTTGCCTAGTTGATTATATCTTTGGATATGCTATTCTATAGATCTGTTGTCCACTGATTGATCAATTTTGGATTTAGTGCCCAATTCAATACTTAAATTAGTATATATGTTTGGAATATTTTTTATTGTCACTTATGATTTGTGAATCAGGTCCACACCTTTGCCTGATTGATTATCTTTGGATATTCTACTATAAATCTGTTGTCCACCAAATAGTCAATTTTGGAATCAGTGTCCAATTTCACATTACTTTGAGATATATGATTATTTGTCTTGATGACTATTTTAGGCTACATGAAAGCATTTTTGTTACATTGGCGCTAAGTTTTAATGTAGTTTATGTACTATAGATAGGATGTGACTTGTAAGTCACTTAGTAATATTTGAATATCTTTAGATTTCTCCTTCTTTCTACATTATTCATAATGTGTGGTTACTTGTAATCTTGCGAATCGATGTAGGTTGTTATGAAGTTAGTTTAAGTTAGTGTATTTTAGCTACATGTGGCAAACTAGTGCCATGGCTAAAAATTTAAATTTTAAATTGGTTTGTATCCTTTGCTTCGACTGCAATGATGGAAACTTTGGCTAACCAACAGTTATACGCCTGTTTGAGCTATTGTTGTGACTGACGGTTCATGCCTGAACTATGATTGTTGGTGGATGTGGAATAAAAAAAAATTTTCATTTAAAAATTTTTTTTCTCTGAGTAAGAGGGGAGTGTAACGAGAACGTTACTTTAATATTTCGTAAACATTTTTAAATAAATTTTAGAATCCCGATCCTCTTAATGACTTTCTGAATTTTAAAATTTAAGTTGGTAGTAAGCAACGCCATCTATGACGCTGTAAGGGCCATGGCCATCGGTGTAATAATTAGCGATCATTCTTGTTTTGACTTATTGAGAAAGAACATCGTTTAACAGGGTAGGCGACAGCAGCCAGCTAAATATATTTTAAGAATAATAATTTTGTTGGGGAAGGAAGAATACAGTTTTTTTAGTTGTTTGATAGTGTTTAGTCGTTAATTTAGAAGCCGCTACTAGTCGGTGAGTTGATAACTATAAATTAGATTATAAATAAAAAGTATAAAAACTATCAGCCATTTTATCTTTTATAATATTGTCACTTTTTCTTCGATAGTGTAATATCTATCTATCGTTTCTCACATTATTTCCTTAAGAACTATTCTGGATTTATATATAATACTGTTATAAAATCATACCAATTTTCTATTTTATTTCCCAGCTTTAAAAACATATGATTATCCATCGTTAAATTATCTATTATCTATTAAGACTATCTGTAAAAATATTCCGCCTTATACCGTCCTTTTATATTCAAAAATATATCCGTGTATCAAAAATATTTCCTTAAAATTATCGATTTCATCAATTTATTTTACATCAAATAGTATTAGACTTTTTTGCTAAACTTTTTGTCATATTTTTCCCATCTTTTTATTAAGTGTAAGAAGGAATTGTAACACAAGTGTTCTTTTTATCAAAAATATTTTCTTAAAATTATCGATTTCATCAATTTATTTTACATCAATTAGTGTTAGACTTTTTTGCTAAACTTTTTGTCATATTTTTTCCCATCTTTTTATTAAGTGTAAGAAGGAATTGTAACACAAGTGTTCTTTTTAGCCTAAACCCAAGAAGTTAAATCCTGAATCAAGGATTTCATTTTATTTAATTTTGTTGGGGAATTAAATTACACTCAGAAAAGAGATTACGTTAGAATTTGCCATTTGCCGACTGATCCATCAGTGGTCCAGAGCTCTCCCGACTACTCTTGGACCAATTCCGGATACCAGCCGAAAGACCTCCCTTATTTAGAGGGTGGAACCTTCTTAATTTCTATATTGTTTTTTTCATTAATTTAATAATTTTGGTCATATTTTTCTTGCAACCATAAACATTAATATTTCACTTAATAATAAAGACTTGTCATTTTTTTCTAAATAATTATGAACCACATAAGTATTAATTTTTTACGTTCAGGTTGAGGTTTTAAATCCTCCCTTGTAACTCGGTTGTACGATTTTTTGTGTACACATTTAATCAGAGAGTTATTTTTTTTGGTTTTATTATCATTATATATTTAAACGTTTGGGCACTTATGTCGTCAAGATAGTGTCCTTATTACTTGTTGTTATTATATTCAATAAAGCCGGAATACAGAGTTGCATCTCTGAGTCAAATAAATTACATTTTTAGGTCAATTATTACCATTTTTGTTTCGATATTTTGTTATTTGTAAATTTAGGTCATCATTATGGTTATACAACTGATCATCCAGGATCAGTTGTATAACCAGGGCATTTATTTTTTTTGTATATAACTAGATTAGCTGTACATAATTGGTGGTGGGTATATTAAAATATATTTAGATTGTACATATTTGGCTAGGGATTAAAGTTTTGGTGAAAACTAAATATTTAAATTCATACCTAGATCCTTTTTTTTATTTCAGCAACTAGCTTTACAAGACACCTTGGAAAGTTTATGTAAATACTTTCCTGGCGCCCACTCACATTTTGTCATTCATTTTCTAATTCTACGGTCTCTGTAGGGCATGCAAATTGGCCGAATTCTCCTTTGAGTGTCAAGTATTCACTCTCCTGCACCTTCTGCTCACCAGCTTAAATTATACGTTATTTTTGCCATTATCCTACCCGTTTTTATTAAGCATATTTTTAAACATATTTTATTCGCTAATAAGCATATTTTTATTACATTGGCGTCCAACAGCATAAATCTTTTTTGTTATAAGTTCTAAGCTTTATTGCTCGTATACAAGTAAGTCTACAAGTAGTAGTCTACAAGTAATGCATTTTATTATATGAACGTTTATATTACCTACTTTATATTCTAATAAATAATAATAAAAATTGGACATAATGCTTTTTAATTTTTTCACCAAAAATATATTTTTTTTTGAGTTTAAACACCACGTCCTTTCATAGTTCTACAAAAAAATTAAACCGAAACTACGGTCAGATATAGTACAACTATGTAGTACAACATTACCTACCTTACTAATAAAATACAAAATAATTCGTTAAACTTGTAAAATATAAAAACAAGCGTAATAAAATCATTTTTTGCTCTTTACCAACATTTTATGTGACATGGTGTCTTATGGTTCCCATGTACATAATATATTAACGTCGTCTACCTACTAATAATTTTAATTTTTACAATGCTACGAAAAAAGAATATTTTTTACTCCATTTGTAGTACCGTTTTAGTGCCAAAGAAAGTTATTTGCACAACGAAAATTAAAAATCCCAAAACCGGAGCATTTACAATCGGCTAAAGAGAAAGAGGCGGCCAAGTGAAGTGAGGTCAATGGCAGAAAAATAAGAAACCTATTAGATATTGTAGGAGAAGCTTTCGTCGAGTTCATTGTTTACACTGGTGACCCATTTTTGAGACGCCGTATCTAGTGCAATAGGTGAAATTTAAGATGTCAAAGACCCATGACAGTGAAATGCCCATGCCATGCCTCTCGGCGTTCAACAGCTGCAATTACCTCCATGAAAGTCATTGTGGTGTTTGTAAACTACGGATTATGAGTTTGCTATTATTATTCTTCGAAACGAGGAATTTTATAATTATTATATAAAATTATTCACTACGTATGTTTTTACAATAAAAAAAAATTATTAAAATATACAGTATTATTTAAAATTATTGGAACATAAACTAGGTACAAAATATGAGTGTGTTTAAATGTCGTCTCTATTAATTAAGGTTGGCTACAATTTTGGCTAATTAAGCTATGGAAATAAGAAAAAAATATATTTATATATATCGAGGGTATACGAGCAGATTGCACTAAGTCATAAAACAGTGTTTTGAGAAAATCAAGTTTTTAGTAGAATGTTAACTATAAATTAAAATTACATAAAAAGTATTACCTTTATTTTTAATTCTATTACTTGTATAGAATTATTAATGGTGTTTTAAAGAATATGGTATATTATAACAGCAGTCGTTACTTTTGGTTAATTAATAATTATTTTTTTAATAATAATGAACTGACTTAGTACGTTCTGCTTGTTTATACTGCTACTATTTTACACAAATTGACAAACAACTAACCCCATTTTAAAGATAATTTTGGTCCTATCAATTTTATTATTATAATCTTTTAAACTCCGCCTCTGGTAGATACTGGGTAAATTGAGTAGCTCAGTAAATGCCAGTGCCGGTCCCAAGCCCGGATGAAGGAGGCGGGTTACAGCGGTAGGTTAGCTCCCCGCCCTGCGTAAAAGAAATATTGCTAAAAATCCCAAAGAACAGCCTCGGAACTCGGATGGCTTCAACGGAAAACGACATAGGCAAAGAAAAAGGCTAACGAATTTTGGATGTTGGAACATACAAGGACTGAATACAAAAGAAGACCAAGTATTTAAGGAACTCAGTACATACCGAATTGACATCGCAGTACTCAGCGAAACAAAAAAGAAAGGACAGGGGAACCACTACAAAGACGATTATATATACTTCTGGAGCGGAGTAGAAAAATCAAAAAGAGCCAAAGTTGGAGTAGCGGTCGTGATAAGAAAAAACATGGAAAAATGTATTACCAACTGGAACCCGATAGACGAAAGAATTATAACAGTAGACCTTACAACAAAGGGGAGAGACATAAAAATAATTGGCATCTATGCACCCACGGACGACTCAGATACAAACACTAAAGACATGTTCTTCGACAAACTCTCAGAAGAGTTAAATAAAATAGAAAAAGACAATAAATAGTCCTGCTAGGGGACCTGAACGGAAGAGTAGGTAAAGCTCTTGACAACAAAATAATTGGACAACACGGAGAAGATGTAGTAAATGAGAACGGAACAAGATGGTTGAAGGTATGCCAACAACATTCGTTAAAAATACTGAATGGATTTTACAAACATAGAGACATAAATAAATATACATGGACTCAAAAGACAAGAAAACTGCAGTCAATTATAGACTATATAGTAGTTAAACAAGAGACATCTTTAAGACCCTACGATGTAAAAGTTTGGAGTGGGGCAGAATGTGGATCGGATCACCTACTAGTAAAGGCACCCGTGGAAATAAAATATATTAAACAAAATAAATCCCAAGAACAGACAAACAAAGAATCCAAACGGCTCTATAACATAGACAGCTTAAAAAATGAGTCCACAAGTTTTCTTTATAAACTACGTTTGGCACAAAAATTAGACGAAGAAATAAACGGAACAGCGGAAGAAATGTATGAGACTTTGAAAATCAAAATTCATGAAGCAGCATTAGAAGCTCTAGGTACGAGAGAAAAAGTAAAACGTAGAAATTATTGGTGGACAGAAGGTTTATTAGAACTGGTAGAAAAAAAGAAAAAACTGTATCTCAAATGGTTAGCGACAAAAGATGAGGAAGACCGAAAGAACTATAACAGATACAAATATATAGTAAAAAAGGAAATTAAAAAAACAAAAAACATAACCTGGGACAACAAGTGTGCAGAAATAAGCTCAATGGTAGGAGGATCTAGGTCCAGACAAGCTTGGAAAACTATCAACAGTCTTAGAAAAAATACAAACGAAACAAAAAAAAATAAACCCCATAGACATAGAAAAATTATTACGAAAATCTATTAAATGAACAACGTACACAGTTTCTAGACACACATATAGATAGAGTTGAAACGGGGTTAAATGAAGTGGCGATGATTACCGTAGAAGAAATAAAAAACGCATTACAAAAAATGAAAAATAATAAAGCTCCTGGGCCGGGTGATTTACCTATCGAGTTATTCAAACATGCCACTGCAATAACAAGAGAATTGCTTTGTAAAATGTTTAACAAGTGCCTACAAGGAGAAAGTATCCCAAGAGATTGGAAAGTCTCGTACATAAACTTCATCTACAAAAAGGGAAACAGGAATGACTGCAGTAATTACCGAGGTATCAGCATTACGTCATCCACTGGCAAACTGTATGAAAGAGTTCAAAGAACAAAGTGGATTCCGACCAGGGAGATCTTGTGTCGACAATGTATTTACTCTCAAACATCTAATAGAAAAGAGATTAGCAAGAGGACTAGAACTTCATGCTACTTTTATAGATCTCCGTAAAGCGTTTGACTCCGTACCACTGCAGAGACTATGGACAACATTGGAAAACGCAGGTATAAATGCAGTATATATAAATGCCGTGAAAAAGCTATATCAAGAGAACCAAGCTTATATTAAGGTTGGAAACCAAATTTCCAAGGGTTTCACCCAAACAAAGGGTGTCAAACAGGGCTCTTGCCTCTCCCCAACCCTATTTAAAATATATCTTGGTAATGCTTTAAAATATTGGATGAGAAAATGCAGCCTAATGGGCATATGGGTAAATGACACTCCTATATACACAATCCTCTTCGCAGACGACCAGGTAGTTCTTGCCGAGGACCTACAAGATATGACGTACATGATAAACAAACTAATAGACGAATTCAAAAAATGGGGATTAGAGGTTAATACCGAAAAGACACAATACATGAATATAGGAGGCATCGGTCAAGACATGGAAACAGAAAGCGGATTAATTAAAAACGTTGATCAGTACGAATATCTCGGAGTTACACTAAGCGAAGACGGGAGAGATGACAAAGATATAACAAGAAAAATAGGGAAAGGAAAAAACATGATAAAAACACTACATCCGATCCTGTGGAATAAAACTTTAACTAAGAAAATAAAGAAAAATATATATATATATATATATATATATATATATATATATATATATATATATATATATATCAGGCTATGATTCAGCCGGTGCTGACGTATGGGTCAGAAGTGTGGGTCTTTAACAAGAATATGTCACAAAAACTCCTCTCAACGGAAATGATGTACTGGAGAAGATGTTCCGGGTTAACTTTGTTTGACCACATAAGAAATGAAAACATAAGAGAGAGAATGAAAGTAAAGAACACAATAATGGATACGATAGCCGAAAAACAATTAAAATGGTATGGACACCTGAGACGGATGAACGAAGAAAGGATACCACGAAAGGTTTGGAACTGGAGACCTACACAGAGAAATAAAAGGGGAAGGCCAAGAAAGAAATGGATATCCAATATTCATATAGAAATGGAAAATAGAGGTCTTCAAGAAGGAGACTGGGCCGATAAGAAATTATGGCGATTGGGATGCGAGAAGCGACAGAATTAAAGTTGCAAACACTCGCTATATATATATATATATATATATATATATATATATATATATATATATATATATATATATATAATCTTTTATTTCGTAATCTTCTTTAAGTGCCATCTCCATAGGTTGGCAATCATCATAGCTATTCTGACCTTCGAGGCAGCTGCTCTGAACAATTGCCTTGAGCTGCAACCAAACCACTCTCTCAGGTTCTTCAACCAGGAAACGTGATTTCTTCCTACGCAACTCCTACCCTCTATTTTTCCTTGAATTATGAGTCTCAAGATGCTGAATCTTTCGCCTTTCATTGCATGTCCGAGATATTGCAATTTCCTTTCTTTTATTGTATTTTCTATTTCACTCTCAATGCCTATTCTCCTTAACACTTCTGCATTCGTGACTCTATCTACTATCTACCCATGGAATCCTTAACAATCTTCTAAATGTCCACATTTCAAACGCGTTAAGTCGATTTATTGTATTCTGGTTTAATGTCCATGAATCAGCTCCATAGTAGAGTACACTGTGTACATAGCATTTAATTAGCCTTATTCTGAGGGCCAGAGTCAGATCTTTGCAGCATAAAATCCTTTTCATTTTTACTAAGTTGACACGTCTTTTTCAATTCTGACTCTTATCTCTGCAGTATAATCGTTATTTTCTGTGGTTATCGTTCCCAAGTAAGTATATCTTTTTACTCTCTCAATCTGCTGGCCGCCTACCGTTAATATTTTATTTGTATTGTTATTGCTAATTTTCATGAATTTGTTTTTTTTTATGTTAAGAGAGAGTCCGTATTCTCCACTATATATTAATATTTTGTTCATTATTCTTTCTAAGTCTTCCAAGTTGTCGGCTATTACGACTGTATCGTCGGCATACCTAATGTTGTTAATTAAACTTCCGTTCACTTTTATGCCGACTGTCTCATTTATCAAAGCTTCTTGTATGATTTCTTTAAAATAAGCATTAAAAAATAACGGCGACAGTAAGCAACCTTGTCTTACTCCTCTCCTTATCTTCACTTCTTCTGATACTTCTCTTTAAATTTTCATATTTGATCGTTGGCTGTAGTATACACATATATGGCTTTTGAGTACTTCTATAAGTCGGTCATGTTTTACTTTATCGAATGCCTTCTTGTAGTCTATAAAGCATACATAAAGATCTCGATTAACATCCAAACATCTTTTGGTCAGCACGTTAAAAGAAAATAGTGCCTCTCTTGTGACCACTCCATTCCGAAATCCAAACTGGTAATTACTAATATCCATGTCCAGCTTAGCGTGTTTTCCATTATGGAAGATTTTTAGTAAAGTTTTTAAGGTATGTGACATTAGACTGATCGTTCGATAGTCACTACATTATTTGGCATTTACTTTCTTTGGTAGAAAAATAAATGTTGATGTCAGCATTTCACGTGGAATGATTCCTGTGGAATATATTGTGTTCAGTAGTTGGACTAAAAGATCTATGTTTTTTTTATTGAGCAGTGTTAGCAATTCACTTGGTAATGCATCTGGACCAGGAGCTTTATTATTTTTCATGGACTTTAATGCATGCATAACTTCTGACTTTGTTATTTCGGGTCCCTCGTCTTTACTCTGATTATATTCATATATATTTTCCTGTCTCTGGTCATAGAATAATTCCTCTATTATATATTTTTTCCATCTTCCTAATTTTTGTTCCGTCTCCACTAAAATGTTTCCTTGTTTGTCCAATAGTATGCTTGAGGTTTCTTGTTTTGCTACCCCAGCTAATTCTTTAACTTTATTATGGAGACTGAAGTTATCATATTTGTTTTCTAAGTATTCTAGTTCTTGGCATTTTCCAGCGAAATAAGTCTCTTTAGCTTCTCTTATTTTCCTTCTTATTTAATTATAATACATAATCTTAGGCAACTAAAATTTCGGCACTAAAACAATCCTGGTAAAAATTAAAATAAGAAAGGACATACAGATATTTTCAATGTTGCAAGATTTGTCGTTTCTCTTATTAGTAACTTTGGTTTTTTTAAATTCATCACCCTATATATTTAGTCATTATTAAAATCTTCTATTCAATAAGCGTTCAACCATATGTAACACTTATAATTTTATGTGGTCTGAAAGGTCCTAAATACGTAAAACAGAAGTCTGGCAACCCTAATTGTCTCAATAATTTTTTTATTACTAACTATTTTCAACTACATTAAAACGTAACAATTGGTAGATTACAACATAACATCACGTTTCATCAAAGTTTTTTAACATCATGGTTAGTTTATCAAGTGTTTCCATTTGTAAGTTGACAGTGCCCTAATCGATGGTAGAATGCGTCTACCACATTTCTCCATGCTTGTCTAGAAATTATCTGAGATTCATCGATAATTCGTGCCTTAGCTCTGCAAGACTTGCTGGTTTAGTTTGGTTAACTGAATTTTTCTAGTATTTTCATTAAGAATAATCTTTAGGATTAAAGTCAGGTGAACGTGGAGGCCATTCAATTCTACCTCGTCTACCAATCCATCGTCCGATAAATATCTCATCTAAATAACGCCGAACATTTACACCGAAATGAGCTGGAGCTCCAACTTGCTGAAACCATAATTGATTAAAATTGGCTCCAAACAAGTTTCTCAGTAGGTACAATTTTATTTCTAAGTAACATTTCTTAACTATCTGACGTTAAATTTTCTTCGATAAAAATGGCCCAATTAACTGAGTACATACTATAACTGACCATACATTTATTTTTGTGGTCTTTGAGTATAGTTTTCACGCATCCAGTGTGGATTTACGTCTCGCCAGTACCTTAAATTGTGTCGATTTACAGTTCCATACAGTGTAAAGGTTGCTTCATCGGAAAACATATTCTGTTAACGAAATTTTCATCATTTTCAATTTTATCCATCATTAACTCAGGAAACTCTAATCTTCGATCGAAGTCATCTTCACTAAATTCTTGCAATAAGTTAATTTTGTATGGTTTAAATTTATTCTTCAACCGCCTCTGTGGCTCAGTGGTAAGAGCGCCTACCTTTAAACCTAAAGGTCGTGAGTTCGAATCTAATCTGGGTGGAGAAATTTTCGTTTATTAAAAATTAATAAATGAAAATAATTTCTATCCTTGCGCGATCGGTACTCACCGGAGGGATCGCAGACGTTCGGATACAATTAGCGTCTCTTAGCAAAGACAATGACGTCGACTTTGCTAAGTATCAAGACAATTACTCTACACACACACACACACACACACACACACACACACACACACACACACACACACACACACACACACACACACTACGCTAGGTACCTGTCTGTACCATGCCAATGATCTTAGTTGTCGAGGCATTAAATCAATAATAACAAAAAATTATTCTTACGTAATACACACACGTAAGTCTGAAGAACGACATACATCATGCACTTGTGCAACCCTGCGTGAGGATGTATGTGGATCTTCAATAAACTTTGCATTATATCTAAAGTTTTGTTGTCATTCATAACTCTTTTGGTGCACCTGATCGGTATCTATCTTTTACTTCTCCAGATTCCTCAAATCGCTTTGCAGTTTTTTGTACAGTCTCCTTATAAATAGGAGAGAAAAGATAAGTGATGGATTCGATCGCTACTTGATGGAAATTCATTTTATATAACAATAAAACACTGAAAACTTTGTTTTCAAAATTTCCACAAAATTTATTAAAATATCTTGCCACTACAGCTGCTCCGATAGAGTGCCCTTCTCAAGTGATCTACTTTTGGTATGTATTTACACTTTATAGTATTTAACGGAATATGTTGGAGAGGGGAGAACTGTTTGTCTCAAGTTGATTATTCAGAATTCTATCTGTGTTTTTTAATTTGTTAATTTCCATAGATTCTAATAAAGATAGCGTAAGTCCTTTATTTTGGATGTGAAGAATTTAAAATTCATCATTAAGAATGATTATGATCTAGAAGGTAAAGTGCGTATGTAGAATCTGTTTTTCTATTATTGAGAGCCCTTTTATGTTCTGCTAAACGTTTGTTAAAAGTTCTAGCAGTTTGACCGATGTAAGTTTTTGGGCGGCTGCCACATTTAAGTATGAATGTTTTTTGCATATATGTATATATATATGTGTATGTATATATATATATATATATATATATATATATATATATATATATATATGTATATATATATATAAATATATATATATATATATATATATATCTATATATATATATATATATATATATATATATATATATATATAAATATATATATATATATATATATATATATATATATATATATATATATATATATATATATATATATATATATATATATATATATATATGTGAACGCGAGATGTTTCTTTACAATTCGGGTCTCACTATTTGATAGAATGGGACAAGATTCAGAGAGACAAAACTTATACAAAATGGTGTATAAATTAATTTTGTACAGTCAATTTAGAAGATAACATAAATAAATTGCTTTTGTTGTCCTCTTAGACGTAGCTGATAGTGATTTATTTAAATAATTTATTTAAATCATGCAGCACGAGCGCTAAATATATCGTCAGATGGTCTTAGGAATTTTTAATCAGCTAGCAACAAAAATATCGAAGTATACGTCCGATACGATTGCTCCATTATAGAAAAAAAATGGGTCAATGGCGATTATGTTATGATCGCGGTAAAAAATACTAATAACCTTATCAGAGCTAATTGAAATAGAGATCAACGTCAAGGATATATATTAATTAATAAATAAATATTGCAGTTAGGCCTGTCTCTATTGTGAAATGTTGTTAACAAGAGGAATGTTGTGCTTACATATATAATAAGATGTATGAATTGTTTTCGAATGCACTTGAATTATTATGATAAAGATTTTTATAAATAAAAGGGATACTATATATATATATATATATATATATATATATATATATATATATATATATATAAAATCTTGGAGAAATCTGCAAGAAAGACTCTAATGAGTATCAATTGTTTCGCCAAACGTTTTCGCCAAAGAGAATTAATTTGGCTTCTTCAGGGCTGAAAGAGAAGAAATTGTAATTAGCTACCATATATTACCTATTAAAAAACACTGGTGATCTTACCGTAATTTAGAATTGTAGAGTTAGAATGTTAAAAAACTTGGCTAGTAACACTAACAACATAATAATTTTTGTTACTATGTGAAATTTTTTTTTATTATCGTTGAAAATATATGGTAGCTTTGAACTTAAAACGTAAAGGTGTACCCAAGGTTAATCGAAAAACCCAATGTAACTACATTTAAAAGAAAATAATTCTTTGAATTGCCGGCAATAACTAAATTTTTGATTGTTTGAAAGTTTAAATGTGAGCTTCTGTTTAATCAGAACGCATGCGCTGACAAAGCAAAGTAGTTTTTTTGAATCTTTATGTCGTAAGGGTGGACGCACATAGAAAGAGCAAAACTGTTTTAGTTAAAAACGTTTTTGTTTCCACAAGAAACAAAAAATGTTTGCACAAACCATACTGGAATCAATTTTATTAAAGATGTCGACAGATAAGGACGAAATTAAACTAGTTTTCTAGCAGTGGTTCCTCCTACAGGCAAAAACAAGCAAAATATCGCTGTTTTCACATGCGCTTCTTACTGACTACTCGAGCGGTTTCAAGGAGGGAATTCCAAAAACACGATGCGCCTGCGTATATTGAAATGTTTTCCCACAAAACGACGATCCGGTAATCAACATCAAACAGACTGACTGAAACTAAATGAGCCTAAACATGCATAAAGCGGAGTTTACATTGGTATAGTAAACGGGTTAGTTGCTTGTACCAGTAGCTTGTAAGGCAACAACTAACCCAATGTCAACCTACCGGGTAAGTACTTGTACAAGTGCTTGTACCAGTAGCGAGGACAGGTAATTAAATATTTAGGCCATCTATTTACTTGCCTACTGTCCTTCCCTTTCGCCACGACGCAAGTAGCATGGCAAGTGGTTTGGTAACTAGTCGAGTGTAGACGGGTGTGCAAGTGTTCTGGCAAATAACGTTGTGAGAGCAGTGTCGGGGTTTTCTATTACAATATTGTTTTTTAATTTTACTGGTAAAAGTGAAATAATGAAGTGGTCCGAGGGAGAAACTGTTAAATTTGTCGAACTTTATCGGGAATACAAATGTCTCTGGAACGTTACCAAACAAAGTTATAGAAATAATCAAATGAGATCGGCAGCTTTAGAACAATTAGTTCAACACATGGGCGTTGAGGGATTTACTGTTGCCGAAATTGCGTCGCAAACTTCTGGTACAAACTAGATATTGATGTTTTTGGAACTCGAAAAAAAATGTTGAGAAGTTCTGTCCTGTTGCCAAAAAATTGAGGGTAACTTCTAATTTAACGTGCCTTGATAAGGCGTCTCTTAAAAGCGTGTCACTTCTTTGAATTCTAGGCAGAACCATAATTAGCAAGTATTTGAATTTACTCGTTGTCAACCGAAGGCATAATTTATATTCTTCAGGATCTTTCATACGAAGTTCTTTTAAGAGAAGAGTGGATGCCCCTCTTGTACTTCTTCTATCAATCCACCTTCGAACCCATATCCTTTTTGGACGACATTTTTTTCTTCAATCAAATTAACAGCTTCTTCAATTAAAATTCTCGATATTCGCAACATAATTTTTTTAATGCGATTTTTAATTATTAATTTTGAATTATTGCACAAAGCACGGCGCCGGCAATTTAAAGGTTTCATCTTTACGCATCTGGTGCTTGTCGGGAACTGGTAAATAAAGAATCTTTTATGTGTAAACACTTACTAGCATGTCAACTTGCGTATGTGAACTGTCCTGGATATACTTGTACAAGTAACTGGTGCAAGTAACTATACCAATGTAAACTCCGCTTAGACACACGACTAAATATTATTATTTTAGGTTTTCTTAATTAAAAGTTTTTTTAATTATATTATATTGTTCATATATTATTATTATATCTTATTGAGATGTATCTAAGAAAAGCAAGGGAATGTTATCTTTTTTAATTAATGAATTTTTTATTAAAGTAGGTTAGTTCTTAATGGATATATCAGTCAATTTCTTGGTCAATTCAATCAGTCAAGTTCTTGGTATCTGATTTAAGTAAGAATTGGTATATATCGCTTGGATTCTTAATGTCACTCTTAACATTGATGGAGAAATCGTTAAGAAAAATATATGACATTTCAGTGAACTCTCTTTGAGATTTATTGTTCTCACGGTGGAGAATTGTAGTGTTTGTATAGTTCATGAGATGACCAGTGGAATGGACATGTTTGGCTAATGCACAGCGGTCAGGGTGAAGTCGAGAATCACTTTTGTGTAGTGTGATACGTGATTTTATCAATTGAGATGTTTGTCCGATGTAGGAATTGTTGCAAGAGAGGCATGGAATGTTGTAGACAATGTTACTAAGCATATGTATGGGAGTCTTATCTTTGATCTTGGAATAAAGATTATTCATTGTTAGGGCTGATCGACAAGCCACATTAAGGTTAATGTTGTTATTACAGTTACCAAAGCTATTTTTAACATTTTTCAGAATCCTTTTTAACCCTGGAGTGATATCTCTGAAGTATGGTAATGAAAAATATTTAGTGATAGAGTTATCTGAGACTGGGTTCCCACTTAAGACATTAGGATCAGCATTGTTAGTCGCGAAGGAAGGTGAAGTACCATCGTTATGGACAGTGTTAAACAAAATCTTATTCACTAATGATGTTGGATAAGCGTTTGAAATGAAAAGTATCTGTAGGATTTGTAGGTTTTTTTGTATAAAAAGAAAGATCTGATAGTTTTATTACTCCATTTTACATCTGTTTAATTAAGTCAACATTAAAATCAATTGGTATCAAAAAACCGACCCATTCTGGTAGATACCTTAACTACCACTCTTGCCATAATAATTCTACCAAAGTCAACTTAATCAAACAGATAAAAAATTTCAAACATTTAAACGAATATTGGTGTGAAGAAACAAAAGTTGACTTATCACTAAATGCACGGGATGCGCTAGTGTTGCTATTGGATATAAGTCAAATTATACATTTGTATGTAATGAATGATAAAATTTTAATGCAGAGTCCTTGGGCATCAACTCATATCTAGATAACGGTGTTAGTGTTGACTTACGGCTTTTTGCACAACCACAGATGAACTTGTTTTTTACAGCGTAGTGTACTTTTCTCATTTTTCATCAAATGTATACTTATACCCCTTTGTACGCGTGCCAACGAATTACGCCTAGATTATGTTTTTAAAAGCTATTGACGTTATTGGTTTGATTCTGCGGTTCCTTTTAGGTAAGTCGCTTTCGTTGCGGTCGGTGTTTTTGAGAATGTAAACAAATAGAATATTTAGGTGAAATAAACTCAAAACATAAACTATTAAATTCTGTCACAATTTTACGTTCCGTCCTTTGGTAAGAGCCATCTACGTCCACATCAAGTGCATTCAACGTCAACGAAGTAATTGTACGATCGATAAAAAAATGCAAAGATAAAATAAGGTTGTCTGTAGCTGCAACTACACTGTAAGCGAAAATTGTTCGTGATCCAGCAATAGAAAAAAATAGAAGTGGCGTTGTTATTATGGATTAAAGCACTTAACCAAAAAAGGGTGCCTCTGAGTAGTACAATGGTAAGGGAGAAGGCTTAAATTTTAACATTTTGACGCACATTTAAAAAAACCTGGTGGTAGTGTTGTTGGTGGTGAATGTATAGATGGTGTATTTTACGTAGCGGAAGATTCTTCTTCTGTTAGTAGCCTATCCAATTATCAATCGTTGACGATCATATTGACAATATTTTTTTTCGGATCTGTTTAAAATTTCGGAGCCAGAATGATCTTCTTCGGCCTAGCCTTTTCTTCCGGCGATCTTGCCCTGCATTATGAGGTGTAGAAGTTTATACCTGGATGCCACTAGATGTCTCACTACATGGCCGAAATATTTGTTTTTTCTTTCTCTTTCAGTGTAAAACTGTTCATTTGTTATTAGATTAATTAAACTTATTCGCATTACCCATCGGTAAATTCATATCTCAAAGGACTTACTTACTTTTCATGAATGTTGCTCTAAGCGTCCAGTTTTTTATGTCATAGAGCAATGTCGAGAATATGTAGCAGCGTAATAATCTGATTTTAGGGTTTAGTGTAATATCTTTATTATGAAGAATTTTCTTTTAGTTATATATGTGGCCTTTCCTTGATATTGTGAATTCTTTCTAAATCTATTTCATACGCTCTGACGTTTATTGGTGATAACTGGTTGCGTAAGTGGAAGGATGCTTAAATAAATTTAAGGTGCCACAATCATTAAATAGCATTAAAATCGTTGGAGAAACTGCATCTGCAGACACTGCTGCAGTAGAAACAAAGAAGAATTTGCGAACCTTGTAGCTGGTTGAGGATATACAACTGAGCAACTATCTAATGAAGACAAAACTGTACTGTTTTGAAAGAGAATATTGAGGATACTCCGTTTCTAAAAGCGAAAAGAGTGCCCGTGGATTTAAGGCAGTAAAGGAGAAAGTTACACCACTGATTTGTACCCATGCATCTGGAGATTGTGTTAATAAACTATTAATGATTAATATATCTTTTAATCCTCATAATTTAAAAAATCACAACAAAAGTATGATCTGCCGGTGTTTTATCGTGCTTATAAGAAAGCAGGGTTATAAGTGCTATTTTTTGTGACTGGTTTCAAAAGTTTCCAAAGTTAAAACTTATTTAAAGTCATCTGACTCTTTAAAAAAGCTTCGTGGTGCAATGGTAAGATATACATCATTACTAATAGTATCAAATTTTGAAATAATCAATGTTGGCCAACTTTTATTATTATATTTGTCTTCTACATTATACTTATTTGTCATATCTTAAAAAATACCTGAATCTTTAAAAAAGTCTCGTGATGCAATGGTAAAATATACATCATTAATAACAGTATCAAATTTTAAAATGATTATGATTGGCAAATATTTTTCAAAATTATATTTAAAAATCCACCTCTCTTATATAAGGGTTTGACACATTTTTTTCCTTCAGAAACTTTTCGGACCGGCCTAGATATTGTTCAGGGTTGAATAGATAAAGCAAATTGGGTCAGACATTTCAGATTTTACAGTTAATAACTAATTTGCTATTCATTTAACTGGGTTAACTACACTCTCAATTTTTTATCTATATATTATAAAAAGATTCTTGCTTCGTCACCAAACAAGTAGTAAGTACAGGGTGAATCGTTAGATATAAGCAGCGGATGCGTTTATTTGTAGTAGTGTTTTAATACTGCTCCACATTTGGGATATTCCGGATTTAAATTTTAAAATGAATAAATTAGTATTAAGAAAATTTCCAACAAATATTTAATATATTTTGAGGAGGCATTGACAACAATAAAGTTTTTAGAATAAAACAAAATAGTATAGTCGTGGTAACATATATTGTGGAACGCTTTAAGTGCAGCGATATTTTTGATGTTGCTTTTATTTTTTACAATCGACCGGATGAGAGAGAAGCGTTTTAGTTGACAAGCAGTTCGTTAGTAGAGTGTAAAGTTTTGTTGGCCGTAATTTATTTATTTTGAATAGTTATGTAGCAGTTCGTTAGTTGAGTGTACAGTGTCATTTGCTCTAATTTAATTATTTGAAATAGTGATGTGGCGTCTGTGGAATAATGTCGTTAAAATATTGTGTATGATGAAAACACTGATTTTGTAAAAAGTGTCAATATAATTCTTAAAGAAAAAGTTCTAGAAAAGAAAATTCGAATGCATTTAAACGCTGAAACACGACAAGTATTTTTCAATGTTTGAATTTACATACATAACAAAAATCTTCATTTGAAATATGCCCAAAAAACGCTGAATTTATACATTTACATCACAAACGATTGCACGTCACGGGAAATGCTTTTACAAAAAGGGTATTAGGTGAACTTTGTAGCTGAAGTTATTTCGCTTTAAAAAACGGAATTGTGTGATAAAAAGAAAGCAGTTTTAAACTTTTTTAAAAGCTGCTTTTCTTTGCGTTTTAAACGCATTTTGGTTTTTGTCGATAGTTCCTTCTGATCAAAAGATATCGAATTTTTACAGTCGAGTTGATATAAATTTTATTTAAAATTGATTTTGCGAGCGTACCTAACATTGAAAATCACCGGTCGCTTCAAGCATTGTTTTTAAGCGATCGGTTTATTCTACACAACCGCTAAAAAATATTTTTGTTAAAAATTATCGTATCTACATTTTGTATGTGAAACATTTTTTTTTCTATGGCGTACAGATTCTTGGTAAAACGATTTTTTCCGTTTTTCCTTTCCTACGGTGAAGAGTTTTAGAGGAAATCCGGGAACTGATAAAGTTTTTTGCATCTTTTTTGGAGTCTCAAAATTTACGTTCTCTCTTTATGTTCAGTAATTGGGTTACTGTTTGGGTAAATACAGTTATTTATATAATCGCTATGAGGAGAAACAAATTGAAAAAGAAACTATTTGGTCGATCTAGCTGAGATCTAGCACACATTAATACCTTATTAATTGTCATCATTTCAAGTAGTAAAACGTAGACATTTACAAAAGCAAATATGGACAAAATCATAAAAACCCAAAGAGCAATGGAAAGACAAATGTTGCACATAAGACTAATGGATAAAAAGAGAAACGAGTGGATAGACGAGAAAATAAAAGTAAGGGGTGTTAGACAAGAAGTTGCAAAATTGAAATGGAGATTTGCCGGACACAATATAAGACAAAAAGAAGACCGATGGAACAAAATTCTTATAAGTTGGAGACCGTGGGAATATAATTGAAGAAGAGGAAGGCCTCAAATACGATGGGCAGATCATATAAAGAAGCACGTGGGCTCTAGGTGGATGAATGTAGCGACAGACAGAGAAGAATGGAAAAGGATTGGGGAGGCCTATGTCCAAAAATGGACCGAAGAAGGCTAATTAGATAGATAGATATATTTTAAGTATTTCTAATACATGACCCCATGTATGACAAAGACATTAACATTTATAAGTTACTGCTCGAAACCGAAAGCTCGAAACCGAAGTGGTAGATCAAGTGAATCGAGCAAACAGCCGCAGGCTTCGTAAATGAAACACTATAGAAAAATAAAAATATCTGGAAAGAAACGAAAGGCAGAATTTACAAAAAAGTCATCAGATCAATAATGACATACGCAGCAGAAACAAGACCTGACACAGAGAAGAGAAAAAGGATGTTACAAACAGCACAGATGAAAACACTTCAGAGTGTACCCTCTTGATGATTGATTGGGGGTTACACAAAGAACGGTACTAGGCTCGGGCTTCAGTCTGGTAGAGGTATCTTGGTCGGGGTTCTTGTTACAGCTCAAATATCACGGATCAATTAAAGAAGTACTTACAACACCAAGACAAGAAGTTAGAAGAGAATATAAGATATAAGAGAAGAAAAGTTATTTGGGCACCACCCTATTTTTAGAGGAACAGAAGATAAGGTACAGCTAGAGAACTCACGCGAGAATAAAGTAAACCGTGAGAGAAAAGGTATCGGAATTATGCGGTACACTCCTAATATTTCGACACATATACCTACTCAAAATGTACGATCAAACAAATAATAATATAATTCAATAAAAAATGCCTGGAAGAGAAACACAAAAATATAAATTCAAATTATATAAAAAAAATATAAAAGAAATAAAAAGCAAATAGTTCTTTAACAAAATTATATTTAGGTATATTTGTTAAAGTAAATGTACTATACCAAATTTTATTGAACAGTTAAATGGCATGATTATTGCGCAACTTATTATTAATTACAAACAAAAAATATCTCTTTGAAAAATAGTTTAGTATTCTCAAGAATTAGAAAAAGGCAAAGAACATTATAATTATATCTACGTCAATATTTGGCAAGCAAGTGAATTTTACGCCTTGAGGATACCTAAATATGAAGTTACTAGGTTTTTGATCGTGATCACTTCAAATCTAAGAATAAAATTTATCAGAAATATAATCTACATATAAAATAAATTGTACGTTATTTATACGTATATATTATCCTGTATTTTTATACTTAGTCAAACTAAACCTCCATAAATAAGAAGGTACACTGAACTGGAGTCATAAATCAACTTCTAAAGATGTCGTTATCACAGTTTAATCAATAAAACTTATACTCACAAAACAGGTGTATTCAGATAATGGTATCACGCCTCAATAAGGCACTTGACTTCGGTCCGTACAACAGGTAGTAAGGATGATACGCCCACAATCAATTGCGGTCTTCCTAACGTAATCACTTAGATTGTCTTAGGCCGACGAAAAGAGACAGTCAGACCGGAGAGTAGTACAGGTAGTTGAGATAAAATGAAGATGATTGATGATCGAGGTGAACGAACGTAGCGGTGAATGTGTGAATAGTGTACACGTATGAACGGTGTAAACTATGAACGGTGTAGAATATGAAACGTTATAAGATCTGAACGGCGTAGAATCTGAACGGTGTAGAATCAGAACGGCAAACAGAAGTGAGTTCAATTTTAGGACGTCTGTTTAACAAAAAAGAAAATAATTGATATAAGACACACTGTGTAAAGATAAATAAGGGTGAATTGAAAATCCACTTATCGCCGATTGTCGAAGATAAGACCGCTTGCCACAGGAACCAACTTGGAAATGAACATCGGATTGTGAACTTAGAAGGGCTTAGACAAGCGAAGGTTGAAAATAGGGAGGGGATATTGGCTGAAGGATGCCACGCGAAATTGACATTAAATAGCCGGGCCACTGGGGGTTCATTTTCGTAACTTTTACCAATGGAAAGTAAACTTTCTACGAAAAACAACTCTTTTGTTTTTCTGAGAAGGTAGCTCGGAGATTTCACAATAGTGCCTTTTTCCTTTGTTATTAGAAAAGAATTTTTATGTACCAAAACAGGAGAAAAAGAAAAAGGGACATTTGGTGAAGTTATTTCTTTGTTAAAAAAAAAAGGCGTAACGAATCGCTCGGTAGTGTCGGTTATTTGAGGAAGATATGCAGGCATGGGCGGCGTGAAAATAATTTACTAAAGGGAATAATTTAAAGAAATTATGAACATGCTTCAAGAGAAGAAAAATTAATGGTAGGACACTATGGGAGAGAGCTAGAATTACAGATATACGACGTAGATGCAAGGTGGAGAACATCAAGAACTGGATAAGAAATAGAAGAGTAGAATGGAACGATCATAATGGCAATAAATAGAATAGTACAGACGGCAAAAAGCGGTTTCCCAATAAGAAGACGAACAGTAGGAAGACCACGAAAACGATAGAACGACAACTTACTGGAGGCACATTGAAAAACAGAGTCATGTCTGTATAAAAAGAAAAAGGAAAAGATTTCAGTACTAAAAATATTAGTTAGTTGAGTGTGTCGATTTAGTATGAAAAATGTGTGTTCGTGTTTGCAACTATTTTAATTTTAATTAGCTCTACAAATTTTGTATTGATAACATAACAATGAATTTTGATGTATAATTAGAGTAAACAAAACGCACAGGTAAATAACAACTGTGAAAAGGAAGCTACAAGATGTGCAATATCTTTAAATGTAATAATGATACTAGCAATACAGAAAAAAATACTAGCAATACAGAGAAAGATCGAGAGAAGGTTAAGCAAAGGTTGAAATAGGTTGAAAAATTAAAACAAAAAATAGAAAAATTATTAGTAGAAGACCCTAGTAGAAGAGCATATAAAAACCTTTTACAAATCAATATTTTATTTAAAAAATTGTTACGAATAGTTGAGAATCACCTCACTTCTACTTAATATTTTCAGTACAAGAAATTAGAACGTGCTCTAATTTTTGGTACTATACATATTTGTATGAACTTTACACATTGCAGTTTTACTTTAAAAAAATAATGATAATAACAATAATAAATAAGAAAACAGAAACATAGAACATATAAAATCAAAATTATTAAAGTCGAAGGTTACAGTCTCGAAACCAATCTCTTGCCGTGAGAGTGAGTTGGTGGATTTCTTGAAGACTGCCAACGAACTTGGTGGCGGGACACTCGAAGACGATGTGGTTAATTGTTTCTTCAGCAGCGCTGCATTTGTCACATCCCGAACTGGCATTTATACCACACTGGTTCAGAAACTTGCTACAAACTCCATGACCAACTCGTGTTCTATTAAGGTTGCACCATTCACGATGAGGAAGAGAAAAGTCGTCTGGTTTAATTGTAGGGTTTTTAATGAGATTAGCATTTCTGATATAATCATTAGTAAAATCAGCCAATCTTGTAGCAGTTTCAGTCGGTGGATGTCTGGATTTTAGTTTTAACTATCTTTGGTCTAGCTCAGCGATATCTATGTTTATCCGTAGTGCAGGGTTTTGTTGGCATTTTTGAACTAGGTTGTTGAGTGCGGCTAGTCATCTTGTTGCTGGTGGAGCGATGTTGCCTAAAACTGGAAGCCATTGGGTTGGTGTGGGCTTTATAGTTCCTGTTATGTGCCTCATTATTTGATTTAACTGGGTATTTATGACATTTGTGTGATGACTGTTTAGCCAGACAGGAACGCAATATTCTGCAGTAAGATATACTAAGGACAGCGCACTCGTTCTGATGACCTCTGCATTAGACCCCCATGATGTATATGCTAATTTCTGAATAATATTGTTGCAGGTTTAATGTTAGGGTACGATCTAGAGTTACGCCGAGTTATTTTGGGTTCAAACTGTGCTTTAGAATGGTTCCATCGCATTCTATGTTTAGTCTGTAATTTGCCTTGTGGTTGTTAAGATGCAAAGCTTCAGTCTTCGATGGGTTTTTTTGAAGGCCCCATTTCTTAAAGTATCTGTTAACAGTATTTAGATCTGCTTCTATGGTGATTTCCACCATATGACATGGAGAGCTATGTCATCGGCATAAATAAATTGGTGCGAGGTGGTAGTTGGTACATCTGACGTATAAATATTAAAAAAAAAGAGGAGGCATAACTGACTCTTGTGATAAGCCGTTTTGCAGGTTTCTGAACTTACTGTTTTTCCCATTCAGGTGTACTTATAAAAGTGTGTCACTTAGCATTTGTTTTATCAGACTGTTGAACGAACGGCATAGTACCATCTAGTATATTTTAAATAAAAGAGCCTCCTTCCACACTGCGTCGTTGGCGCACGTCAAGTCTACGAAAGCTGCTACTGTTTTAAGTTTCTTCTGAAAACCTTTCTCAATAAATGTTGTTAAGAAGATGACTTGATCGCTACAGCTTCTTCTCGGCATGAATCCAGCTTGTTCTTGAGAAATATTTGACTGTAAAATTCTTCACTTACTGATATTTGGACCAATATGTTTTATAAATCAAGGATAAATGTAGTCAACTCCTGCGGCTTTGCGGCATTTAATTAGTTTTAGAGCTTCTTTTGTCTCGATAGGTTTTATTATTGGTAGGCTTTGTTGTTGAGAAATTTTGGCTTCTTTCAACTGAAATCTAAATTCTTTTTTATGATTTTTTATATTACTGATTTTGAAAGGTTGGCTATGTCTTCCAGTTTTGGAGCTGTAGTGTTTTCTGTAGCGCTTACTGTGCCAGAGTCTAGTTTCCTTAGAAGTTGCCATGCGGTGCGGCTACTGTGTGTGAAATTGAGATTTTCTAAAGTTTTCCTCCACCGTGTGGTTCTTGCGGAGTTTAGGGTTTCTAAGAGTTGTTCACAAACTTTAGGATCTCCAGATTTCTTATACTGATCAAGTAGTTCTTTACATTCGTCGTTCCAGCATGAAATGTAGGATTTGGTAAATCCACGTGGGATCTTTTTGCTCATTAGTGATGCAAATTTTTCATAATTTTGGACTTCTAGTTTGATATGTCTTATTTCACTTTCAAGTTGGAATTTAAACTCTTCCTACCTTGCCTTCCGGAAATTCCATCTTGGCAAAGAAATTGACTTTATAATAGGGATGGTGGTGCCCAATGATGTAATTATTGGTCTGTGATGGGATCTAGTAAAGTTGTCGAGA
Organism: Diabrotica balteata; assembly: GCA_918026665.1. Taxonomy (NCBI): domain Eukaryota; kingdom Metazoa; phylum Arthropoda; class Insecta; order Coleoptera; family Chrysomelidae; genus Diabrotica; species Diabrotica balteata. Next base: position 86,618,349 of record OU898280.1, read on the forward strand.
ACTTCCCTTGTGGCGTTCTTAATGTCGTTTTTTGAGCCCCTTTCGCTGGAAGATATAAACATGAGATCGGGATTGTTGCCCTTTTGCCATCTTGTAGAATGGAAGTTGGGTTTCTGTTTTGAATCGTATAAAAGTCTGAGGTAGTGAAACTCAGTCCATTCGGCGATTCGTTCTTCCTGTTGGTTACATTGGTTATATCTCCATGTGATATGGTGGCTGTTAAAGTCTCCAGTGAATATTGTCGGGTGAGAAAATGTAGGAAGTACGTTTTGTGGCCATTCAGCATTCGGTGGTTTGTATATATTGACTATAGTTATTTCGTCTACTTTTACAGCAAGTTTAAAAATCTCTTGTGTCGAGTAAGAGTGACATGTGCTGTAATGTTTGATGTCTGCTCTACAATAAGTCGCGATACCATACCAAGCGTGGTTGATTGAAGCTATTAGTGTGTATCCAGGGATTTGGCCACGGTTTTTTAATTGTAGGTCGTCTGCAATATGTGTTTCTTGAACAGTGACCAAGTCAATTTTTTTTGCCAGTAGCTTGCTAAAATATATGCTCTTGCTTCGGCTGATGCTTTCAATATTTATTTGGCATATTCGAATTGTTGGTACAATTGTCAACTGGCTCTGACAAGCGCCATCATTTGTTTGCGCATCAATATGTTCTCCAGGAGATCTATAAGAGAGGTCTGGCGGTTCTATTATTGCTATGGTCTGTTTTTTAACCAGGAGGAGTAATTCAAATTTTCCGCGCCGTAATGCTTGTTTGCAATTGGTTCAACCTTAGGAAAGTTTACTCCACTAAATTATGACATATTGACACTAATGACATTTGTGAAATTTATTTATTATTATTTTCCTCTAATAAATAAACCGATTTCTGACTCTTTAAGTTGTTTGTAATAACTTGGACTTGGTGATATGCAAATAGTATTTAATGTGATATTTTTCTAGATAATATTTATACTAAATATAGTTTAAAGTGTTTATAAATTTATAAATGTATGTTATTTATATCTAATTATCATAAGAAAAACGACAACTATCCTTTAAATTTAGTGTATACTTGTTAAGAAGTATTTCCATTTTGTTTTCATCACAATAAAAGAACATTAGTAAAGTAATGTTGTATTTTAGTTTGATTGTATTGATACAGTTGGTTTTGTTCTTCCTGGTTGTAGATCATCACAAGAAAACTGCAAAATTATGCAATAATGCAACATAATAGATTGGATTTGTTGATTATCTCACAGAAATCCAGTATTTTTTAGTTAATTTTATTTTCCGCAAATCGCCAGGAAATTTTGACATTCCTGTCAAAATTTCTTGAAGAAAAAGTCAGGACTTCCTTACTGTAAGGAAATGATATTTCCGTACAGTTGTTAGTGTTCTACACAAGTTTGACAATTCAACCTCAATACGTTTCCATAGTAACCCAAGTAATTTTATTAGGAATTTCGAAGCACCATTTATTTGGGAATAAAATTATCGCGTTTTTTTTTTAAATCAATCAATATCTGTCGAATTTTAAACGATTTGCGGAAAAATAGTATGTTTACCTCGTAGAAAAGGCCACATTCCTGGACTCTGTGTTGCTAAGTCTCGGCTTGCGCCTCGACTTAGTAATCTTCACAGTCGTCCAGGAATGTTAAGCTTTTCCTACCCGGTAAACAATGTACTATTGTTGATAACAAATGGGACAAACGCACTGTCAAAATTAAACAATAATCCAGCATTAAAGAAATTGTAAGTACACACTTATTTATACAAAGTATCTGGTAAGAAAAAAAACTAGATTCAAGAAATTGATCATATCAGAATAAGAATATGGTCTACTATTAAAAGACAAATTTCTGAGAAAAACCATACTTAGATCTGTAACATTATTGACTCTCCCGATCAAAATATTCTCTAAATTATAATTAAATACCATAGACTCACCCGATATATAAATATTATTGGGACCAAATGTGAAAAAAGTCCTTTTTTTATTGTAATAATTGTAATATATATTGGAAGTCAATTGAAAAAAAATATTTTATTATTCAAACATAAATAAAATTAGATTAAAATTGACGTGTGAGGTTGTCCGATATTGATTACTCGATTACCGCAAGGCCGAGATAATCAACAAAAAAAGAAGATGAATTTGGTGACTTTTCTAGTAACTTTCTTGGATGTGAATCTGTCTTTTTGGTTTACTCCTCCTGGTTAAAAAACAGAGTATAGTTCATTTAGCATTACCCAGGGTGCACGCGTAGTATCTACTACGGAGGTGAACTAGCTTTACACACCATTTTTAGTACTGAATCGGCGCGGCGCGTACATCTAATTTAGAGATACAATATTTTTAGTACTAAATTCAGTACTGTATTTAGCATAATGGCAAGCAGACTTAAAAGATGGATTGTTACACTTTTAAAATTGTTTGAAAAAACAAAGCAAAATTAGCTGTACGTGTTCAAAGATTTGTCATCAGCAATCCTATACCATTTAGACACTTTAAAAACCTGTAAAAGAGTTTTTCAGTTTTTTTTTTCATTTACTGGTTTAATATCCACCATATAAAGAATGTAAACTGGGTTATATAGCTTCAATATATAAAAAAGGAAGTAAGATCAAGTACACAAACTATAAAGAAATAACGGCAATCAGTAAAATCAGTGGGATATATAAAAAAAATTTAGGAGACCTAATCGAAATTGAATAAGAGCGCAGTGGGTTCCTATATATTCAATGCATTTTATATAATATAAAATAAAACAAATAAAGAAGTCTAATAAGAAAAGAAACAACTCTTAACTTAACAAATTGTACAAAAATCTAACAAAACCATTTGTTCAAATGCTCATCAATTGGAAAAACTAGTAAAAACGAGAAAACCGGCGAATCGACGTCAATTATAGATCCTCGTGGCATCAGCACAAATCTCTTTCACTTTAAAAATAGAAGAATAATTTATGGAAACTTGCATTTTTATTTTGTTTTGATGTTGGTTTACGAAGCGAAAGTGCATATGGCGTGTAGTAAGCGCCAGCTCGTGGGAAAATAGGTCATAACACACATTCTCTTTAAAAATATCAATAACAAACTGCGCTTGAAATTTCACCTTGTTATAAATCACTAGCGTATCCGGGGGCAAGATCGGGGTAAATGACCCACAGATGAACTCTGATGACTACGCGAAAACAATTTCCTTAATCTTTTAGACGACCTAGCAAACGGTGTTGATTGCGATTTTGAGATTAATAATTAAAAAATATTCAGTATAAATAAGAAATAAATATACACTAAATAAATTATAGGAATAATTGGTGGATACAAGGAAAGTTAAGAATAAAACTCAATTGTCAAATGAATTATTTATTTCATCGTTCGGTTTGCAGATGGAAACCTGTTTTTGTCCTTTTCTGTTGCTTATGTTTTTTTTATAATAACTTGAATTTTCAGAAAAGTGAATAAAGGCTGAATAGAAACAATTAGAAAACATAAAACACTTGGTTTTATTTTTTTTAATATATACTTCATCAATAAAATAGTAATCCGCTCTTGAACTTTTTTGAAAAAATATTTAACTTGTTCGTTACATGTGTAAATTTGTCAGCAACAAGTGTACTTCACGCATCTTAGTTACAAGTTTGTGAATAAACATAACCTTAAAATAGTTTTGTTGACAATTTACTAGTTAAACGTCAGTCGTTATTTATAATTCTGTGACAATGTCGAAAAGCGTCTTAAATTGTACTAAAATTATAATTTTAAAAGAGATTAGACATAAGAAAGCAATTCTTTTCGGCAGCTTTTCCGACAAATTAACAAAAAAGACAAAATAGAATACTGGAAAACTGTGCACCAAAAATCCACCAGTTTAGGGCTTGTGCCTCCAAATAAGGATTGAACTTACAGCCGTGACGTATTTTCGCAAAATTTAAAGAAAACAACAATGGTAAGTGGTAGAGTTTAATTTGCCAAAGTGTAAGGGTATCTGACACTTTTTTTCGTATTGCAGAAGAAAGTTGATAACAGGAGGAAAACTGGTTCAGATAGAGGTACAGATTCTAAATTTACAGAAATGTAACTCGGCATTTCCGAAAGTTGGGAGCAAGATCCTGAGAAAGAGCAAGATCCTTAGAACGTTGAACAAGAAATAGAAAATTTAAACCATTTGCAAAATCACGGTGCAACAAACAAAATTAAAACACTAATGTGTATATTTCTACTAGGGGCAGCAGTGTACCTACTGCATCTTGTGCAAAAAGGAACAAGTCGAAAATATCTAATGAAAATGACCCCATTGGCGAAGCAGTAATCGATTTAAAGAAGAAAAAATTACAACACCACATTAAACTCCTTGCAAAAGAAAGTTATCTAAAAACATTAGAGATTTTAAAACTAGAACGGGAACTAAATGTGACCCCTTCAAAATTCACTGCATCGTTCGATTCTTCTGTAACCTACCTCATAAGTGTAGAAGAGTCACCTACCAGTGAAAGCGTGGAATATTCGACCATTGTTTGAGAAGTTATGTTATTGTTATATTTGATTTTTTAATTAATTATAAGAAAAACGTTTTGTTTATAGGAATTGCTTCTTTAATTTTTAATTCATTATTATGCTAAGTATTTGTTAAATGTTTTGGAAATTATTTTTTCGTTTAAATAAAAAGTAACTATTGTGTATTATTCTATATTTATTTATTTTATATTTTTTATTATTTTAAAGTTACAATGGACCTAGTTTCTATTTCTAAAATAATTTATCAACTCCTGTTGTCTTTTTCTTGCATTCAAAGGAGCTGGTTGTCTGGCTATTTCGTTATCGTCTTCCATTTCTTCATTATCCATTTGTCGGGTTATGTTCATTGTCTCCCGAGTAATGTTATACAGCGCTGTGCAGCATTTGAAAACATTGGCTGCATATACTGGACTCAAACGAAAGTAGTTAAGACAAGGAAATTTCTCCTTTAATAGCCTAAAGCATTTTCGACTAAACGCCGTGTTTTTTTATGTGCTCTGTTGTAGGTGGCCACAGCCTCATCCACATTCACCTCAATTGGGGTCATAAGTAAATCTAATAGATGGTATCCAGACTCACCTAAAATTATTCTATTTGGAATTGGATGGCAACCAGCTTCCATTCTCTGAAAAAGGGTGCTATTTCTCAGTACTCTCGCGTCATGAACACTTCCCGGCCAATTTGCACTAACATAATAGATTTTCAAGTCTGGTCCACAAACAATCATACAATTAATAGCGTGATTTCCATTACGATCAACAAAAGCGGGTTCGTTTTCAGTTGGAGCATCTATTTTAATAAGCGTTCCATCAATATAATCTATAACTTGGGGAAATTCTGCTACTGCAAAGAATTCTGCAGTCGTATTTAAAATATTTGCCGGCCAAGCAACAACTTGATGAAATTTTATTTGCTAAATTGCGTGTACCACTTTTTTTACAAATCTACTGACACTTGCTTTGCTGACCACATGAGTATCTGCTATGACGTGATATTGTCCTCCACTGTCTAGCCAGAGTAATGCTATACACAATTGCATTTTTGTTACCAGTGCATAAGAGCGATTCGTTAGATGCGCTAAGACAGGTGCAGTGTCTATACGAAGTTGTTCCATTTGTATAGAAGTCATCCGAAAACGTTCATTAAACTCGTAAATTGATGGAAAATCACTATTAATTCTTGGTCTGAATATTCTCCTCCTTCTTCTTTGAACAAATACCTCATTTTCATTTTCTGACGAAGAGATGTTACTAGACAACATTTTTCCTACACTTATTACTAGACTTATTACTAGACAACATTTTTCCTACACTTATTGCATATTTTGCATATTGTGCATATTTTATGTAAATATTTCATATTTTGGCATATTTGTATAAAAGTTTGCATAAAGTGCATAAAAGTTCAGATTTTTATACTGTATTTGAAAATTTTTAAACATACCAATTTATTTCAATTCTTGTATAAAATTTTGTAGTCATTTTAATCAAGAAATGATCTAAGTACGTAATCTCTACAGGTACAAAACATTTACAATTTCAAAGAAGATCAATTTAAGTAGCCCTCAACATTCTTAGAAAGTCTCGGTCACTAAGGCATTCAGTTATTGGATAATCGCTAAGGGTTCGCTCATTTGCATTTTATGATCTAATCCCCAAATCTATCTACAATTTATTGTATCTTAACAGCAGGTAAACGGCTAATAGTTTTGTTCCTAATTTAGGGATTTTCCAAAATCTCCCAGTTTATTGAATTAGGTACCTAAACATTTCTTATTTGATGCTCAGATTTGTAAATCATTTTTGTTTTGATATTCAAAGCGTAAACACTCGTTGTGCGTAACAAAAAGGAAGATTGTGATTTTATAATGCCTAAAACAACCAGTGCTTCAACTTGGATTAAACCTTATAAAGAGCTGTCTATGGATATGGGAAAAATCTACTGTTCAGTCTGTGGCAAAATTGTAAGTATCTAATATTTTCTATTAAATATCTAATATTTCATACATACAGGGTGTTTCCAAATGACACTTACAACGTTTGACTGTAGATACTTCTCGAAAAATTGAACAAAACGATATAGTTAATGAGGGGTCAAACTTATTTACTTTTCGAGACACAGGGTGTTAAAATTAAAAAAAATTAAATTCTTTTAGTTAATAACAACAATAACTTTAAAACCAATAAACGTATTTACTTGAAATTTAGTACTCGTAGTCGTGTAAGAAATATCTCGTCTTTCTCAAGACGAGTCATCAGAAGAAAACCTTTTACGAATCCATTCCCCGCAAATGGATTCAAGTAGAGGGGCTTTCGTCGACGTTTCCGAAGCCCTCTACAGAGCACACGGTGGTACAGAAGGTGCTTAGACCCTTCCATTAATTACCCCGCGGTGACATGGCGCCCAACAACGTGGATTATTCCGATCCCACGACCCAGCTCGACTCACAGCAGAAGGCTACAACCATTGACTTCAACATGGGTTGAAGTCAAGAGAAGAATGGGGAGAACCACGGAGTATTAGAAAGCTATACTCTAACACTCCGACATCGAGGCCTTCTGCAGACCGGATGCCTTCGACGTGCAGGCACCTTTGACGAGCGAAACTTCTTCGAAGTCAGAAGCCCCTGATGCCAATGGAAGTCCAGAAGTAGACCCAGTCATCGCCCTCCTACCGAAAGTGGTTGGACGACCACGTAGGCTTCGGCACCCTGGTACTCTGCGAAACCCCTGGATATGGCAGATGGGATCCGGACGACCGAGAAGAAGACGAACCCGTCGAATGAGTTGGCACAGCGATCGAGGATGGACTTGCAGGGGCCGGAGATGCTGTCAGCACCACCGACCTCCCTATTAGTGCTGTGCAGTGAGTTTGCTTAAAGACAATTTTTAATTTTATTTACATTTTCATGTATTTTTATATGTCTCATACTTTCCATACATTTTTATGTATTTTTACTTATTCTTGTATATTCTTCTATACTTCACATGTATTTTATTGTAATTTGATATTTTTGAATTTTCAATAAATTTTTTCCCAGCCACAGAGCCTCCAGAGGAGGGGGGATGTTCTCGGGCGCGACTAGTTCACGTTCGAGACGCATCGCCCCGCCCCTTATTTTTCACGTTGGCCCCTCCCTGACCTGGAAATCCCTAATCGCTACTTCAGAAAGTATAAAAATAGGCGATTTTCAGGTCAATAAGTCAGTCCTTCACGGGCTCTCCGAGAGCTTAGTGCTCTCGGGGCGCTGCTTTTCTTGTTTTTAGCTTTCCTATACTCTGTGGCTGAGTATTTTATTTCAACAATATTTGGTGTTATTATTTCGACTACCTCCTTTTGCTCATGTAAGAAATATCTTGCCTTTATCAAGGCAAGTCATCAAGAAGACAACCTGATGGTTTATTTCAACGGTATTTTTTTTCGTCGTGTAAGAAATATCTCGTCTTTCTCAAGACGAGTCATCAGAAGAAAACCTTTTACGAATCCATTCCCCGCAAATGGATTCAAGTAGAGGGGCTTTCGTCGACGTTTCCGAAGCCCTCTACAGAGCACACGGTGGTACAGAAGGTGCTTAGACCCTTATTAATTACCCCGCGGTGACAATATGAACTAAAACAGAATTTAAGTTTAGCTATATAAAAAAAATGACCTTCTGTTCTTTGCAAGTAAATCAAGGAAATTTTATATTTAAATTATTTCGGAACTCAAAAATAAATCTCTAAAGAAATACTACATACAATGATAAATTTGATTATATGATAAGGAGATAATACGTATGAAATGATTTACTTACATGGAGCTGCAGCACGCCAAAAAAATCTTCCTTTTTATGTGGGACTCTTAGATTAATGTTTATTTTAAAAAAAATTAATTATTATTATAAATATTTCTATTTTATTCTTCCCCAAATTATCTTCCTCGCTCCAATTCCGTCACTTTGAAGGTGAAAAATTTCACCGGTTGACGTGGCTGCGTTGAGTTCTGACCAAAACTGATCGTTCCGCTTCCGCATAAAATCGATCTTCCTTTCAAAGCGATAACAGCGCGTGGGGAGAAATGTCGATTTAAAATCGATCGTAGGCGGGTAATAAGAAATTTCTTGAGGGGTTTAAATTGGACTAGTCAGTAGCGTAAACGCTACAAGATGCCAAGAAACGCATAATTCAAAGGATTGTACAAAAGTTGATTTCGCACAAGTATGTTTTGGTTGTAAGGGGAATCATTTGACCACAAATCTAAGCGCATGCCCAGAATTCTCACGACAAAAGTTAATAAAAGAGACGATGGGTTTAACCAACATTAATTTTTACGATGCAAATAAACAAGTGCCTAAGACTTCATATGCTAGTATTCTTAGGACCAATACAGCCAACAATGATACAAATTTTCCACAAAATTCACAACCTTCTTTTTCCTCCCAGGGAAATAATTTTGCTAAATGTATATTTAATCCTCACATAAACACCAGTAGGCTAAATAAAAGGCAGAAACCAAATAATTCAGACCCAACTGATATAGCTAGAAAAGAAATAATATCTACAGTTTCCCCTCCAAAACATCCTGAGGGAATAGTTAAAAGTCAATTTTACCAAAAAAAACTTAAACATTGCAGATTCACGGTCAGAAGAGTTAAATTCTTCTGTAATAAATGTCATTTTAGATTCGGTTCTTACAATTGTTAATTCAATTAAACAAAATAATAATTTTATTATTTCAAAAGCTGATAATTAGTAATTCAGATAATTAGTAATCATTTAAAAAAAAACTAGCATCAAATTCGCAGACTTAAATAAAATAAATATTTTACAGTGGAACTGTCGTTCAGCAGTTGCTAATAAAGCGAATTTAGAATATTTACTTCATCAGAACCACATTCATATAGCTCTATTATCTGAAACCTGGTTCAAACCGGGAAAATATTATAATTTTAAAGAATTTAATTGTGTTCGAGCTGATCGCCCTGATGGATATGGGGGTTGTGCTATCCTTTTGAAATCCAACATAATATATGACGAAATAAATTTTCAAAATACGTATTCGTTTACATATAAGTGTATTTTAATAAAAATTTCACATTTCAAAAAACCTTTACATATAATTTCTCTATATAATGAACCAAGGAACAAAGTTTTAATTCAGCAATGGATCAGTTTTTTAAAAAATATACCAAAACCATTTATAATTGGAGGCGATTTTAACGCACACAATTTAGCATGGGGCGGCGAAGTTGATGATAGATTAGGTAAAGATCTTCTAGATGCTATAGAAGACTGTAATTTAGAATATTTAAACGACGGGTCCCCCACTCTTGCTATTTCCAATAAACCTTCTGCTGTAGACTTAACCATTTGTTCCCGAGATATTGCCTCTCATTTTCGTTGGAATACTCTACAAGAACCTTATGGATCTAATCATGTCCCAATTATTTTGTCATCACAAAGCTTCTCCGCAACGAAAGCCACATCCAGTAGAAAACATAGAATATGGAACCTTAGCAGAGCCAATTGGATGATATATACCAGTACTTTGGAAACAATGAAAATACTATTAATCTACGAAGAATTGTTGACAAATATAAACCAGGCAGCCAATGTCGCTATCCCAAAATATTCTTTCATTAAAGAAAAATACAAAGGTCATATTCCGAAATCATGGTGGAACAATCATTGTCAGTTAGCAGCTGAAAATAGAAAACACGCATTTATAAATTATAAACAGAATCCAACAATCCAAAACCTAATGGAGTATAAACGACTAGATGCTATTGCAAAGAAAATCTTCAAAGAGAAGAAAAAGAAGAATTGGATTAATTTTTGCGAAAGTCTAAACTCAAGAACACCAATAAAAAATGTCTGGCGAAAAGTTAATTGTTTTAAAAACCGCAAACAAGCCAACAAAGTACCTATTGATCCAGAAGATACATGGTTGCAAGAATTCCATAGAAAAATTGCCCCTGCATGGGTTCCAAATGACGACACTGTACAAGAATATATCCAAACAGCACCCAAACAAAACCACAATTTTGACGAAAATTTTCATTTATGGGAATTGCATCGAGCCTTGAACAAAAAAATAATGCTTCTCCAGGTATTGACAATGTGTCATACTCACTGTTATACAACTTACCTATAGAATATAAAATTTTACTAGTAAACATTTTCAACAATATTTGGACAAATAAGACACCAGTACCGATTAAAAAACCTGGCAGAGAACCAGAGAGAACGTGATCCAAGTTCTTACCTACCTATCTCCTTATCTTCATGTATTTTAAAAACATTTGAAAGAATAATTAAAAATAGATTTGAACATTGGCTAGAACACGATGGTATACTTTCAAGTTCCCAATATGGTTTTCGCAAGTCTAGGTCCACTCAAGATGCAACTACAGCTCTAGTTACTTCAATTCAGCTTAATTTTTCGTCAAATAAGTCTACAGCAGCGCAGCAGCGTTCCTTGACATTTCTGCTGCTTTTGATAATGTCAATTTAGACATTCTTTACCAAAAAATGTTGTATATTGGAATCCCTAGATCATTTGCTCTCTTTTTAAAATTTTATATTCTAACAGACTAACTTTTATAAAAATTAATAGTGAGGAATTTTCATACCCCCGACTAACTAATATTGGATTGCCACAGGGGAGTATTTTAAGCCCGATTTTATATATCCTGTACAATATAGATCTTGAAGTTAGTATACCCAACCATACAAATATTCTTCAATATGCTGATGATGTGGTTTTATATACAGCAGGAAAATTGTTAAGTACCTGTGAGGATAATTTGAAAGTCACATTAGAAATTGTAAATCAGTACTATGAAGAAATGGGATTATCAATTTCTGACACCAAAACTGAGGTGTGTTATTTTTCACAAAAACATAGAGTTCCACAAGGCAATCTTAATGTGGGAAAATTTAATTTTCCTATAAAAACTGTATTAAGTATCTTGGTACCTATCTAGACACGAAATTGTTATGGAAAGATCACATTCATCAAATTGTTAAAAAATCATAAAACTCTATTAACATTTTAAGAGCTTTCTGTAAAATAAATTGGGGAGCAGACCCAAATATTGCTTTGATGTTTTATCGTAACATGATCAGGCCAATTTTCGACTATAACCGTCATTTATTTGGATCAGCGGCCAATACACATCTAAACAAACTTGAAGTTCAAAAAAATAAATGCCTGAGATTATGCCTAGGTTATTTAAAATCCACTCCAGTCCAAATATTGGAAAATGAAGCGGTGGAACCTCCATTGCATTTACGCCGCCAATTTTCGCCAACCTTAGCGAAAAATTTTCAGTCCGAATTATGTCCAAAAATTGTAAATACCTTCAAGATCCTAATGAGCAATTAGTTTTAGACCTCACTCATAGGTACTGGAGAACTAAAAAATCTATACCTTTGGTAGAAAGCTATCTAAGTACGATTAAATATAACGATATTCTCTATACGAGCCAAATTCCGCCCTACTACGGTGAAATGGCAAAAACACTATTTTCTAGAAAGGTTAAAATATGTTACATAAACTCACATTTACTCATTTTTACTGATGGGTCAAAAGATGCAAATGGAACGTTCCAATCTTAAAAAAATGAACTTTACAACAATATAATTTTATGTTTTTTTTTCCTTGTGATGAATGCGGGAACTGAACTCATTTGCCAAACTAATTACTTATTGTTGATCTTAATGTCTGTGACGATAACGCGTCGTCATCTAACATTGGTCATTTTAATACTACATTTGTAATACTGAATATGTTATTATATAATTTTTTTCATATTATTTTGTTTTTTAAAAAATTTTTTTTAAATTAATTTTTTTTATTATGTAAACATTTGTTGGGATGGACAGGGACAGTTACACTAAATACCCTTATGGATTGGTATAAGCGATTGATATACATAAGAGGACCGCGGAAAGGTTGTGAACATATGAGATAAAAACAAAGGTGCCTTTCTTAGCTTATAATAAATTTTAATTTTATATTATTGGGTAAAATTTATAGAATTGAATTAAAAATTATTATTTAGCAATTACAAAGCAATAATATAAAATTATATTGTAGTGAAGTTCATTTTTATTATTGTATCATTAAAAAAATTTTTAAAAAGAAATTAATTTGTTTAACAAACATTGTTTATATAATTTACGGCTTTTAAATAAGATTATCCTACGCCATAGAAAAAAAAATATGTAGTTTTATTGGATTATAAATAAATAAATTTATTTATAACAAAGCTAAAGTATCTTTGGGATTTGGTAATGCATTATTTAGGTGTCTCAATACATTTAATTTATTTCAACCTAGTTTTTGGTGCAATACTGATCTGTTTTAATATCATAATATATGTTAGGAATAACTTGAAGATATAACATTTTTTATCAAGAAAGAGCTACTAAAGAAAAAGGTACTGGTTCAATATTACCATTATAATATTTATAGCTTAAATTTGACCGGTTGTATGTCAGGAATCACTGCTTCAACTTTTTTTCTTTTAAAACAAGCGTCTTGTCGTGTCCTTTCTAACACCGTTCTTTGAATTTAATTTTAGCTAATAGTTACCGAGATATTATATTTGTTTATAAGTCAACAAAATCTATATAAAGTTAATTCATTTATATTCTATAAAATACGTTGGACAGGAGAAGTTTTGTTTTATATGGAAAAAATTGGCAAACGTCTAGTGTTTAAAGTGCACAATTTTAAACAATTTCAATTGTTTTAAATGCAGATTGTGCGAGATCTATAAAAATCGATTTAAATGAAATTTAGTGAACAGTTTTATTGTATTATAAAGATTTTCTAGGCGATTTATGAAAGTTCTAAATGTGGTCTGAGTGGTTGAAAAAAAAATGAGTAAGAAAAAGCTTGTTTCCCCCTTTTCTGTATTTATTGCTCTTTTGCAGCAAAGGTAATGTATTAAAACATTTTAACCAGACGTATCTTATAGAAAATTTCATTATCGCCATTTTATTTCAGTACAACTTTGCTAAAAAATAAGTCGTTTTAAAGTTATAAGTTATATATAAAAAACGATGGTTTTAGTAATTTTTTAATATTTTAAATTTTTTATTAATATTTCCGACCTATTTGAGATAGACGTTACGTTATTTATTATTACTAAATGATAGAGGAACTTTTCCTGCAAAAATCAGAATGCCACCTCTCTCAAAACAGATCCGCAATGGTCTATTAATGTAACTTTTCAGTGAATTATTATTATTATTAAATAATCCACAACCAAATTCCAATAGCTCACAATAAAGGAATAAACTCAGCTGATAAATTATTTTAACACGATATGAAATGCGAAATTTCTCGCCTTCAACGTCTGGACTAAAATATTCTCTGGTGAACGGGCGTCGAGGCGTACCGAGCACGACAGACGCACCGAGCAGCCAAAGAATCGGCCATCGACAAGCACCAAGAGCATCGCCTTGTTGTGTTGTGGTACATTGACGGTATAGCCGGCATATAACCCAATTCTTCGGATGTAAAGTAGGTCGGTGACCCAGATTCACATTTCAGAAAAGTGATTGCCCCGGTCGGTGTTGGCGACTGCACGACTCGCGATGACTCTGCGCGCCTGCTGCTGGCATTGTTGCCAACACACCACCGTCAGCTCACCCACACTTATCAGAAAATTATAATATAAATAAAACTAGCAGGTTTATACGTTCAATTCTAGGTCGTATATACAAACTTTGGAACCGCATAATTCTTATTACGTCAATAATCATCATCATCTCATTATCATCATCTTCTTTATTTCATTTTCATATTGCAATCTGTCATCGAAAGGATTCCCGAAGGGATAAATTAAAACGGAAGTAGCTTTCACTAATCTAACTTCCGCTTACCACACGATATGGAAAGAAGGCCTGCTACTTAAATTGTACCAGATGGTACCATGCAAATTATTTAATGCCCTAGTAAATCAACTGCAGTACGACAGATTATTAACGTTAACGACAAAACTAGCAGATTCAAAAGTTTACAGAATTCCAACAGGGGGCGCTGAATATTTTAAAGATGGGCGATAACTTCGGGAAAACAAATCATTTTGTCATTTGATCTCTAAGATATAAAACGTTTAATATAAATCAGTTACACGTGTGTTTTGTCAAAGTAAAAATTGGAGTATGTTCTTCAAAGTTGATTTGTTTGTGATTCGAGTTTATACATAAGGTAATTGACTCCCAAACCTAAATAAAAATAAAATAAAATGTTTGTTTTTCTACAGTATGTCTGAAACACGGGAAGTAAAATTTACATTATCTTAATTATTTATATGGTTGCAAGATTGGCAGAGATCTTTAGTTGAGGGTGAGACAGTTTTTGGAGCTGGCCACGTTATATTTTGTAAATTACGTCTTACGTTTTCTACTAATAACTTCATGAGACCGTTGGGGCAATTTAGCTGATGGAACAGCATTTTTCTTCAGTATTCTTAATTTAGTTTCAGGTGTTACTATAAAGTAAATTAAGTATAAATATATTAAAATATAAATAATATATTAATCAACACTTGGAAAGCAATTGTTCTCAGTAAAATGTAACACACAGTCACGTACTTGGTTATATGTTTGCCAATTCACAAAATGCATTGCCAAACTTTTCTCATATTCTCGTCCAGCGGAAACTTATGTATGGAATTTTTTTTGTGAATTATAATAGGATGAACATTGAGGAACACTGCAATAGTTTTTTGAAGTCGAAGTTATTGTTAATTACAATATAAACTGGTCGCTAATATGTATACAAAATAATGACAATTTCAATGTTTTTCCGAAGTGGATGCTTTGGAAATCTACCACCAGGCGTCGCCCACTTTGCGGTTACTCGCCAATAGCTTCCCCAAGGGTCAACTCCATCGTCGCTCGTGATCAACATTTAAACCTCAGATGCTCCCACTACAACATCGAGAACTATTCTATAAGGCGAACTAAATATCAATAATACATATTTTAAAACATGGGGCCAACCAAATCCTACAAAGACAGAAATTACGCCTTTCCAATAAAATAGCCGCGAAATAAACCAGAGACTAAACATAAAAATCGAAGTAATTATTCTAAAACATAATCCAAACTCAAAATACCTGCTTACCTGGTGTAAAGAACTGCAGCTAAGGTACAAAATTGCAACTGTATCATTCACAAGCTTGCAGACACTTCTTTGGGAGCCACTGCAGCCACAATTAGGACACGCGTTCTTGCATAAATCTATTTAAGAGCTGGATGTTGGGCTCCAGTCTGGCTAAACAGTCAACACACTATCGTTCTAGATTCACAAATAAACCAAACCATGAAATATATTATGGAGACCAGAAAGAGTACGTTAACTTAATGACTTTGGGTTTTAAGCAAGATTGCACAACCCAAAACATAATGATTAGCTGCCCTTAAAGCTTGGTACCGCAAATGTCAAAACAATCCATCACTGCCAATAAATACCTACATCGATCAGCTTAAACACGCCAATTGTGGAAACAATGCATTTAGTCTATAATCCGAGCTCTAATTACGAATAATGTCGGGGTTAAACCTGCTCCTTGTCTCAGACCTTTCGTTGAAAATGCTTATGATGGATTTTTCTGACTGAAGACTCGATTCTCATTATTTTATATAAATATGTTCTTTATTGCCGAGTATTACTGATTTCTCTTTAGTTCAATCTTGTCTCTAATTTATCTCGTTGTACTTTGTTGAAAGCGTTTCAAGATCTATAAATGCTATTTAAATATTTTTCCTTGTAGTCGATGTTTCTTTATTATTTATTTAAGTGTAAATTCTTTAATAGTGTCAACAATTTTTACTTTTCTTCGTGTGCATATTATCTTCGCATATATTTTCATTGCAATGCAAGTATTTTCCTTTGTAACTATTGAAGTCATGACCTTATCTATGATCTATTTTAAAAATAGGTACTATCGATGCAAATCTTTGTAACCTCTTTTACCTTTTTAAAATAATTATGTTTATACACTTTCAGTATTAATACTGTTTATTGTCGTTTTTCGTTTATTTTTTATATCATATTTGCCTTACTTTGTCGCTACCTAGTACGCTCAATAGGTTTGAGGTGTACGTTGAAAGATTTCGTTAATGTAATTTCAACAATGTACAAGCTGTCAGATGTCTTTACCTTTTAGCCGCAGACAAATAAGCAGTACCTTATAGGATATATATATATATATATATATATATATATATATATATATATATATAATTATTTAAGACAAACAAAGCAAATTTTCGAATTTTACTCAAACTTGGCAACGTGGGTGAGGAGATGTTGATGGACTTTCTTGTGATGGTGTCGCCGCCGCCTAGGTACAGTGACCCCCTGATTTCACTGTCGTACCATCTCCTTGTTGCCGACCTTTCGCCACAGGGACGTTGCCCCTCTGACTACTTACCGATCAAAGATTAAGAATAAAAGATGGGTAGGTAAGTATGCGTGTGCCGATTGTTTGTTATTGTATACAGGATGTCCATGTTTTCAGGATTTCCTATATCTAATTATTTACGTAAATATGTCAAAAAAAGGATATAGCTAAAACCGGCAATTTTTAAAATTTTATTATAAAATCCATCAAAATATTGTAAAATATTGGTACCTGGAATATATTACGTAATACTAGAATATATTGTTTTCTATCGTTTTTTTATTTTTTCCATCTTTAGAAATATTTTTATCTAACTCCTTTGTCATTTTTCAGTCATCAATCATCAGCTTCCAGTATGTTCTTTAATGCCATTCATCTTAAGAACTAATTTATATTATCTGCTTATTCTGTCTTTCGTGTGTAAAGCTTCCTCATCGTCTCCCCGTTACTGGATAGTACTTTTATGTGTAAACTATATGAACAGTAACGATTGCTGCCAGTTAGATTGTCCCATCGAAAACTCTTAACAACTCTTAAGTCTGATGGCGTATTGTTCTGAAGCTATTTTCCTTTATCAAAATAATAATTTGTTTGATGACCGTTTTGACCTTAGTGCTGAATGGTTGGAATAGTGGAAGGAAAACGCTTCCTTACTCGAAGAGTTCTTCAGAATTGATCAGTGGTTTTATTCTATGTAATAATTAATCTCTGTGAATTCCGTGAAATGGAATGGATACGGTAGTTATGCATAAAATTTAAGTAAGAAAAACTCCCAACAGTAAACTTGAGAAGACTTCTTCACCTTGAGAAGAAATATAAGTTGGGACCATACCCTGGCGATCCAATGGGCCTGTACGCCCCAACATATAAAATCTATGTTTTAGCTGTTTTTCTTTTCTTTAAGACGTGTCTAGTATATAAAAAAATTGCACTTTATTATATACATTCTGAATTAAAAAAAAGTTATATTACCATGCTTCCCATAAACTACATAACAATAATAGTCATATCTGATGAGCACATTTGTGACTCGAAATAATTGGAAGAGTCTATTTACTCGACGAGGAGAGGCCGATATACAACTTGTAAGTAAACTGTACCAAGGATATTAACATTAAAAGAGTGCGGCAGGGATGGCTCTTGTCGCCCCTGTTTTCAACGTTTACTCTGAAAGAATTTTCAGAAATGCACTTTCTGAAAAACAAAGCAATAATTGTAAACGGTGAAGTCATTAATAATTTGCGATATGTGGACGACACAGTACTCCTAGCTTCCACTGAGAAAAATAAAAAAATAAAAATAAACATATGAAAAACCAAATTACTCGTAATAAGTTAACAACATAATATAAAACCGTCTATATATTATGTAAATATACATTTTTTTTTACCTTTTTTACTTTGGATATAAGTTAAATTGTAAAGTAGATAGTCACGGTGACATTAAATAAAGAATTAAGTAGGCCAGAATCGCTTTTAGAAGAATGTCTAAGGTCTTATCTAACTGAGACCTAAAATTAACATTGCGGATCCATCGACTTCGCTGCTACAATACGTTTCTTAGTCTTACTTGATACTGTCGAGTCTTGGACTATAAATAAAAATGATCTAAATCGCCTAGTGGCTTTTGAAATATGGTGCTGAGAAGAATTTTAAAAGTTTCTTGGATGAGAAGAAAATTCGAATCTCCACAATACTAGAACGTTTCAGCAAGACTACTAAGATTATAAATAGTATCAGGAAGAGAAAGCTGAGTAATCCGGACATATAATGAGAGGTCCCGAATAAAAATTGCTATAAAACATTCTGCAAATAAAAATAGCAAGTCCACGATCATACTAGAATAAAAATCGAATGTCTTCAATGAACTATTTAATAATATAGAAACAGCAGTGTCTGAAATAAAAAAACTAATTACCAATTATTATTATTAAATTATATATTATTATTATTAAAAGAAGAATATAATGGAACAATAAAGTAAATGCAGAATTAAAAATATACAAATGAAGAAAATAAATTGAAACTGGGTTAGAAGAATCGAAATGGGTTTAAAAGACATGATTTTCTATTTATGTTATTCCATGGTTTGAGTGATATCCTGAGAGAAATTTATTTTCAGTGACATAGAACAAGTGCAGGACTATATTATCTACCCTGTCCAAATTCTGAAACTTGACAAAAAAAAACCAAAGTACGGAAATCACTAAAAGAGCAAGACTGGCATAAGCAGATTTGGAAAACTCAGTTGGATACAAAATATATTTAGATATGAATAAACTAGCCACAACAGAAAGGGCAATGGAAAAGGCAATGAAAAGAGCAATGTTAGATATACGACTATCAGATAAAAAGAGGAACGACGGTGTAAGATCAAAAACAAAAGCTGAGGATATCACAACATAAATTGCCAAACTCAAATGGAGCTTCGCAGGTCACACTGCTAGACAAAAAGACCAACGTTGGAACGCCGCAATACAACATTGGAGACCTTACAAAGGTAGACGACTAAGAGGAAGACCACATATGAGATAGATGAACGACATCAAAAGAATAGCCGGAACGAATTGGAAGTATGTTGCTTAGAATAAAGATCGATGGAAGAAGTTAGGAGAGAGCTACGTCCAAAAATGGACCAGAGAAGGCTAAGAAGAACAACATCTCTTAAAATTTTATCAAAACACGGCTAATACCTACAAGATCAAGGCCGAGTTAGTCAACTATCAAAATGGTGTTTTCACCCACCGCTAATTATAAACATGTCCAATAAAATACTAAACTATAAACCGAAAGAAAGAGTAGGAAACTTGTCAAAAACTTACTAAACTAAAAAAGACATCTAAAAGTCTAATAGTAAAAGTGATCTAAATTGATTTTATTGTCTGAGATTTAATTGTCTATATATACAAAACTATTTTGTTGTCAATTCACTCTTTCCAATAGGGTAAGCTTTTTCAGCCAAATGTTTTGCCATATTGAACTACAGTTTTAACATGCAGAGCTAAAACGTGGTCACTCACACCAAATGGTCACTAACTGCTTAAGCATTTTGAGCGATAGAAGCTAAGAAAAATATATTAGAGCAGAGTTTGTGGCGTAGACGCTACAAGAGTTATGGAGAAGTTTCAAGGAAGCTGACGGGGTGAAATTCATGAAGATGTGATGGAGAAAAAAATATTTGACTGAAGATGACCAGTGAAACGAGTTAGAAACCTAGACAACTTGGAAGATGACTGAAAATGAATTAAAGTTAATTGATGGAGATAAGTTGCGTGATGGGAGAATGTTCTAAAGAAGTCTTCGGTTCATAAAGGGCTGAATATTTGAGATACCAGGAATGTATTGGTTCTTCTAGGATGTTAAATTTATGTATACTCATCAAGTCTGAAAAACTAAAAAACTCTGTGAAATATATTACATTTTCTTATTATAAATTGATTTATAAGATACTTTTATATAATTCGTAGAAAAGCACGTATTTTATCAAGATTGTATTTTGTCTTGACTTATGAAACAACAATATTTATTATAGCATTCCTTAAAAATAAGTTAAGTACCTATTAATTTTCCAAAAGATATTTCAGAACAATTTATTTTTTTTTTTCAATATCACCAAGTTAGGAGTGTAGTACGTTAAAAGTAAAAGATAACCTTTGTTTACAACTCACATACCGTTGTTTTTAAAAATAGCATTTTTTCTTTCTGCCGCTAAGGAATTCCGAAGGCAAGAAATAAAAAAGAAAGCAAAAGAAAAAAGAATTCGCTAAGGGTTGTTGGCCTGCGATCTAGATACGATTCTTATGCAAATCACATGCCGAAGCAGAGGTTCAGTGTGGTCAGTGACGTTCCTAGGCCGTCTACCAAGTACATGTGCAATCGATAGTCCAGTCCAAGATGCAGTCAATTTCGATACTTAAACAATTATAAAGATATTTATATATACATATATTTTAATATATTTTTTTATTAAATAAATAAATTTCTTTAAAGATAAGAAATATTTTTAACGAAGAAAAGATGTCTAAAATATGTACACAGAACGGAAATACCAAATCATGTAAACACCAATAAATCAATCAAAACAATAAAAATTCATGATTCTAATTCTCAGAAAATCAATAGAATATACAGTGGGTGATCAAATTATTATGATCACTTCAAAAAACTTTGTATTTTGCTGTTTAATAAAGAATAAAACCGCATGTAAGCATCTAATGATGTGAATATAATATAAAAATAGATCATAAACACGTTCTCTTACAAAATTTTAAAATATTTTTTTCTTTGATCTTAAATAACATTTTTTTAAATATTTTGTGTGGCCTCCTTTAGCATCGATGACTCTTTGATCCTAATTGGCATGGTTTGAATGTTTTTCATGCAGTCTTCGTTTATTTTATCGTTTCTGAGTCAGGTGACAATGAGTCTCTTAATTGTGACAGCTTCCTGGACTGTCACAATGATTGCATTAAACTGCTGCTTATTTGTGACAGCTTCCTGGGCAATCCCCCTCTTCATAAGCTCCCATAGATTTTCGATCGGATTGAGGTCTGGGGTATAACCTGGCCACTTCAGTACTTTAATTATATTTTTTTTCAGTTTTTGCCTTATGGCACGGTGCTCAATCGTGCATAAAGGTAAAATCCTTCGATTCGCCAAACCAGCCTTTGATTTGTGGCATGAGGTTTCTTTACAGAACTTCAATATACTGATGTTGATTCATCATTCCATTCACAATGTACAGCCTCCCCGTGCCCTTACTGCGGATAGCAGACCATACCATGATCTTGGGAGGATGCTTTACTACTCGCTCCACTATGCAATCCTTATAATATTTTTCACCCACTCGGCTTCCGACGAAGGCCGACTTATCCTTGAGTATTTCTAGTGTAGACTCATCGGAGAAAGAAACCTGTGAATAAAAAAAACTATAAGATATTTTTTTGGGATAAAAACAGTGGTTATAGGGATTTAAACTTTAGTAGTGACGTAATTTACCTTATTCCAATCCTCAATTGTCCAATTTTGGCGTTCTTTGGCCCATTCCAGTCTCTTTTTCATCATTGCGATGGTCAATTTTGGTTTTTTGGCAGGGCGACATGATTTGAAACCTTGCTGAGCAAGCCTTCTGCGGACTGTCATGTCAGAAACTGGCATCCCAACTTCACGAATAAGTCCCGTGAGGATTTTTCTATTGTTTACGAAGATATCAGTAAGTTTTTTCTTTCATCTGTGGGTGTAGTGACACGCTTTCGATCGCATTTTTGGACACGCTGGTGAGTCATAAGTTTGTTGGTATCAATTTTTTTCTTAATATTGCTCACTGTTGCTTGCGCTACTGGGCACTGTTGAGCTATCTGACGTTGGGAAAGCTTTGTATTCAATAAAAGTGTCTTTATCTCCACTATTTTATACACAGGGATATCTTTAGCCGTACTCATTATGATTTTCTTCTCAAAAATCGAAATGTTTTGAAAATTTCTTTAAAATTAAAGTTTGTTTTACTCACAATCACCACTAATACATTAATAAAACATACTACAAAGATAAAACGATATTAATATTTCAAAAACAATACAAAAACATACAAATTCAGCTGTAAACTCCAAGCGCAAATTCACCACAATGTGTAGGTTGTCATGTAATTTGATACAAATGACAGTTCTATAGTTGTAAACGTCAAAAAAAGTAAGATTATTAGTGACAAAATATATTGGTATACCTTAATCGTATAGCCGCATATGATTTTATTATAAAATTTGTGAACAAATTTGAAAAACTTAAACTTTTGTGACTGATCATAATAATTTGATCACCCACTGTAATTTAGCTAGTAACATTTACTTATTTTATAACAAATACTTCTAAAAATCGATCTTTTAAATTATCTCTTTTCTAAATTCTAATTCTAAAAATGATCTTTTCCATCAATTAACAAATGGAAAATTAGTAAAACCACATGCTCTAGATAATGATTTATCTTAAAGCTCTGTTTTAAGCACTAGCTCCCGTCAGGTTCTCGACATTATGGTTATGTTATATAACAATGTGAAGGCAGGGTCGCAGCTAGCAAAAGTCCTTGGCTACAAAATGCTGTTGGAACTAGTAAATTTACTATTAATATTTAAACTACAAGGATCAAAATCATTTTTATATTATAAGTACTATGTTGGACAAACTGTTTTAATTTTAAGTTCATGCGCACTATGTGCGAATGTTGTTAATTTTAAGCGACATGTTGTACGTTTTTAGTTTTCATTAAACCCATCTAAAAACGTTTGTGCTTATAATTTAAATATTAAATTAGAATCCTAATTTTAAACAATAAATGAAATACACATCTCATCGACATACGATGCATTTGTGTTCTCAGCTTTAAAATCCAAAATAATTCACTTTAAAAAAATCAGAGAATCAATTTATCTTCTGTAACTCTAAATAGACTTTATTTGCAAAGAATTATATGACACTTTTGGGTGTCACTTTTGACAAAAATCTTACCTGATGACAGCATACTATTCTAAAGATATTTTCTTGTGACATCTTAATACAATCTATTATTTTATGTGGCTTTTTCCCAATAAAAATAGTAAATTCGAAACAAAATATTCAGAAGCTTAAAGGAAATTGCGCTAATAACTAAATAAACCGTATTTGTCAGATGAGTGGGTAAAAAAAGAAAAGAATCCTCAGTAATATACAGCGCGAAACATGAAACTGGTAAAGCTGTCATTATAAGTGAAGCTGCTAGGAAGATACTGACTCACAATTTGATAGAATCTGGAACGTAGCATTTCGATGCAGAATTTGGCTAACGAGATAATAATATCAACTAGTTAATAGCTAAAATGCACAAATACGCAAAAATTTAAAAGAGTTATTGGGAAAAAGTAAATGCACGTAAGTATATAGACTACAGAAATATCCTATATACTAAAACGCTAAGCCCTTTTCTTGTCCACCACTTTACTCAAAAACCATATTAGATAATTAAAATATTTTTTCAGAATATTATTAGTATTACGTATGAGATTGTCAAGATATACTTTTGGTACAAAAATTCACTTCTGGTTTTGAGATGACCGGAAGTTAAAATTTACTTTAAGTTTTAGACCCCACAATGTATATATGGATCGAAAGGTCTCGTCGAGACGAATCTAAATATGTACTTTCGGTTGCGATCCGACACCGGAAGTGACCCGAAACACGCACAAAACGTCAAGGTAGAGCAAATCTGACACCGGATTCGTGATCAGCATGCAAAATTAACTGCTAAATGATATCCATGTCGACATTTGATGAACAAAAAATTGCCTTCTGGTTTTGAGGTCGACTTCCGCTTTCGTTTTTATTAAAAAGTAAAAGTTTACATAACTCCAGGTGCCAAGCAAAAGTTTTCAGAAAATGGAGACATTGTAACAAAAAACATTGTTTTCGACGAAATATTTCGTGATATTTAATACACTTTTTACTTGCATTATTATTGATGAATGTTATGTATATTCTTGCTTATACTGTTTGTGTTGATCTTTTAATTTTTCTCGCAAAATAAAAATTTCATGTAAAAAACTCGATGTCGTGTTGTTCCGCTAGTTATTATCTATTCATCTATAGGCCAGTGTTAACATGTAACGTCCCTATTTGGAACATCTAATCACACTGAAGCTATTTTCTTGTGGCATTGTAAATTAGTTACTGTTAAACTGGGAATAAGCCACAATTAAAGATAAAAATACGTTTATTGACGTTTTAATTTCCACTTCGGAAATCGTTCTCAAAATACAAAACACAAAATTTTATTTGTATTTTGAGAACGATTTCCGAAGTGGAAATTGAAACGTCAATAAACGTATTTTTATCTTTAATTGTGGCTTATTCCCAGTTTAACAGTAACTAATCTAATCACACATCAGCTCAAGGCCACGATAGCTATAGTCGGAGAAAATGGTAGGGTACGGTCTAATGTAAATAAGAAATAAGAAAGTACGTAATACTTCGAAAAATTAGACACGACTAGATAACATGAAATAATAAATTATCGCTGGGCGCCATCCTGTATTTTAACTCGAGGAAGCGAGTATAAAAGGAAATCAAAATTCAGTAATAAAAGAGACATTCAAAATTGTATTATTCATAAACATTGCATATTACTTCATGTTGGATTTAATATAAACAAAGCAACTAATTATCGTATCCAATCACGAATTGATTATTAAAAATTAATGAAGCTGTAAAATGTCATAAAGTGTTTTTATTTAAGATTATTGTTTGGCACTATGTGCTGCAAATAAAATTATATATTCAAAGAACATCAAAAGTTCCATAAAGGAATACAACATAGCTATCTAAAAATTAGAAATGTGTCAACTAGACACTTGTGAAAACCAAGTCAAATAACAGGAGTTATTATTAAGTTATACTCTACTTTACTGGTTGCTTGTACTAAAACTGAAAATAATAAAAAACATACGTTTCTTATTGACTCTATTAATAACAAAAAAAAACAACTACATATCGTAGTAAATCAAAAATTGGTTGTTAATAATAAATGGAATTGTATTATTACAAATAAAAGAACAACTACATATCGTAGTAAATCAAAAATTGATCATTAATAATAAATGAAACTATGTTTCTTTCCCAAATTTCAAAATTTGTTCACATTTAGGATATAATAGTAGTTAAATATTAATTAAACATATTAAGTAAAAAAAAACTTTAAATAAAATTAAGATATTCCAATATTTTGTCTCTATGAATCCATAAGGAAAATTCTCGCTCTTGATAGGGCTTAATAAAAAAAAGGGTACAACCTTATTTATCCATTCTCCGGAAAATCAAAGAAGAAGAGGTATCCTGTTTCCGTCCATCTGTTAACTACTCCATCAGATAATTAATAGTAAGGATCCATTTGTATTATATGTAATTTTAACTACTCCATCAGATAATTAATAGTAAGGATCCATTTGTATTATATGTAATTATTGGAAGCCATATTATAGTAAGTATTGGACTGTCGGAAAATGTTCAAGTTAATTTAACATAATCATTGAAAGTTTAACCTCCCGGAAAAAGAGTCCCTAATTTAGGAACTCATTCGAGACACAGGTCCGATCAAACGAACGGTTGCAACAAGAAAGAACAACGAAACTATTTCGCGGTTTGAAATGAAGGCGTGACCGACAAGCTTAATATCGTTCGCCCTCATCGGATATGTTAAGAAATAATGTAGGACCTTGAGTCGAATACAAACATCTGGCAAATAGATGGGGTTAGTAGTTTCATTATAAAAAAAAATATTCCAATTTATATTGAATTTTCTAAATCTTTTGAAACGGTTACAAACATACAGGTCAGAAACGTGGTCACTCACACAGAACGAAAAAGAACTGCTTAGACGTTTCGAGAGAAAAATTCTAAGGAAAATATATGGAGGAGTCCAATAACAGGGTTTGTCGCGTAGGCGCTACAACTTTGAATTACACAGAAGTTTTGGGGAACCTGACGTAAAATTTATTAAATTAGCACGCTTTCGATGGATAGGACATATAATTAGGCGAGATGAAGATGCATCATCATTCCTCAACCTCTTGCATCTACTGTTGGATATAGGTCTCCTCCATGTTCTTCCACTGTTCTCTATCTTGCGCCTCTGTATCCAATTTCCGACTGTTTTTCTCAAGTCGTCCATCCATCTTTTTGGTGGTCTGCCTCAAGTAGAACGAATGAAGATGCAACGATCAGAAAAATTTTCAACCGAAGAGGACCAGTGGGAAGACGATCCAGAGGAAGACCAAAACTTAGGTATCAAGATAACATAGAGGATGATCTAAACTCCATCGGAGTTAAAGCATGGAGAAGAGTTGCCAGAGACAGAGACAGGGACGAATGGAAGATTGTTCTAAAGAAGGCTTTCGCTCATAACGAGCTGTAATGGCACTGATGATGATTATCTTAGGGTAGAAATAATATATAGGGTGGAAACCACTTCGATTGAGCCAAATTGACTACATTACCATCAGTGAGCGGTACAGAAATACAGTGCAATCTGTAAAAACTTTTCCTGGTGCCGATGTTCCACCCGACCACAGTGTGTTGTTAGCCGAATTAATATTAAAGTTTAAGCGGATTAAACAACAGCGATCTTCTCACAAACTGGATATGGATTTTATTAGACGCAAGAGTCAGGTCATTGCAAACAATATAGAAAGCAATTTTAAGGCAACTGAACGACAAAAATTCATCGAAGATTATTCAAATAGGAACGATTGTAAACAGCTCAATTCCATACTTCGAAAAGAGCAACAGTAGATGAATAATGAGATTCTAAATATAATGAACAAAAGACGCAAATTTAAGAATCAAAATGTCGAAATACTTAAACCAATTAATAACGAGCTAAGGACTAAAATATCAGTTGCAAAACAAACATACTTTAAAAACCAATGTTTGTAAATTAAATAGTTTGCAACAATATAACTACCCCTGAAAGTTGGGAGCCAATGTATAACAATAAAACTTACAACTTTCTTTAGGAGCCAATTGTTAGGGTTCAACTATCTCAATTTTTCATGTGTGAGAACGTCTTATCGTAAATATAAATCTGTAAAATAAGTTTGGCTAGGACAAATAAACCAAGGTATTAACCCATCATATTTATTGTACAAAAAATAATTAATGAATTTTTATATTAACTAAAAATAAGCAAATTTTGCATACAGCTTTACACAAATTTAAAATTTATACTTATGATTTCACGTGGTTGACAGGATAACTTGTTGATGGCCTTTAATGTTAATATGGATTGTAGGTAGCTAACTGAATAGATTGTAAGTTCTGCATGATATCTGCTCTACTGTTGTTAGTGACTTCATACGTTTCAAACGGTCTAGCCGGTTAAGATAGTGAAAAATGGCTCTAGCGATATTTCAAAAATAAAAATACCACTAATTACTATTTAAATGGGAATAAGCCGCAATTAAAGGTAAAAGTAAGTTAATTGACGTTTCAATTTCCACTTCGTAAATCGTTCTCCAAATACAATCATTAGTAAATTTACCAATGTTTTTACCTGTCGGATACTTTTCTTCGCCATTGCCTGATGTTCGTGGTTTTAAGATCTTCCTCTACATTATCTATCCACCTTTTACGGACCTTCCTCTTGTGCTACTTCCTTGGGGTTTCCAATTCTGGATTACTTGTACAGCTCGATTATCTGGCATTCCCATGGCGATTATAAGTGGTCGAGCCAGCCAAGTCTTTTTGAGTTTAAAAATCTACCAATATCTGCGCTATACATTAATTCATCCAGCTTATAGTTCATTTCTGGACTGACGTCATTTATTATTGAGCCTAGGTAGGGAAAGGTGGAGATATATTCGTAGCTTTGGTCGTCTACCTTCAAATTCTTATGTCGATTCGACCTTGTGCACTCCATATATTTTCCTTTCATTTATATTTATACCAAATTAGTTTTTATATTTATACCAAAGTTTTTACTTAATACCCTTCATTTCGGCTTATTATAGCAACATATCTATTCTGACCCTGGCTTTTGAATCCTTTAAAGTCATTAGTGTAAGTTTAATTAGTTTTTTTCCATATTCCTAACATGAAAGTTGTAAATTGGTGTGTTATATTCAGCACATTTTTCTTCCAAAAGTGATTCAAAGCGGCTGTATATAATTACTGATAATATATTTTGGGAGACATTTAACAGGTCCCTAAAATTTCCACATAGTCGTTTGTCTCCCCCTTCTACATAGGAAATATAATTAATACTTTACAATCCTCCGGGATAACTTTTAGCGCCAGGCGCTTTATTTTTTAGATGTTTTATGACATATAGTTTCACGAAATTTTGGTTCCTTAACTCCTAAAACTTTTAACCCCTAAAAATGCAAACAAGCTAAATTTTGTCGAGAATATAATTTTGGGACCTCAAAAAGGATGCAAAAAATTTAATTACTTTTATCTCCGGACTTCACCCTAAAACCCCCTCGCAAGGGGGGTAAAAACCAAAAAAAAAAAAACGTTTTACGATGAATCTTTACGTCGTAGAAAACCCATGATTCAAATAAAAATTGTAGTTGAGATAAATTTACATAAAAAATGAACTGTTCTTTCATAAACAACGCTTGACGCGATCGTAAATTTGAATGTCAGTTACGCGTGCGAAATCAATGTTTAATAAAATTTGTGTCAGCTCGACAGTAAAAATTCAATATCTTTTGATGAAGTGTCCTATCGACAAAAATTAAGATGCGTTTTAGGTAGAGTTCAGCTTTTGTATACAATATTTGTATTATGCCGCAAATAAACTCAGGTTTTATAAAGGTGTTAAATAAATAAACGTGACGCGATTTTTGCCATGTTTTATGATTCTCATGAGATCCATACAATATATGCCTTTCATTGACTGCCCACTATGAAGTTTTGATTAATAGAGCCTAACCTTTAAAACCTTGAGCATGAAATTTTAGTTTTAAGTTTTGTTTTCAATAAATTATTGGAAAGTAATCAATGTAAATAAATTATTAAAATTAATAGCGTCAATATTGATAATTTGAAGTACGCGGATGACACGGTGTTAATTGTAAATAGTTACGATGAACTTTGAAATATGATTAATAGAATTACTACAACGTGTAATAAATATCAACTGAAGCAAAACATCACAAAGACAAAGGTGATAGTGGTCAATAAAACGCCAATACAACCAGAAGTGGTAACGGCTTATGGAAAACAATTGGAGAGAACCAATAATATCAACTATCTTGGTTGTAATCTGAACGAGAACTGGGACATAAACCAGAAATTATAATACATATAGTGAAGACCACAGCTGTATAAAAATTAAAAAAACAATTACTTTGAAACTCAAACTGAAACTGAAAATTCTTATATTCTTTTATATGGTGTCGAAAGTTTAATGGTATACGTTTAAGAAAATTTAAAGTATTTCAAATCTGGGTGTATCATAGAATTCTACGAATAAGTTAGAAAGATAAAATGCGTAACGAGGTTGTTTTGCGGCGGATGGAAAACAAGGCAAGGTATACGGAACAAGGGGGCCAGGTTAAAGAAGAACATCATGGTTTAGAAACCTTATGGAATGGTTTAACAGATTCTCTGCATCCCTTTTCCGATCTGCCGTCGACAAAATTAGTGTAGTCAATTTAATAGTTAATGCAAGATAATCGAGCAGGGCACAGGAGGAAGAAAACATTTTTTTACACTGAAAATTTTAGGATCTCACATCGAGTAGTAGTTTTCTTTCGCATTAGATTACTATATTTTTACTGGTGACCTATATTTTTGTTGTAAATCAAGTAAATTAAACAGTAAAATTGATTTTCGCAATTTATTTTTATAAACAATTCATTTGCAAGACCAGATAACACATATAAATAGCTGGATTTTGTTCTAATAATAATAAATTATCTAACCTTGATCTACATTTCAATCATGACGAGTTAATGTAGAATAACATGGTGTGTTAACAAGACGTCCTTTATTAAACTAAAAAATGTAGACTTCTTTGTAAAAAAAGCTTTTAAATAATTAGTATAATAAGAGATATTTCATTGCTTTTTAAGTTAAAAAAACTGGCAAAAATAATTCGGTTTGTGTTTTACGAAATTCTTTCGACGATTATAAGATGTGTCGTGGTATACCTAGGAAGAAATTTGTAAAATATTCAAGATATATTAGACGTTCTAAAAAAGGATATATTAAAATAAATATCGGAGAATTATTTTTATTACTTAAAGATAACACACTATATGGTTAAGGAACGTTCAACGTCGAGATGCTAATCTCCCAATATCAAAAGAAGACCAAAATTTATGGGACATGCTTAGGTAGGACATTATCATCATCATTCTGGCTTTAAAACCCGTGTATTATTGTTTTGTAGAGTTTTATTTTTGTATTTCTCTGTCGGTCATGCAAATTCGGTGGTTTATCTCTGCGGTAGTATTATGTTCAGTATTATGTATTCCTTGGATCAGAAATACGAGCACTTTTTAGAGCACGTACTCTGATTTGGCGAATAGTGATTGCTGATTGTACAGGGTGTACCCGATTTATCGTGTGCGCCATATTCGAGCTCTGGCAGGTCCCTGTGGGATACTTGATTCCGCGCACCAGTGCAGTTACTTAAAAGTCAGGTTTTTGAACTCTTTTAAGGCTGTACACCCTTCAAGATTTCTGGAAGCCTAGTTTTTAGAATAACGTAAATCCCAAATGATCTAAGTGGTGGGTAAGGTATTTTTCCTACTTCTACTCAAAAAGCCTCACCTTACCTCTCAAAATTCGACTTCTAAAATGTTATGTATTCCTGGTTTTGTTATATGGAATGGAGGCGTGGACAATGACCGCAACATTGATGAAAAAAGTAGAGGCCTTCGAAATGTGGGCGTACCGACGTATATTACGTATATCCTGGACTGAGCACGTGACCAACGAACAGGTACTACGCTGGATAGGTAAAGAGAGAGAGGTAGGAATAAGTATAAAGAAAAGAAAGTTGGAATACTTGGGTCACATTATGAGACATAATAAATATAGAGTACTACAGCTGATCGTTCAAGGGAAAATAGACAGCAGAAGGGGTCCAGGGAGGATAAGACACTCGTGGCTCCAAAACTGGCGGCAATGGTTCGGATTGTCATCTGCTGAACTATTCAGATCTGCCGTAAACAAAGTCAGAATAGCCATGTTGATTGCCAACGTTCGAAACGGACAAGGCACATGAAGAAAATCCAGCTATTCTACAAACTATCGAACGCGATGGTCATCTGCGTCTGTGATACTAACTTCGCCATGAAGGCCGGTATGAATACTTACATACAGAGGCTACGCTGCCGAGGGCCCAGACGAGATGATGATAACATTTGTTGTGAGAGTGTGTCAACACACGAGCCGCGCTCATCCTGATGCGTACAATGATGAGCTCGAGCGAAAGTACGAGAATCCCGGTAGGCTGGTGAGATTCACCGACGAGGATCTAATCCGGATGGGACAAGAGATTCCAGTCCGAGAGCCGGTTCATCCTTAAGTATTTGATGGAATTGTTTCTGGAAAATACTAACGAACAGATCCGGCGTGCTCGGGCTAAGCCGGAATACAAGAAATTCCTCGAAAGTCTCAAGGAGGAAGAGCGACTTAGGAATCGGTCTCAAAGTCCCGTCGCTGGACCTTCTACCACCGAGATTTTCGCAAACTATGCCTATGTCAGGAGAAGGAGAACCCTCGCCGGTGAGAGCATCAGCTCAGGATGAATCGAATACACTCTCGTCTCTTGCCCTCAATAACGCAGGTCAGCACGGCGACACCCCACTGTTCTCCGATCGGCTCGCGGAGATAAAAATACGGCCGATGCAAGAAAGCCCTGCCTGTGGTAAGAGGCGACTAATGAGAGGGAATCGAGAGGTGGAGAGCTGTAGCTTGAGGTGTCGGGTTTGTAGAAAGGCACTCGGGCGCTTAGGCGTCACAGTCACCGGTCTAAACTCCTAGTATCTGAGACGAGACTGTCGTGGGACCACTCTACTCTCATTTCACAAAAACCAGGTGAGGTTAAACGAGTTGAGTCCATAAGCACCTTGAGTCCATTGAGACCGTGAGACGATTGCCTTTTACAGGAACTATTATTTTAACAGCAAGAACGGATAGTAAGAAGTAGAAACACAGCTATATAGGTATACTCAATTCACGAATGCTAAGCGACATCGTGATGGCGTCATGTCTATTTCAAATGAGTATATCGCCGCACAGTTTGTCACTGCGAGTGCCGGGAAGCGAAAACAGCAGCCTAAACAACACCAGAATTCGAAAGCTTTTAACGCTCCGGCTATCGAAAATAGACGAAATCAAATGGCTCAACGATACAGTTTGACCCAAGATACCATACCGACAGATCCGCTTTGGCTCAAGCAATCATAAATAACAAGCCTCTCTTTGGCAACGATGTATACCCTGACATCAGAGCTGTTAAATGGGAATATTGGACGATCTTTTCATCAAGATCGCCTACAGATGACGAATCGATTTCAGATAAGAAGGAACCGTTACTGATCGGCCATGCTATAACAGAAGCGGAAATCCTCGGGGCCTTACAAACCATGAAATCTCAAGCAGCTGGTCCTGATTTTATTACGATAAAAGAAGTAAGGTACCTGTCCAGAAATTGGTTCAAGTTTATAATACCGTGCTCCAGTTTGGTGTTCCTCCTGAGTTATTACAGGATTACAGGACCACTTTGATACCAAAGTGTGGCGATCTACTGGAGGTAAGTAATTGTCATCCGATAACCATATCATTAGTAACGATCAGGGTGTTGCATCGTCTGCTAGGGAAGAGGTTTGCGGTGCTAGATTTCCACGAGCTTCAGGGAGGCTTTCGGCAGGTAGTTGGCGTTCTATTGAATAACCTGACGCTTCAGACGGTTATTAAAGAAAGAACAGTATATCCATCGACTTACGAAAAACTTTCGACACGGTCTCACAACGATCTATTGAACGGGCAATGAATCGCTTCGGGTTAGACGCGACATTTAAGCAGTATGTGGTGGACTTGTACCTGAATTGTCGTACGAGGGTCGCTGCTGGAGGCAAGTACACATCGAACATCAAGACGAGTAGAGGCGTCAAGCAGGGAGATCTCTTGTCGCTCTAACTCTTTAACATGGTGGTCAATGAGCTGATATGCAAGCTTGAGGAAGACAGGCCTGGCCTTTCAATTGGAGATGGCAGGAAAATCTCAGTGTTGGGTTACGCTGATGATTTAATCCTGCTATTTGAATCGGCCAAGGATGGTACCAAACAGCTTCGAACAATCGTCGAATTCTCCGAGAAGAGAGGAATGTCGATAAACGTTGGTAAGAGTGCAGCTATTACGGTTAACGTCAACCGTGATAATAAGCACTCGAACTGCGTAACGCGTTCTCTTTCTTCTGGTCGGCAACGACAGGATTCGGCAGCTGCCACCGAGTGAGCTGGTTGGATTCCTAGGCCGAAGGTATGATGGTCTAGGACAGATCAGGGTAGCCTTTAACGAGTTGCAGACACAGCTCGATCGTATACATCCAACGGAGCTTAAACCAGCACAAAAGCTGCTGGTACTGAAAACGTACTTGCTACCGAAGTATATTGCCAAGCTGCAGAGTCCAACCATCTCGATGAAGACGTCGAAGAACAATGACAGGTCTGTGCGTATAGCCGTTCGGAAGTTTCTGTCCCTCAATCGTACTTGCGCCGATGCTTACATCCACGCTCCCACTAGAGAGCCTGTAAACTCTCAGTTTACGATACATGTCACGTCTCTGGGAGAAAATCCTTAAATGGACACGATCATCTTCAGGCAATTCCGCATCGATCGCACGTAAATTGAGCCAGAAACTTGAGGACAGCTATAACGGAAACGGACTTCGCCAGGGCTCTTCACATCCCGAAAGCTCTGCCTGAATAAGTAACCCACCGCCTTACTGATCGGGAAGAGATTTTGTCAAGGCAATCCAACTGCAAAGAAATCTTCTGCCAACAAGAGGCATCCATTCAAATCCACTACATGACCGGAGGTGCCAAAAGGTACGCGAACGCAACGAGAGCCTTAGTCATGTTTTGCAAAAGTGCCCCTCAGCACATTTGCACCGAATCAAGAGACATGATCAGCTCGTTACGTATCTTCGTAAAGCAGTGGAAAAGAAAGGGTGGATTGGCGAGGAAGAGCCGCGAATAAGATGCGCTGACGAGACTCTTAAGATACCTGACCTTTCAACCAGTCACATTTTTTCAAAATTGAGTTTTTCACCCCATTCTGTACTAAACCATCATAATTAACTATTCCAGATGTAAAAAATGCAAACTATAGCCTCAGTTCATAG
Source organism: Diabrotica balteata (assembly GCA_918026665.1). Taxonomy (NCBI): domain Eukaryota; kingdom Metazoa; phylum Arthropoda; class Insecta; order Coleoptera; family Chrysomelidae; genus Diabrotica; species Diabrotica balteata. The sequence goes on from OU898280.1 coordinate 86,653,155, forward strand.
CTATTATCCTTTGAAAATATACTGTGCAAGCAAATAACTGTCAGAGTCCACAGGCAGAAAGGAAACAACAATCAAAGTCCAGATGGCATCTATGTTTTGAACGCAATAAACAACGCAGCGTATGTGTTTTTGTCTAATTGGCTAATTGAGTAGGAACCTCTTAGTCGCCAGTATTGTATTATCATCATTTAAAGCGTAGTCTTGTTGTATTTATTGGTTTTTTTCCAAGAAGTATTTCTAGTGTTCGATTGTGTTTATATAACTTTCGCAAACATACATTTTATTTCAGGTTATTGTGGAAATTTTATTATAACAATGGAAAATATAAGTATTGATGAAGATGAACATATTCAGCAAAAGCTTTGTGGAGCAAAGAAGCGTGCAAAATATGGTAGGTTAAGTGACGTTTCCAAAAAAATTCGAGCAATGAGTCATATTGAAGGTGAGGATTGTAAATGTACACTTTTGAACTGCTTTAGTGCCATTGCGGAAAATGAAAGAAAAGAAGTTCTTTGAAAGTTCAATCTTCGTGAAAGTAAAAACGAGCAAGATAGACATTTAAGTGGTTTAATAACAGTTAAACCAATCGGACGCAGACGTCCTTGAAAATGACCGATGAAACAAAAAACAAAATACATGAGCACATAAGATCATTAGAAGGCAGAAGATCACATTATAGTCATGATTCGTCTAGAGTATACTTGCCTAAAGAATTAAATATTAAAAAGTTACATAATATGTATAACGAAAAGTGTTCTACACATAGTTTCACTATGTGTAGTTTACACAAGGTTCCTATGAAACATACAGACAGATCTTGACAACAAAATACAACGTATTCTTCGGTTATCGCAGAAGTGACACATTTTCAGCGTGTAATGAATATGTAGCAAAACTTGAAGAAAAAATTTAAATGAGTAAGAATGGTGATAAAAAGAAGATATATGAAAATGAAATAAAACAACTTAATACAGAAAGACAATTACACATAAAGAAAACTCAAACGTTTTATGTTCGTCAGCGAATAAGATACGCCGACGGGACTCTTAAGATACCTGAGCTCAACCAGTCACATTTTTTCAAAATTAAGTTTTTCACGCGATTCTGTACTAAACCGTCAGAATGAACTATTCTAGATGTAAAAAATGCAAACTATAGTCTAAGTCCATAGTTATTATCGTTTGAAAATATACTGTACAGGCAAATAACAGTCAGAGTCCACAGGCAGAAAGGCAAGCGAATAGCCAAGCATTTTGCTCGAAAGCATGCTAATTCTGAGGCTTTATGTTTTGATTTTATGAAAAACCTTCCGGTGTCAAATATGCCAAAGAACGATGTTTACAACCTGCGGCAATTATCATTTTACATGTTTAATGTTCATTTTTTGTCTACCGGTCAGACTGTGTTTTTTACTTATGATTAAACAATTACTAAAAAAAGTTCAGATGAAGTTGTTTCTATGATGCACTCATTTTTAGAAACTTTCCAACCTAAGACTGTTCGACATCTTGAGTTATTCTGCGATTCTTGTGCTGGTCGGAATAAAAACTACACATTTCTACACTTACTTGTGCATAAACTTAACCGACTGGATTCAGTACATATCACATTTCCTATCCGTGGTCATAGCTATATGTAATCTGACAAAAGTATGGGCCATATTAAACAAAACGTGCGTACAGAACTACCTTCCGAGTATAATGATCATGTTGGAGCATTTCGTGCCAAACCATCTCCTTTTGTCGTTGCAGAACGTCATACTCAGGATTTTAGTAAATGGAGCTCGTATTTGTATGGCATATCTAGGAGGAAATGTCCCTTTCCTACTCGAAGTATTTTAGAACTGCAAATATCAAGAGCAAATACATGAACAGTGCAGCTTCGTAATACATATAATGGTGCTTGTGAATCTTATGTCATTAAAAACATGGATAATCTCTGCTTATCAGATAATGAAGACTCGGGACCCAGTGTACTTTGTACCAAACCAATTCCTGTGCCTGAACTGAAATACAAAGATCTTCAAATTTTAAAACGATTTTGTGGTAAGGCAGCTCAATAATTTTTTACAAACCTGCCTGTTTCAAACAGCTTAGGTGACTGCCATGAGGATCCTAATAACTGCTTGGCTTGAAGTGAGTAAACACAATTTTTAAATACTATAATGCACTTTATTATTCTTATGTACCTACAATATTTCAGTAGCTGCAAATGGTTTTTCTTATTAACATGTACAACTGTACAACTTTTTTCTACTTTGTTCGGTCTTCAATCAACCTAGGGTCAAATGGAATGTTTATTTTCCGGAGATCTGCTTGGATGTTATCTCTCCATCGCATTCTGGGACGCCCGAGTGGTCTTTTGCCTGTGGGAATCTCCTCCCATACCAGTTTAACAAGTCTTTCGTTACGCAGTCTATGCACGTGGCCTGCCCTAAGTCACTGTGAGTTAATTTCTTGGGCAATATCGGCGTCGTTGTAGAGTGCTTTTAATTCAATATTGCTTCTGATATTATACTGGTTTGTGGTGATGTCAAGGTGAGGTCCGAAAATTTTTCTAGTATTTTTCGTTCAAAGCGTCTGAGCTTTTCTTCGTTGGCTTTGGTCATGGTCCACGTTTCGCATCCGTATGTTATTACAGGTCTGACAATGGATTTATAGATTTTGATCTTTGAACTTCTTGTAAGATTTTTTTATTTTATGAGCTTACCCAGTGCAAATAGACAGTGATTTGCAGATTGGATTATGTCTTTTATTTCTTCAGTGACATCGTTGTCAGCTGTGATTACGGCCCCCAGATACTTAAAACGTTGTACATAATTTAGGAACTTGGATTTAATAACCTTTTTCTTTTTTAGTTTCAAAACAGTATTCACTAATATGGACTTTGATTGATGTTTAAAGTTTCTACTGAACTTAGACTGTTTTCCCATTGTTTTTAACGTTATTGTAAGTTAAAAATTATTTTAAAAAATATGACTTTAAACATTAGTTTTGATTATAATAGGCTAATAAAAATATTCGTGGACTTTAAACAAGCCTACGATTCTGTTAGCAGAGAGGCATTGTGGAAGACCATGGTAGAATTAAGAGTACCTGAAAGCTAGTACGATTAGCACAGGTGAGCACGGAGAACGCTTCCGCACTGATTAGAATTGGCAACACCACGTCGGAGGAATTCCACATTGACACCGGGTTTAGACAAGGAGATCCTCTCGCTCCCCTGCTGTTTAACTTCGCACTGGAACATGCAGTAAGAAAAGCTCAGCCACAATTGACAAACGGATTTGCCGCACAAGGATCAAAAATACTATTGGGCTTTGCCGATGACGTGGACACAATAGCACAATCCACCAGAGCTGCAAAAGAAGTTTTCACCCTATTCGAGACCGGAGCCAAGGAAATTGGTCTTAAGGTAAACGACGATACGACCAAGTACATGGTAGTTAAGAAAAACCCAAGACCAAGGGTTAGGCAAAACGTAACAATTAACGAATATAACTTCGAAGTCGTCAAAGAGTTTAAGTATCTGGGAGCGATCATAACATCTGAAAACAAATATAAAAATGACGTGGCCGCCAGAATAATAGCAGGAAACAGTACATATTACTCTTTAATGACCATCCTTAAATCAAAAATACTCTCAAGATCAGCAAAAATAAGAGTATACAAGACAATAATTCGTCCCACAATAACGTGTGGAAGCGAGACATGGACGCTGAACCAGCGGTAAATGACAAAATTACTGGTTCTTGAAAAAAAGATACTGCGGACTATCTATGGGCCTTGTAGAGAAAAAACAACAGGAGGGTGGAGAAGAAGACACAATAATGAACTCCAAACAATATACGGAGATGAAAACATACATAGTCCGCTACATTAAAGCAAACCGAATAAGATGGGCGGGCCACGTCCTAAGGTCAAATAACGAAAGACTTCTAAACACCACATTCTGGTAAAAGGCCCGATGGCAGAAGGTAAGTTGACCGCTCAAGAAAGAGATGGAAGGACGCAGTGGCCAGTGATCTACGTAAAATGGGAGTGCAGCAGTGGAAAATAGCTGCTCAGGACCGACAGCAATGGAGGGAAATAGTAAACGCGGCCAAGACTCACCTAGAGTTGTAGAGCCAAATGATGATGATGATGATGATGATAATAAAAAAATACTTACTAAAAAAAATAGTATTTTGACATTTTAGATTAGTTACTTGTAAATAATGGGATGCCGTTTTAAAGTAAAAAATTAGAATTACTCCAAACAACAGATTTGTGACTTTGACTGTTTTTCCCCTGTACCCTTTAAATGGCTTATGAGAATAATACTTTGAGTATATATCGGCTTCTTTCCTATCGTGGGGTATACGTTCGTCTAGGTTAGGGATTTTACCGACTTGACTACGTAGGTGTTTGTATTGTCTTTCATGTTTTGTGAATGTCCCATTTTACTTTTACATATTTACTATTTTAAACTTTTTTATATATTTACTATTTTTGTCCTCTTTTCCTTCTTTCTACGGGGCTCCATTAGGTTATTCTCTTTATCCATCTGCTGTCGCTAGTTCTTCTTACATGTCCATACCACTTTAGTTTTTTTTGTTCTATATATGTTAGTATGTCTGTTTCTATTGATGTTCTTTGTTTTAATTCGTCAATACTTCTCCTATCCATTCTTGTTACTCTGCAGCATCTTCGCATGCGTTTCATCTCTGTTGCTACTATCTTACTGCTGTTTTTCTTATTTATAATCCAATTTTTAGCCCCACATGTCATAATACTTCGCACTAAAGTTTTATAAATCTGTATTTTTTTCTTCATATTTAGGTGTCTATCCCACCATACTGAGTTAAATTGTCGTATCGCTGTTCTTGTTTGCCCAAATCTTTGGGTAATTTCTTCCTCTGTTGTTGCCTTTTTCGTGATTATAAACCCCAAGTATTTAAATTTATCTTTTTCTTTGATTGTTACGTTGTCATCAATCTGTAAATCTTCTATGTATTCTTCACTTGTAAATAGGTACTCTGTTTTCGCGAGGTTAATATCTAGGCCAGCCTTGGTATATTTTTCTTGTAGTTTCTTTTTCATGTAGCTGAGGTCGTCTTGGTCTTGTGCAATCACTACTTGATCGTCTGAAAAGCTTAACATACATAGGTATTCGTTCCGTACCGGTACTCCCATGCCTTCGCATTTCCTTTTCCATGTAGTCAAGGCTTTCTCTAAGTATATTTTGAATAGGGTTGAAGATGTGGAACAACTTTCCACGAGCCGTTTTGTTGTGGTGAAGTCTCCTATGATTCTTGTTCCCGCTTTAATGGACACTTTATTTTCTTTATACAGAGATTTTGTATCTTCTATGAGTTTCATCTGTATTTCTAATTTGTACATTATCTCCCATAGTTCTGACCTTGGTACAGAGTCATACGCCTTTTTCAGGTCCACAAATGCCAAATGTAGATCTCTATTGTTTGCTTTTTTCTTTTCCAACAGTTGTTCCATTGTGTATATGTGGTCTATGCATGATCTTCCTGCCGTGAAGCTTGCCTGATCCTCCCTAATAAACGTACTTTAACCTTTAATTGTGGCTTGTTCCCATTTGAATAGTAAATACTTTAAAATGTCACAAGAAAATAGCTTTAAGATAATATATTAATGTAACTTAATATTAATATATTAATGTTTGCATTTTAAAAACGATTTCCGAAGTCACTAAATTGATTCCCATTAAAATAGTAATTGGCTTAAGATACCAAAAGTAAGTAGCTTTAGAACAATATTAAAAAACTGTTATGTGTCCAGCGTTATTAAATTAATTATGTACAGAATGTTGTTGCAAATTACTGAGAAATCATTTAAGTATAATAGACCAGCGTTTCTGTATCTGATCGAGCGTTTGTCAGAGTAAGACTCACAGATGTAATCCATCTTCTGTATAATACAGAAGTTCTAAATATTCTACAAATTATCGAAAACATCTACCAAAACAACAAAATATAGGTCAGAATAGACAGACAACTTACAAAACCTACAAAAATAGGCAGCAAAATAAGACAAGGGGACTTACTGAGCCACATGTTCTTCAATTTAATAATGGATGAAATCATTAAAAGCATTAACAAAGGAAGGGGATACAGAATGAAAAAAAAGAACTAAAAATACTCTGTTACGGAGACGACGTAATATTGATAGCCCAAGATGAAGATAGTTTGCAAAAACTGGTCCACAGATTTAACATAAGACCAAAGGAATTTAATATGACAATCTCATCTGGGAAAACTAAAACAATAGTAGCCAGCAAAGAACCAACTAGATGTAAAATAGAAATTAATGGCATCAGTATTGAACAAGTAATGGAAATAAAATTCCTAGGAATTACATTATCCAGCTATGAAGACCTGGACAAAGAAGTAAGAGATCAAGTACAATAAGCAAATCGACTGGCAGGATGCATTACTAATACTAATGTAAAGGCTACTGGACACGGCAGAGATGATAGTTCTAAGAACAGTTACAGGAACTACGCTGAGAGATCAATAGAAAAGTGAAGACATCAGAAGAAAACGTAACGTACAGTATATAAACGAATGGATAAAAAATAGAAACAAAAATGGAATAATCACATCAGCAGAATGGAGAGACTAGTGTCATCAAAATAGCAAGAGATGTCACCAATCGGCAAAAGAAGTATCGGATGAGCACGCAAAAGATGGAGTGACACCTTTCACAGAGGTATTAATTCGCCAATGAACAAGCAGAATTACTTATAGAGAGAAAGAAGAAAAAGAAGAAGGATGCTGGTAGCTTTAGAACAGTTGCAGAAAAATATGACAGAGAATACTCTACAATATAGATACAAGGTGGTCCAGAATTATGTACATTAATTTCTAGAGCTCATAGTACGTCCAAAAATAAGAGTACTTCTTTATGTACACTTTTTTATAAAACTGAATAATAAGGGAGATACAACCCTTTAAAAGGGTGAATTGAAATTCCTATTTTTTCAAATATCTTCTAAACGGTTTTGAATACGGAGTTCATATTTTGAGAGTTATTATAAGACATTAGGATAAATAATTTCAGGTCACCACCAACCACATCCTAAATTAATACAGGGTAGTTTTGGAGGGTAAGTGGGGGTTATTGCGTCACATGTTTTTTAATTTTTACATATTTTAAAAAATATTTTAAATATTGTTTTCTTAGACTCTGTTACACAAAAAAGGTGCTCTTGTAATATTTCGATAAATATCATCGTTTTCGATTTATTTAAACTCGAAGGTATACATGTAATTTATTGTAATCGTTACATTTCTTAATATTCATCAAGTATGCTTTGGAATTGACACTTGTGTTAGCAACAAAACTTTAATCGCAAGTAGTCTATGAATTGTCAGAGACGTTTAATAACAATTAAATTATTTTATCTATACTTTTATTGTACTCGACAGTGAAATTTGTTTAACACGTCTCTTTTGCTATATTTTTAAATTTGTTTGCCAGCAATATGGCACACTATTCAAATTCTTAGATGATAGACATACCTTTAGTATTAGGGGAATATTCGGGAAATGCTGCTGCCGCTGTAAGACGCTACAGAGAAAAGTATCCGAACAGAAATATTCCCAATGCCAGGACTTTTGTAAGTACTGAACGACGACTGAGAGAAACCGGTTGTCTTCAAAGAAGGAATACAGATGCTGGTTGTCGTAGAGAAGCAAGAGATGTTCGCGTTGAACAGCAAATATTGGATGCTGTAATAAATGACCCCACAATAAGTACACGCAGGTTAGGATTAAGAACGAATATTTTCCATTAAAGTGTTTTAAGAGTTCTGCATGAAGAGAAATTACATCCTTACCACTATCGACAGGTGCAGGAATTGTCACCTGACGATATGCTACCAAATTTTTTAAGCCACATTCCGTTTACAGACGAGGCCATATTTACAAGACAAGGTATGTTCAAGTCTAGAAATATGCACTTCTGGGCTGAAGAAAATCCAAGGGCTACAATGGAAACTCACTTCCAACACACGTTCAAGATAAACGTTTGAGCAGCTACTTTAGGAAATAGTTTCATAGGATACCACATCTTTCCCGGAAATTTAAATGGTAACATGTATTTCAATTTTTCAAACAATATTTTACATGATATTTTGGAAGATATTTTATTACAAATACGAAGAAACATGTTTTTCATGCATGATGGTGCTACACCACATTACACAAGAATTTGTAGAAGGTGGTTACATGAACATTTTCATGATAGGTGGATAGGCCGGGGTGCGGATGCACCGATTCATTGGCCTGCTCGTAGTTGTGATCTTAATCCAATAGACTTTACAGTATGGAGTTATTTGAAATCAAAAGTGTATAACACTCCAATTAATACAGTAAATGAATTAAGAGACAAAATTGAACAAGTATTTACCGATTTACAAAACGATCCAGTAACATTAAATGGATTAATGCGTTCGCTAAATAAAAGAATTAGATTATGTATTCAACAAAATGGAGGACATTTTGAACACTTGTTGTGAAATATTATTTTCGCCATTAATTAAATGTTAAGTATTAATTAAGTTTTGCATTAATTTGCAATATTATTGCTAACACAAGTGTCAATTCCAAAGCATACTTGATGAATATTAAAAAATGTAACGATTACAATAAAATACATGTATACCTTCGAATTTAAATAAATCGAAAACGGTGATATCTATCGAAATATTACAGGAGCACCTTTTTGCGTAGAAAAGTCTAAGGATATAATTTTTAAAATATTTTTTTAAAATATGTAAAATTTAAAAAAAACATGTGATGCAATAACCCCCACTGACCCTCCAAAACTACCCTGTATTAATATAGGATGTGGTAGGTGGTGACATGAAATTAATTATCCTAATGTCTTATAATCACTCCCAAAATATGAACTCCGTATTCAAAACCGTTTGGAAGATATTTGAAAAAATAAGAATTTCAATTCACCCCTTTAAAGGGTTGTATCTCCCTTATTATTCAGTTTTATAAAAAAAGTGTACATAAAGAAGTACCCTTATTTTTGGATGAACTATGAGCCCTAATAATACCATGGACAGTGAAAATCACTAATATAGATGTCCTTAAAAGAATAAACCAAGAACGTCAACTTTTCGAAACCATCAAGAAAAGGAAAACAGCGTATCTAGGTCACATCATGCGAAATGAAAAATACCAGTTCCTCCAACTTATAATCGAGGGTAAAATTGAAGGCAAGAGAGGAATGGGACGCAAGAAAATGCCCTGGCTCCGAAACATAAGACAATGGACAGGGATTAACGGCATACAATCTCTAATACATATTGCAAGAAATAAAGAATTAATGGAAAATGTGATCGCTAACATCCATTAGTGGATTTGCATCTGAAGAAGAAGAAGAATGAGCTCTAGAAATTAATGTACATAATTCTGGACCACCTTGTATATGAAGAGATATATGACCAATAAAAAACGGTTTCCAAACCGCCCTGTCTCAAATTAATGAAAACCTCTTAGTTATTAAACTTTAGAGTTATAGTGATTGGGGATACCCAATTAACTTAATTATTTTACCAATCCTAGTAAAACATTTGGTTGAAATACATGGCAAAACTCTGCCTTAACTTTCTAGCATGACACAAGAAAGTGATGTCGGCTCGTATGTATCAAAATATAAAACGGTCTGTAGCTGCTATTAATAAAGGGACTACAAATGTATATTTTTATTATCTTGGTGTAGAACATATTTCAGGAAACAATATCATTAATTATGATAAGACAAATTTATGCGATGACTCATAGCCGAACAGTGGTTATTGCTCCGAGGGGTTGTAAGTATCCCGAAAAGATAATGATTTCCACAAAAGCTTCTTCCCTTTAAATATGGTATATAAAGCACAGCATACCTATGAGAGATGAAGAATTGGATGCCATCAAACTTCAGATACAACCGACCAATGTAAGGATTGTTTAATTATTATTGCTTTTAAGATTCAATTAAGGTCATAGCAATAACTAATTTATCAAAATTCGATGAAGTGAAGATCTTATTAGGCGACAACTTAGTCTCACACCTATCTGTACAAGTCGTTAAATTTTTCTTGAATATTAGATCAAATTTGTTTTTGTGCCAAGCAATTCTGCACATCTTACACAACCTCTTGACGTGGCTTTTTTCCACACACTTAAATAGACCTGTGAAATGTCTTTGCCAAAATATCGATTGTCAACCCTTCTTAAAAAGCAATATGCGTCACCAAAATAAATTAATGTTCTTGCTGGTTTTGAAAAATGTAAACAATATTCTACCGGATAGGAATGGAATTCTGGGCATGCTGTTTTTATCCACAGGTTTTAAAGCTAACAATGAAATTTCCGATTAAACCTTAGATGCCGGCTTCAAACAGTACACAGAAGCTATAAGGAAAGGAAGCTATACATACGAATTTACAGCAGGACCTAATAGAACAAAAGCCAAACAGTATCATAATAAAAAGGAAAACATCTGTTAGATATCATAATAAATTAACTTCTGGAGAGAATCATTATTCAATCTGAAGAGTCTGGTTATCCACTCAAAGACAGAGACCCAGAATGGCAATAGAGTTTTTCTAAAGAGGATTGATTAATTTGCAATAAAAGCTTTTAAAAAACATCCATTGTTAATACTTTTACTTGGGGACTTTGCTATTGTCATAGTTGTGGGAAAGACCAAAAATTGATTTTGAAGTTAATGTTATTAAGGTTGTCAAATTCGATGAGGAAGGATATATTGGAAAGTTTTACAAAAAGTAGTTCCATGGCTTAATGTTTTCGCAAAAAGATAAAAAAGCACTCTTCAAAGTACCTGATGATGCGATCCGCAAGTTTAGGACACCAAAATTATGCACATCTACAATATTCCAAAGACTAGTTGCTTTTACGGATGATTTTGTAGGCTTAACAATACGTTAAGTTTATTAATTATTTCAACAGTTACTATATGTTACGAACCATATACCATTAAGGTTAAATATTAGATTAAAAATATAATTTGTAATTTTCCTCAAATTTCACGTTGTGTTAATAAGTTATCCAGTTTTTTAATATCTCAAATACATTATCTGAACAGATACCATGTCATGTTTGTTAGTTAAAACAGTGAAATACTAATATACTTCACTTATATAAGTCTTGACATTCACCCAGTGCCGGTTTAACATAGTCTGCCGTCCGGTGCTGATACAGATGCCGCGTCCAGGCTCAAAAATATTTCTCAATTTTATTTCAATTCATCAAAACATATTTTTTAATACAAGTTTATTAAGATAAGGAAATCAATTATTACAACTTTTTTGGGTTTCAGACTTAAATGAATACATAATAACAAAATACAAGAAAAAAATTAAGGGCAAACTTCAAAAAGTAAAATAAAAATGTACATAATAACATTAATACAGGTAACATAAGGTAGGTAGTCAAATACCTTTACCATTGAAAAGCTTGTTTGCTTGCTTTTACTGAAGCGAAATTTTCGATGATATTTATATTTAATTCATTTAGCAGGTCCTCGTTAATGGATAACACTGCTAGGAAGTTCAAAGTTTATTGCAAAATTGCATTTCATAAGTAGGGTTTTACCCTTTGTAGTGTCGAAAGAAAGCGTTCGCCACTTGCATTTGCGACCATAATGAAGAAAACATATGCAGGCAAATATAAACGTTTGGAAACAAAGATATTAAGTTATTTCCGTATAAAACCTGTACCAATTCTAAAAGAGTGTCTATATTTAATTGAGGAAGAGACGTTAACAAATGCTTTAAATGAAACCAATTTTTGGGGAAAATACTCATCCAAATTCTCCTTGTATTTTTGTTGTAATTCGGTAGCCGATCTGCACACACACACACACACACATAGTTCATTCAAACCCCTATGGAATATGAGTGTACCATAGCTAGACAGTGGGACCCCCATGTTCGAAGATCAGACCGGTCTCGTTCCAAAAGAACAAGTCATTTTGGCTCGGTACCTATCTGACCCCCATATTTTTCCATCATGCCTCCTCTACGTCTGACATACGCAGAGGAGGTTATGATTTGTTACGTCGGGCGATTTGGCAAAATAAACACCCTCCGTTTTTCATGACTTGTGGTTAGGCCACCAAGATGTAGGGGTAGCTTAGTGTACATTTAGCTCTGTGGCCCTAAATGTGTATCTGTTGTGTGCTCGGTCACACAGTCGTCTATTTCGCAAAACAAGTTTTGGTCTCCTTGCCGACTGGGCGACCGATAAGCCTGGCCACCGAGCCCGTGTTTGTAACTTAGTCCTGAAGGGCTATTCCTGAGGGGTGTTTACCTTAAGGAAGTGCCTGAGGGGCCACAGCCTGGTGGCTTGAATGATTAGGATTCTGTGTCCTGATTATTCAGTTTAGCTTTATTAACTTTAACAGACTTTGTTAGTAGGGAATTTGGATGAAATAATAATATTGGTAGGGGAGGTTTAATGGGTGGGATGTACATTCCCAAGTGTATAACGCTCTCACACATCCCGTGTATATGTTTTTGGATTTTTTTGTTATGTTTTTAACTGGTTCGTAAAAAATAAAAATAACTGAAATAATAGAATTAATAAAATAAAAATGTAGGGAGGGTGGGTTAGGATTTTAGGGTTTTTTTTTGGTGAGCTAGGCTCGTTTTTTTGTTTTTTGATTTTTTTTTTGGCCAATCTGTTAAGCTATAGATTAGGGCATCTTATGTGAATATCCTTTCATTACGTTCAATCAGGGTTTCTCCTGTATCCAGCCAGCGGTTGTTTTGGCCGTCTATGTACAGTCCTTAAATTAGGGTCGTAGCTTGTCAACTCTCTTAGCAAACGGTTCGGATGGTTTCTGAGGTTTTCAAAAAGCTCATATGCATGTTCGTTCATCATGGTCAGGAATCTCTTTTGCTGCGAATCCCTATATACTTATCTTAGCGATACGTATTTAGGTATTTTAAGAACCTCTCTGATCATGAAGTTCTGTACAGTCTGGATCTTCTTTTTGTTTGATTTACATGCATGCCCTCAGGCTGCTGAGGTATATGTGAGGGATGGCAGAATGATGGCGTTTGCCATTCTTATTTTCGTTTTGAACCTCAGATTACTTTTCCTCCCTATTAGCGAGAAAAGCTGACTTCTAAGGATTTTTGACTTGTATACCGTTTGGTTTATGTGCTCGGTAAAGGTGAGTCGTTTATCTAGCGTTATTCCAAGATATTTGGCACTGTCTTGCCATTCGACTAAAGTATCGAAGATAGATATTTCCCTGTCTGGGAGTCCTTGACGTTTTTTGTACATGACAGCCTGTGTTTTGTCCGGGTTGACAGCAATTTTCCACATAACACACCAAGATTGCAGCTGGTCAAGGGCCGTTTGCAAGTATCTAGTGGCCAGATCAGGGTTTGTACTGCTAGCAGCTATAGTAGTGTCGTCGGCGTATAGGCTGAGTATAGTACGTGGGTCACTAGGGGTATCTAAAGTGTATATGGTCTACAGGTAAGGCGACAGCACGGCTTCCTGTGGTACTCCTTCCTCCATGATTCCGACTTCGGAAAGGGTGGGCCCTATACGAACTCTGAATCTTCTGTTGGCTAGGTACGAGGAGAGAAGACATGTCATCGCTTCACTGTATCCCAGTTCGTTTATTTTATACAACATTCCGTCATTCCACACTCTGTCGAAAGCTTTACTGACATCTAGGAAGGCGGCTGCTGTATATTTCCTTTCATTATACCCTTTAGTGATATACTCTGTCAGCCTTAGTATTTGCAGTTCGCAGGAGTGATTGCTCCTAAATCCGAACTGCGCTTCAGGAATTTTGTCGATAGCTTCAGATTCCTCTCTTAATCTGGCCAAGATGACTCGTTCAGCAATTTTACTTACTGATGATAGTAAGCTAATGGGTCGGTAGTTCTATGGAAAAGTTCCGTCTTTACCCGGTTTCCCTATCATTACAACATGGGCCTCCTTTCACCTGTCAGAAAAGTGTTTTATCTTATAATATGATTAATTATGTTCGTTAGGTGAACGATAGCTTTTACTGGCAGGTTTTTCAAGGCCCTGTTTGTGATATTATCTGGGCCTGGAGCCTTCTTAGCGTTGGTCATTTTGATGAGCAGCTGGATTTCCTCAGGAGTGGTATGTCTGAGAGCTATGGCGCCTCTACTTCTCTTTAGGTATCTGCTCCTTCTTTTCACTTCATCTTCAAAATCTGGATCTTCGTCAGGATAGTGGTTGTTTCTGCATCCTCTCTTTAGTGTATCTTTCATGACCTCCGCTTTGCCTTGTTTAGAATAAACTAAGCCGTTTTCCTTGCGTAACGTGGGTATTGGCTTTTTATCCTTTCGCCAGACTTTAGAAAGCTTCCAGAATCCAGACTTATTAGGGTCCAGCTGTTGGATGAAGTCGTCCTAGCTGTTATTTCTGCAGGTTTCCAGCTATTTTTTTACCTCCTTATTTAGTTCATTTGCAATTCTTTTGTCCTCAACGTTCCTGGTCCTGTTTGCCCTTCTTCGTTGTCTGTTTTTCTCTCTTATGAGAGTCTTCAGTTCGTTGCTGATGTCTCTGAATCTTCATCTGATTGTTGTTGAGGCTTCTTCTTTTGTACTGGTTTCCAGTGCATTTTGTATGGCTCTTTCGAATTTTAACACATACTCTTCTAGTTCCCTTTTGCTGTTGATGTTAGGAACTATTCCTATCGTTTCAAAGACGATACGTTTGAAGTTGGCCCAGCTTGTTTTTTTTTTGTATGGCTGCACGTAGTTTGTTTCTATGGCGCCTAGTTTCAGCACGATTAATTTGTGCGTGGAGTCTCCTTCATTGAGTGATATTATGTCGTGTTGTTGTCCCACGTTGTGTAGAATTGCTATGTCTAAATAGGTAGGTAGTCTGTCTCCTCCATGAAAACATGTGGGCTCCATAGGGCCCGTGAGAACTGTATTTATTTGATTTTGTAGATATTCACATAAGAAATTCTCGTTTCTATTACTTGTTCTGTAAAACCAATTGGGTGATCTTGCATTTATGTCACCAATTATGACGGTTGGTTTGTCTGTATCAAGAATGGCGTCCAGATCCTCGCCCAGGATCGGCTTATTCGGTTTGACATAGGCTAAGACAATTTTCAGCGTGTCTTTGGCCGTAATGATCCGAACTATGGTGGCTTCCATAGTGACCAGACCACCTGGTGAAGGAATTGATTGGTGTTTTATTCCTTTTTTTTCACCAGAATGGCCGTGCCTCCTGAACGTAATCTATGGTCATTCCTGTAGACGCTATAACCCGGAAATTTGGTTTTCACCGTTTCCGTGAGACGAGTCTCTTGTAAGGCTACAACGTCTAAATTGAGTCTGCTAGTAAACTCATCCTGACCGTTAATTTTTTGTCTCATTGCGCCAGAATTCCATGACCCTATTTGTAGATCGTCCAATTGTGCTGGTATTATTGAATTGTACCGAAACTACTCAAGGCGCTCATGGCAGTTGTTAATTTCTCAAACATTGTTGAGATATTGTTTATTTGCTCCTGAAATGTAGCAATAAACTTTTCGTTGAGCACGTTAGTGTTTGACTCTTGATTCGTTGTAGTTGGTATTTCTTAGTTGTTGTTTTTCTTGGCCATTTGGGCATAGCTTTGGTCAGGGCACTTATGCTTTGTTTTATAGGAATAATTTTTTGTATATTCCTGTTTGTTTCATGTGGTTTTTGTGTTGGCTTCCTTTTAGGTACCTTTTTGCAATCTCTATAGTTTGCAGTATGAGCTTCTTCGCAGTTTGCGCACTTAGAGGGAGTGCTTTTGTCCTTTTCACAGTCTACTGACTTGTGATTTTCACCGTATTTAACACATTTCGAGCCGATTTGAAAATATCTTTTTCTTCCGTAGTTTTTAGTTTAACCAAATATTAAAATGCTCTTGAACAATATTTATAACTATAACTAGAAGATCGGCGAATAATCTTTGTCTTTTATAAAAACGTAATATTCTGTTCGCATTTTTTTTTGCTTAAACTTATAGCCGAATTATTTTCTCCTAATTGCAATTTTTTTTTGATAATCCTCTTCTCAGCACAATTTTCGTTCCCTGTTAACAGCATACCTAAGGCCTCGTAGTGATCAAAACGATCACGAAAGAAATTAAAGTAATCTGCTTAAGATGATAATAGATGAGGAGCAGTTGTGCTTAAATCCATATTTTCCTTTTGTTCTGCTTCATTAAGCTTATGTAATTGTAAAACGTCAAGCCAGAATGATAAAAGTATTCCGCTTTTCAACAAATCAAGTTTTTCCTATAGGGAAGCTGCTTAAACTCTCACAGTTTTCTTATTAATCAAACATATTTGAATCAAACCGTAACTGCTTTTTAACGCTTTTACGACATCAAAACGAGAAGACCAACGGGTTGTATTCACTCTTATAACAGTGTCTACCCCGACTCAGGCGAATCCTTTATTGAACAAAACTATAACTCCCACTTGTATGTAGACACGGAGAAAAAATTGTAGATAGCTTGTACCAACATAAAAAAAGATGTTGCTTCCAAACAACAATCTGCTGCATTTTGGACAACCAAATTTAAAGGGTGAGCAGAACATGGCACAAAGAGAGTTAAATCATTGTAAACTTTAATACGTGTTTGAAAACAATAATACTTGCCATTCATATGGCATTCATGACTGGCTTCTACAGTTCGTAATATCTAATTTCAAAGACTCTAAACATCCCAATAACAGTTTCCTCATATTCTTGTGAGCTATGTCCAGTGTTTTTATAAAATCCCACGAATCTTTTCACGGGATTCCCTTTATTATTGCAATATCTCAAAATCACTGTAAGTTGGTCATGCTGTGTTATGTCAGGTGTTGCATCTACACTTATAATAGTAATTGTTTGCCTTCAAAAGCCTAACAATTCCATCAATGAATCGATTGGACAAGATATTTAGTAATTCGTTACATACATATTTTGATATATATGACTCTAATAGTTGTGCTCTTACCTAAATTTCGTCGTTTATTAATATGTTCTTTTAAAATGGATCATATTCTGACAATAGTTCCAGTAAACTTAGTAGTTTCCATTCCGTTTTTCGCCAATTTTTTCATGAGTACCTCTAAATTCCAATTACCTGGTAGCCAGAAACTTTATTACACTTATATAATTCTTTCTAGTTCTTTAAACCAATATTTTTTCGTAATGCTAATTTCCTTGGCGAATTTTACATCAACTCCTTCATCTTTAATAAGTGAGTAATAAATTTTCAGATTATTTATACTTCATCTATTTTACATACCGATGCACGTCATTATCTACATCAGAGATCGAAGTTGACATAGATGCCAAAGTATAAAAAAATCCTAACTCCATTTTAAATCAAATAGATTACATAATTATTGCAAAAGTATTACCATCTCTTTACATCGACTATTTAAATTCTTACGTGACCTTTTTGAAATAAAACACACTAATTTTGTTCTAAAATGAACAGATTTTATTAAATAGGTAAAAATATAAAACAATAGGTATTTACTTTAAAATTCAAAATAATAAAGTACAAAAAGTGTCAACACCGCAACTGTCAAATAAGTATTACCAATTTATGCCAAAATTTCACCTTCGTTCGATTACAGTTACAGTGTGTTTCGACTAAATGTTGTTCATAAATACGCCTTATAATGCATTTAGGCATACAAATTAAATGAAATATATTATTGTGTATTTCTTTAAGTTAATAGTAATAGAAATCTTTAAATATTATTTCTACGCGTATATAATAAAATATGTCTAATGGTTGTAATGCCAGTGTACTCGGCAAAGTGATTCTAAAAAAGAACACACCTACCTCCTAAATATTTCGTGTTGGTATCATGTGACGTCACGGGCTATGACGCCGATGACGTGCATCGGTAAGTAAATTAGATGAAGTGTATGGTGATTGAATGTTCGTCAAATATCTCCTTACTTTTATTCCATAATGAAAATCTTATTATAAATTGGTTTTTATTTTTAACTTCTTCTTCTTCTTCAGATGCAAATCCACTAATGGATGTTAGCGATCACATTTTCCATTAATTCTCTATTTCTTGCAATATGTATCAGAGATTGTATGTCGTTAATCCCTGTCCATTGCCTTATGTTTCGGAGCCAGGACATTTTCTTGCGTCCCATTCCTCTCTTGCCTTCAATTTTACCCTCGATTATAAGTTGGAGGAACTGGTATTTTTCATTTCGCATGATGTGAAATAGATACGCCGTTTTCCTTTTCTTGATGGTTTCGAAAAGTTGGCGTTCTTGGTTTATTCTTTTAAGGACATCTATATTTGTGATTTTCGCTGTCCATGGTATTTTTAGGATACGGCGATAAAGCCACAATTAAGACACAATAAAGACAAAATATATTGCCAATGCTTTCGGAATACATTAATTAATCGCGGCGAACCACTTCTCCATTAACCAATTTTTTATAAAATATTTGCTTACTGGCATATCTGTTTTGTTCGCCGAAATTTCATTTTGATATTGAAACGTCCATATCTGTAAGATTCTGATCGAACCATTTTTTCTATGGCAATCTTGCCAAAGTGCTGGATATTTAAAGGTACGCTTCGTGCGTACCTTTAACCTGGAACCTTCAACCGCCCGGTGCTCCATCCCCGAAGAGACCCCTGGTTAAACCGGCGCTGTCTCTTTTTCTGAATTTCACACTCCTGTTATTAGTTTGTAAAATCTTTTTATCAGCGTTTGTACTCCAATTTTGAGAATTTTAGCTGTCATTCTAGCTAGCCAACATATTGTCAATATCCAACATGCATCGATTATTTTCTGTCTTGGGGGTGGGTATGTTAACTTATTATTACTCTGGCTTAAGCCTATCGATATTTCATTAGTTCGTTTATCAGTTCTTTGTGGAGCCTATTCAGATAACCTTGTATTATTTCCTCTTTCTTCTTTTTCTATTTTCTATTCTCCTTTTCTCAATTTTTCTACTAAAGCTATCGTTTAAGTATTAACTTTGATGTTTCGACTTTTTATTGTTTCTTTCCTATTTTTGTCTAATAAATATATATCCCTTTACTTTTTATTAGTTCTTTTCCATTTTTGTTTATTAAATCTATATCCTTTTACATAATTTACCATTAAATATGATGTCAGAACTGTTCCTGGAATTTCCTTTTTCGTTTGTCTGTTACCTTTTACTTTTATTTTTTAGCCTAAAATATTTGCTCGTTCTTGTTACTCTTTTAGTTGGTTCGATAGTGTTTCAAAATTTACTATTTTGTTTGTTTTATCTCTTATCTCTTTCAATCTCCTATCATTGGCCCTATTATCCGTCGTTCACAGAGTTTGCTATTGGATGAAAAACATCAAAAATTTACTTAAATAAGAGCCCAAAACATACACCAATTTGCTGATATCCTCAACATTTAGTAATAAAGTTTACACAATAAAGAAAAGAAATGGGTTTAGTTAATTAAATCATTAATCTGTAAAGGGCACACTTTTCTACAGTACCTCTAAAAGGCTTATTTATATGCCTCTCGTTAAAACGTCATAAAAGACGTAATTATATAATTTTATGTAGTAGCACGTGAGATGAAGCCGGGATATGCCTAAGGTGATTTATAAGTAATTCGAAAACGCATTATTATTCATTTTTTATTTTGAGCAAACGGCGGACTCTTAGCTGGCCATGTATTCATAGGCGTAACAAAACTGCATTGTATAAACTACTCGTTTTTTTATTGGATTTATGTCGTTTAAATCTCATTAAATGCTGCATTAAAAATTTAGTATGTAAGTAAGTAGTTGATAATTTATCAAAAAAAGAATACTTAAATTATTTTATACTGTTTTATTTTATTGGTAATAGATCTATGCTTATTTAATTAAACCTATTAAATAAGCATACCCTAAGTAACCAAACTAAAGAAATAAACAGAAAAATAAGAATGAGCTGGGCGGCATTAGGCAAGCCTCCTAGCTGTTCTGGAATATGGGGCTTACACGTGGACATGTACTAAAATTAATTTAGAAGGAATAAATAAAATAAAATACCCGAGGGATCTATAAAATAACAAATAGTTTATTCGTCTTCCGGGTTTGGACCGTGTCATTTGTGAGTGACCCAAAAGTGGGTTCATCTCGACGTTTCGCTACAATTGTATGTAGCTTCTTCAGGAGAACAAAGAAAAAGAAAAAAGAAAAAGAAGACAGGAAGATGGGTAGTTAGCAATTCTGACTCTGGCCGTGGAAGCCTACGATTTCATTTGACCAACCTCTACGGGGAGGTTATATTCCGCAAAACCTCAGAGTTCTCCAATCTTCGCTCTAAAGTTTCATCTCTACTTTCTTCGCTCACCTTCCTCTCTAGATGTCGTGATAATAACTTGGTTCCCAATTTTCTTGTTCTAAAACATCACATCTCCTCTTCATATTCTTCCCGAATTCTACATCGAGCCAGCCTATCTCTACTTCGTGAACGGATTCAACATATTCGAAAAACTCTTAATTTTCAATCCCAAAAACTTTTCAAGCTGCATCTTGAACTCTCCAGTATTCTTAGTGTCGATGATTGGTCACTTTTAGACCGCATTTTCTATCATCAAGCCGATAAAATCCTTCTTCTAAGCAACGAAACTCACAAAAAGAAATTCCAATCCCTTGTATCTAAGAAAAAATCACATTCCACCACTTCTACTTTTCAGTCACCTCTTACTAACACCGTCGTTAATCTTTCTTTTCACCAATTAACAAGTGCAGAAAGCAGTCTTCTATCTAAAGGTCTTAATTTTGCTATCACTCCTTCCAGAATTCCTACCGAAAAAATAGTTTCAAATGTGGAAGCGGCACTCCGCACAATTCCCAAAATTCCAGCCGACCGTATCCGCTTTGACGTCGCTAAATGTCTTGATCCAGTTAAAATCCCTACTTCCAATATATCTCGTGAGGAATTCATAGCTCTCAAAAATCTCCGTTCTCTTTCTGAGATAATAATCCTTCCTACAGACAAAGGTAATGCCACTGTCATCCTGGATACTCCTTTTTACATAGAGAAAGTAAACGACTTACTTAGGGATACATCCTGTTATAATACAATTTCTCGAGACCCCACTCCTAGAGTCGAACGCGAAATTTACCATGCCATCAAACAATCCGATCTTTCCGATGATGTTAAGAAGTCCATAGTTCCGAAAAACTCCATCTGCCCCAGAATTTACGGTCTTCCCAAAATCCATAAAGACAACGTACCTCTTCGTCCCATTGTGACGACGATTAACTCTCCTACCTACAAACTCGCAAAGTACTTGTCGAATCAGTTTAAGACCTATACTGGTCGTACCTCTTCTTATGTGCGAAATTCCACACATTTCATCACCTTAATCTCCTCCCTCACGGTCGATCCCCAAGACATTCTCGTCAGTTTCGATGTATCATCCCTATTTACCAATATCCCCATACATGACTCTCTAGTTGTTCTGCGAGATTACTTTCTGACTAAGATCTGCGAGATCACTAATGATAACAAGTCTTTGGTTTTGGCAGATCTTGCGGAAAAATGCCTCCTTTCAACATATTTTTCTTTTAGAGGCAATTTCTAAAAACAAATATCTGGAACACCAATGGGTTCTCCCCTTTCCCCTGTCATTGCTAACATTTTCATGGAAGCCTTTGAGTCTTTAGCCCTAGAATCTTACCCCTTAAAACCCAAAGTCTGGTTCCGCTACGTTGATGATACATTTATCATCTGGCCCCATGGTCAACATACCCTTTCTCCCTTCCTAGATCATCTTAACTCACAACATCCGAGTATAAAATTCACAATGGAAGTAGAAAATAATCGGTCCCTTCCCTTTCTCGATGTGTTAGTCACCTCCAAACCCAATGGCCGTTTGGGTCACTCTGTTTATAGAAAAAAGACTCACACGAATCGTTACCTATATGCTTCATCACACCACCATCCTGCCCAAAAGAATTCTGTGATTAACTCTCTCATCCATCGGGCCATTTCGATTTCTGAACCTGACAACCTTAGAGAAGAACTTGGCCATCTGCAAAAAACCCTTGTCGCCAACGGTTACTCCAAGTCCACAATTCAAAATATTACACACCGACATCTACATCCCCCTTTACACCCTAGGACGACAAATTCAGAATCTTCGGGTAATACTCCTGTGGCTGTTCTTTCGTATATTCGAAGTGTCACTGATAGGATTGGCAAAATTCTTCGCAAAGAAGGTATCAGGACTACTTTTCGACCACCCAAGAAAATCTCACAATATCTACCCTCTCCTAAGGACCCATTACCGCCCCTATCTTCCTTTGGTGTCTATTCTATTCCTTGTTCATGTGGACATGTGTATATTGGCGAAACTGGTCGTTCCGTCAAAACTCGGATTCAAGAGCATCAAAGATGCATTCGATCAGGTCTTTTCTCTTATTCTGCAGTTGCAGAACACTGCCAAGAAACCGGTCATTCCATATTGTTCAAAAAAACCCATATTATTTCTAAGAGCCCCTTCTTTTATTCCAGGAAAATCCGCGAATCTCTAGAGATCCGAAAAAATCCACATAATATCAATCGAGAGGAAGGATACTACTTGTCTTCCATCTGGAATCTCAGTCTAGAGCCGCCGTCCGGTCCCGCTGCCACGATGCAGCCACATGATTGGCCAGCGCGCGGTTCTTGACGTTCGCGCCACGGAGTGTGCCGATACGTCCCGACACGACAGGTCACCGCGACTATAAATAGAGCAGTAGCGGAGTAATCGTCGGATTCACTCCCCGCCTCTCGACGCGTTAGTGTTCTGAGCTGTTGGACGTGAATCCCTGTCCTGGCATTTGGTTTTCACCTCTGGCTGCGTTGAGTGGTTGAGTTACTGTGACCAAATGCCCATCTTGGTAGTTAGTATTCGCCTCTGGTTGCGTTGTGTAACTGAGTTACCGTTGCTAACTACCCATCTTCCTGTCTTCTTTTTCTTTGTTCTCCTAAAGAAGCTACATACAATTGTAGCGAAACGTCGAGATGAACCCACTTTTGGGTCCCTCACAAATGACACGGTCCAAACCCGGAAGACGAATAAACTATAATTCTGACTCTGGCCGTGAAAGCCTACGATTTCATTAAAATAACAAATGTTGAGGATATTATTAGGAAATAAAAAAGAAAACCAGTGGATAATTAACAAAACCTGTTTTAAAATTAAAATGGAAATGGACTGGGTACAAGAAAAATAGAATGTAAGATGAAATGAAGAAATTAGCCGTTACCATATACTACAAAGAGATCAAAATGTCGAGCACAAATAATAAGATGGGGCATGATATTAACCAAAGCGCAAGTACATTGTGGAAGAGGCAAACAGACGTCAAAAACAAATATTCAGTATACTAGTAAATTCTGGACTATGGATAGATGGAACAGATCTTAAAGGCAGTAGGTATCGACTTACTCCAACAGAGGTGTAAGGTAAGGCTATAGAGTTTCACCTCTACTTTTAACTTTTGCCAAAAAGGCATTGTAGTCAAGGCATTGTAGTAAACCTGATAACCGTCAATATTGTCGCCAATAGCTCAATTCCAGCTTTACGATTGGTCAAATTGCCACCAAAATTGCAACCGATGGTATTGCCCAAAATTGAAGCTCAATTCCGGCTATACGATTGGTCGAATTGCAACCTAATTGCAGCCAATGGTATTGTCCGAAATTAAGCATTCGCTGTGGTGCAAGCTTCAATGGCAGAGCGCCACAGAGCACTTGACCTACTTAATTTCATATAGGTATAGGTGCACGACGGCCAAAAAGTTCGTTCTGAACAGTGCTCCGCAGAACCAACCTTCTTAGCATTAGGGACTTTTTTGATTTAGTTCCCAGAAACTCTGCTTTTACTTCCCAGAAACTTAGAAGAACTTGCAATATCTGGTTATTTCTTTCAGGATTTGTACAAGTTCTTAAACGAACTTGACAATAGTTTTCTATATATTGATATATCTCTGTCTAGTGATTTATTTGATATTTTCAGGGAATTTTAACTTAGCACGATTTCGTAAATTATTTTTATTTTATTTTTTCTTTCAGATTTTTTAAGTTCCTGAACGGAACTTACAAGAATTCTTATATTTTTTTATAATATTTCTTTCATAGACTTTCGCTTTTGACTTTATAATATTTCGGACAAATTATTTCTTTCTCTTTAGGGACTCTGAAGTATTTTCGGAGAGAACATAACTTAGAATAATTTAGTCAATATTTTATTTCTCTAGGGACTTTGAAATATTTTCGGATGTAAAATAACTTTTATTATTTTTTCTAATATTTATTCTGTTTCAGAAACTCTTTATTAACTTTGATATATATCCAGACCGAAAATAATATTTTATTTCTCTTTTAGGGACTTTGAAATATTTCTAGTATTTTATTTTTCTTTAGTAACTTTGAAATATTTTTGGGATAAAAATAACGTAGAATATTTTTCTAACATTTTATTTACCTTTTGGCTTTTGAAATATTTTGGTAAAAAAATAACTTTTTAGAGACTATTTTTTTAGGTCCCATCGACTTCTGTTCACTACTGTTCACTATTCACGGCACTGTAGTAGTGACAGTGCCGTGAATAGTGAAGAGGGTAGTAGTGTCTGGGGGCTCGGAAGACTGAGACCTCGGAAGCCCTGAGGAAGGCATCAGAGAGGATGCCGAAAGCTTGGCAAAATGGATATCGACGCGGTTCAACCCGGAAGACTGGTGAGTTTGATATTAATTTTAGTAATAATATTAATCTTAGCTCTAGTTTTTATTGTACTAACCGCGGAAATCTTTCCGAACATATATAATATATATATATATATATATATATATATATATATACAAAAAAGACTGAAATTCTATTACAAAGCCTATCGGAGAGAGCAACACGACCCTACCTCACAGTTGGCAACTTTAAAAAAATAGAAAGCTTTATCTATTTAGAAGTCAACATCACAAAAGACAACATTGTCGATGTAGAGCTTGGCAGAACAATCATCCTAGCAAATACAGCACATTTTGCTATAAACCAGGTATTTAAATCACGAGACGTACATTACAGAACTAGGATACGAATCTAAAAGACCATAATCTGACTGATAGTGAGCTAGTCTTAATAATGTGAAACTTGGGCATTGACTCTGTAAAAATCTGTAAACCTCATAGACACATTTGAACGTAATGGACTGAGATGCATACTAGATCATATATATGAGAACAACGGTTGGCGAATTAAATACAATGCTCTTCTTCTTCTTCTTCTGGTTTTAATTTTTTTGTAGACAACTCTGTTTTTCTATGCGCATCTAGTAAGTTGTCGTTCCATCGTTTTTCTGGTCTTACTACTAATCGTCTTCCTATTGGGAAGCTGTCCTATTGGGAAGCTCCATATACTGTGGAGTTCATCATTGTGTCTTCTACTCAATTCTCCTGTTGTCTCTTTTCTGCAAGGCCCATAGATAGTACGCAGTATCTTTCTTTCCGTCTTTAAAACTCTATTTGTGATTATTCGCCTTATATAATCATTTAACTGTTCTATTTCTTACACCATCCCTGATATTCTCCACCTTGCATCTCCGTCGTACATCTGTAGTTTTAGCTCTGTCTCATAGTGTGTGTGTCTCATATATATATATATATATATATATATATATATATATATATATATATATATATATATATATATATATTAAGAGTTTTGGTCTCTGCTATTTCTACCAATATAACTACATTACTTGTTCTATTATATGATTTTTCTCTTGTTCTTAGTCTTAGTAGATTTGCTGCTATAACCATACATTTTCTACTTTTTAAGAATTCCCCTGTCTTATTCCATTGTCAGTTTCAATTGGTTCAGTTATTTCTTATTGTACTTTTATTTTATTGTACCCAGACCTATTATAAGACCAATCAAGCGATGGGAGCATGATGCAGATATGGATGGACGAAAGAAATTTCCTTGGCAGTCGATCGTTGACAGACTATAACGACTGGAGAGGTTTGCTAAGGGACGCTATGGCTCGAATTGGGCAGTGAACAATTTAAGCATTTTAGATAGATTTTCCTGACGTTTAGTGTTAATCCATACTTGTAATCAGTATGGATTAACACTCAACGTTAAGAAAACTAAATATACGATAGTTATCAAACAAAATGCATACAGGATGGTAATATTAAAATCAGAGAAGCAATACCGAACATAATGGAGAAACTGTGTATGTTAGCAGTAATATTAATGAGAACTGGGATTTCAGCGTAGAAATTAAACGCCAACCAGAGCGAGTCCCAGCAACGTTTGTAAATATAAGAATGTTCTTCGAAGATCCACAACTGATCGATATAATAAAAATGTGCAAGCTGAAATACTTCGGTCACATTATGGGACATTTTGAAAAATATGAACGGTTTAAACGACACAAGGTAATGTCATTACTTATTAAAAAAGCCATGATAACAACTATGGTACCTAGCATGATATCCAATGGACGTTAGTGGTCATGGAACTCAAAGAAGAAGACGAAAGAGTATTTAAAGATCTTTATTAATGTAACTTAAATGTTTAAAAGGTATTTTAAATAAAAGAGATTTGGACTTACTAATAAATAAAAATCGAGAAGAAATATATAAATATATATATATATATATATATATATATATATATATATATATATATATATATATATATATATATAAATATATATTTATATATATATTTATATTTTTAAATAATTTAAATTTAAAATGATCAACAAATGTCATTTTCTAAATTTTATGTAGTGCAATGGCATCGAATCCACCAGCATCAGAAGTCAGTTACCGCGGGTGCAATGCAACCATTTTTATAAAAATCTGACTGGGGGTTTGATGACCCATAGGCGTGCTGATTACGGTGAAAAAATATATCGACTAAACAATAAATATTTATACTTTGTTGTGTTAGTACTAGTAATATTTTCCAATAAGAGTACAGTGTATCTAGACAAACATATCTGATAGGTTCAGGGATAATGACATATTATTGTCACAATGACATTAGTTCTTCTCATAATGCAATCTTATCTGCCTTCATTACACTGAGAATTTGAACAAGGCAATGTCCTGACACAGTAGAAGACCTTTTAATTATATAGACAATATTTTTAAGATGCTTTACCATATAATGGATATTTTTAAAATAAAATAAACTTTAATGTCCAAATCAGATTAATAATGATGACATGGATTTATCTTTCTTAAGAGTAACACATATTCTAGAATCTCCAATTATAACAGCAAAACTCTCGTTTTCCTAATTTATAAATACAGAACCAATAATTTGGTCACCTTTCGGTATCCTTCTTCCTCTTTCGGTGCATGTCGAGCCACCCGAATGTTGTTGTCGATTTTTAGCTAATATAAAAACTCCAGTTGTCAGAGACTAAAATGCCACTGAATCTCTAAAAATTATACGAACAAGCTGAATTATACCGAGAATGTCAATTTTGTGATCCGAAAAAAGATTAAAAAAGTATCTGAATCATACCAATAATCTGAACGCCGTAGAAAAAAATATTTCAAACAATAAATGTAGCTAAGTAAATTTTAAAGAAAAATGTGTATTATCACTTATTCTGTTAAATAAACCGTTCTCTCAGATACAACGCTTTAGCAACCGGTGATTTTGAATGTGTCACGAGCGTTAAATCAATTTATTAATAAATGTTGTATCAACTCGACGGTAAAAATTCGATATCTTTTGATCAGAGTGGCTTATCGACAAAAATCAAAATGTGATTTAAAGGTGAAGACTGCAGCTTTCGTATGTAGTTTTCATTTTATGCCATGTTTGTTATGCAAGTCAGTTTCTATAAAGCTCATAAATAAATAAACGTTGCGCGATTGTTGCCATCTTTTACAATTATTATAAGATCAACCAGATGCATCACTTACAATAACTAGTTATTATGCAATTTCTGTTCTTCTTCTTCTTCTTTTTTATAAGCAAAATGCTTGTTCAATGTCGATTAATACCTCTATTGGAGGTTATCACTCCATCTTTTGCGTGGTCATCCGATACTTCTTCTACCTTTTGGTGATTTGTCCCTCGCTATTCTGACTAATCGGGTCTCTTCCATTCTGTTTATGTGTTCGTTCCATTCCTTTTTTCTGTTCAGTGACCAATCATTTATTTCTGGTATATTGCATTTTCTTCTGATCTCTTCACTCCTCATTCGATCCCTCAGTGTGTTTCCTGTAATTCTCCTCAGTAAACGCATCTCCGCTGTTTCTAATAGTTGCTGAGTTTTGCAGGTATCCGGTCTTGTCTCTGAAGTGTATGTCATTATTGGTCTTATTGTTGCTTTGCAGATTCTTGATTTCACGTCGGTATTAATGTGGGGATTGCGCCATATCGTGTTATTAAGACAACCTGCTATTTTATTAGCCTTTTGTACTTGATTTTTCACTTCCTTCTCCACATCTCCGTAGCTAGACAGTGTAATTCCTAGGTAAGTTGTCTCCATTACTTGCTCAATGCTGATACCGTCGATTTCCAGTTTACATCTAATTGGTTCTTTACTGATTACAATTGTTTTAGATTTCTGTTTAGAGATCACCACATTAAAGTCCTTTGCCCTTGTGTTGAATCTATGGGTTAGTCTTTGTAGATCATCTTCATTGGATGCAATTAGGGCCGCATCATCTGCATAGCAGAGTATTCTGATTTCTTTGTTCTCCATTTTGTATCCTCTTCCTTTATTAATAGTATTGATGATTTCATCCATGATTAGATTGAATAGCGTTGGACTAAGCGAGTCTCCTTGTCTTATTCCGTTGCCCATATCTATTGGATCTGTAAGCTGGTCATCTATTCTGACTTCCATATTGTTGTTCTGGTAAATGTTCTCTATTGTTTTTATAACATTTAGTGGAATTTCTCTATCATAAAGAAGGTAAATTACATCTTTAAGCTTTACTTTATCGAACGCTTTCTTTAGGTCTATTAGACATATGAATGCTGGTCTGTTATACTCTAGTGCTTTCGCGGTAATCTGTTTTATGATGAATACTGCATCTGTGCACGATCTTCCTATGCGAAAACCCTGCTGTTCATCCGCTAAGGTAATTCTCTGATTTATTTGGCCTTGCAATATTTTGGTTGTAAGCTTCAAAGTGGTGTTTAATAAGTTGATACATCTGTAGTTTTCAGGTTGTTTTTTATCTCCTTTTTTGTATAGTAGGATAAGCTCGCTTTTCTTCCACTCTTCAGGTATTTTATTATGTTTGATGATTTTGTTAATTAGTGCTGTTAGCTGTTCTGTTAATGCTTCTCCACCATATTTCAATAATTCATTTGGAATTCCATCTTTACCTGCAGCTTTTCTGTTCTTCAGTTTTTCTAAAGTTTGTTTTACTTCTTGTACGGTTATCTCGACTTCCTCGTCTGTAATGATTTCTGATGTTTCTAGTTCTAACATCATTTGCTGTTCATCATTATAAAGCTTCTTTAGGTATTCAATCCATGTGTCGTTATCTATGTGTTTCGGTTCGATTAAGTCTTTCATCTGTGATCTTTGGCCTCTTATGAAACGCCATATTTCCTTTTGTAGACCGTAAAAGTCGTGTTCCATTTCTTTTGAGAAGCGTTCCCAGTGTTCGTTTTTAATTTTTCTTACTAGTGCTATTGTTTCGTTTCTTATCTTTTTGTAATTGTTGTATTCTTGTGGTGTTTTGTTAGACATGTATCTTAAGTAAGCTTTCTTTTTTTCTTTGCATTTTTCTTTCACTTCTGCGCAGAACCACGGAGTTTTCCGCTTATGGAAATATTTATTTTTAAGAATTTTTCTTTCTCCTACAGCTTCTTTTGCTGAATCTAGGATGCTTGCTTTAATTTTCGCCCAGCTTTCTTCGATTCCATCACTTTCTACGATGTGCACGTTGTCGAGTTTCTTTGACTCTCTTTTGGTATAGAAGTTTTGTTGATTCGTTCTGCAGACTCTCGACTTTTACCTTTGTGGTGTATTCTTCTTTTTTATTTTTATTGTTTTTATTGTTACAAATGCGTGTCGTCATTCTGATTTTTCCAAGTATAAGCTTATTGTCGCTTCCTATTTCTGCAGATGTTAGTGCTCTTATGTCCAATACTTGAGAGGGATGTATTACCCTGTTCGTCAGGATGTAGTCTATCATTGACCTTTGACATCTTGTATTTTCGAATGTGTATTTGTATTGTTCCTTATGAGGGAAAAAGTGTTGATGCGTAGTTCGTTCGTGCTACATAGGTCGGTGAGGAGATCTCCATTTTCATTTCTGATGTCTTCGTTATGACGCTGTTTTATCCCTGGTACGATGTCGTTGCCAACACGGGCATTAAAGTCGCCCGTAACGATAATAAATTCATTTTTAGGGACCTCATTTATCGTGTTTTGGAGGTGTTCGAAGAAGCTTTCTCTTGTGCCTGCGTCTCTGTTGTTCTCTGGAGCATAAATGGCTATTATGTGTAGAGACTTACACATAATAGCCATTTATGCTCCAGAGAGTTTGAGTTTTACGTAAACTGTTCTTTGTGAAATGTATTTACAATCCTCTATTTTTTCTGTTGATAGAGCCTAATATTTAAAACCTATAGCAGAAAATTTTAATTTTGAGTTTTGACAACAAATTAAAGTTTCACATTATTTGATAATTATTAAACAAAATAATATGCAAGGGAAAATATCAGGCAAACGTTGTCTAGGACGAAGTAAGACTTCACGGTTAAAAAAGTTGCGAGATTTGTATAGTATTGATATAAGCATGCTATTTAGAGTGGCAGTGAGAAAAATTAAGATAACTATAATGGTAACCTACGTTCTGAAAGAATATGGTGTATGTGAAGAAAAAGAAGCCTCTAATTAATTTGTCCTGATAATTGGAGCATCCAAATGCCTTTCTATGGCGAAGCTGCCTAATTTAAGATATGGCGTTATGTGTCTTTACTCTTTCCTTGTACCATTGTTATATCTATTCATTTACCTCTTCTCCTTGTGCACCTATCCAGATAGTAAACTGTGACTGCGCAACAAGCGGAATCTTGGTTTATTTGGTAGTGGGGTCGATAGTTCGTAGTAGCTTTGCATATCTCTGGCGGCGAATTTGGGACCGATTTGAGAAGTGAGCGTATTTTCGATTTGTCGACATTTTAGTTAATATTATCAATAAATATTAAAGCAACTCAAATTGGGCAAGAACCTTAAATAATAATAAATTACATATCAAACCACACCATAATGACAATCGCCATAAAGTTCTAAAGCTGCGCACCAGTGTCAGGTTAGCAATCTATATTATTTATTTTATAGAATCGGTTCTTTTAATATCCATATATATCGATATTGATTTTATAAGAAACAAAATAGAATCAATGTTTTTATGTCATAATCTCATATGGCCTTCATTTTTATTGTAACATGTACCGTTCCTCATTTGTTTTTTTTTGTTTTTTCAATAAGGTAAAAAGTCCTAGCTGCGTAGACCGTTTATCGAACGAACCAATGTGAAATATGTACTGTTATAACCATTCTGAAACAATTTGAATTTTCTTGATGTTATTTTGTAGATTTGCCACCCATCCACTCATACACCCATATACCCATACACCTTTATACCCATACATCCATATACCTATACACCCATATACCCATACACCCATATACCCATAAACCCATATACACATACACCCATATACCCATACACCCATATACCCATATACACCCATATAGTTGCACATTATTTGAAGAGCAACACTTGTAGAAATCATATTTCACTTCATCAGCCTTCCATCGTCGTTGGTTTTTGTAGAGCCGAGACGGTCATATCCTATGTGGACCTGCTTTCTGTAGAACCAGCTGTTGGAACAGATAAGCTATTGTTAATTCTAAACTCATAAATAACTATAAATTGTTTTATATCTCTAAATTTTTGACACTTGATTTGATTTACAAACAGTGTAAACTGCTTATAATCAAGTAAACTTACTAGTTTTTTTTGTAAATAGGGAAGGGATAATTAAAGTTTATATAGGTTGTTCAATAAGGGAGGGAAAAATTTAATGTGTTTTTTTAAATAGGTTTTTATAAAAAAATGCCTCTGACCCGACTCATTCTATTAAATATTTTTTATAAATATCTTCATTATAGTAATTGGTATTTAGTTGCTACTCGGACACATATTATTCCTATCGCTGAGTACCTCACCCCTTTGCATCCGCTAGGTAAGGTATTCATTTATTGTAACCATAACGCCATAACCTTTCTTACCTTTAGTACCTTACCTAGTCTAGGTTTACTTTGTATTCTAAAACTAACCTTTAGTGTTAAGTATTTGGCTGTTCTTCCGGACTTTAGATTATTGTTTTTACTAATACCCTTGTTACTTGGCACAGTAGTGCTGATATTTTTATTTGTTCGTGGCTGTTGGGCCCTATCTTATCTTCACACATCCACCAATACTGGCGTTTCAGCTTTGCTTTTACATGTAGGGGAATTATTTAAACTTTTTAACAAAATTTATAACTATAGTCATTAGTAGTTAGCTTTTTATTTCAGTTTCTACTAACCAGTATATTATAGCAATACAAGGTAAATTGTGGTTTTTTAAGTATATTCAGGTTTTTGTATTAGGTATACGTGTTTCTTCTGTTATCCTTATTTCTAAATTTTCAAGATAGTCTTGAGTGGCGCCCATATTCAGTATATTAGGCAACTTCGGATATTTACTTATAGTGCCTTCAATACAAGAATAAATTTCAAGTTGTCCTATCTAATTTTATTTTTTGCGTTACAAGGCCTCATTTTCTTCTTCTTTGGGTGCCTTGTCCGTATTCAGACGTTGGCCGTCATCATGTTTACAATTTCCTGAAACCTTTCTCTGTCGGCTGCTGCACGAAATAATTCTCCTACTGTGGAATCACACCATTGTCCAATATTACGCAACCATGAAAGTTTCTTTCGACCAATCCATCTCTTTCCTTCCACTTTTCCTTGTATTATAAGGCGAAGTAGATGGTATGTAGGTCCTCTAATTATATGGCCGAAGTATTCTGTTTTTCTCCTCTTTATGGTGATTATGAGCAGACGTTCTGAATTAATCATTTGAAGAAAATTTTCATTTGAAGTGTGCGAAACCCACGATATCTTTAGGATTCGTCTAAAGAACCACAATTCGAATGCTTTTAACTTGTTTAGCATTGTGGTTTTTAACGTCCATGTCTCACAACCATACAATAGGATGGACCACACATAACATTTCAGGACCCTCTTACGAATATTCATTGACAGGTTTCTGTTGCATAAAACTGGTTTCCACGTCATAAAAGCCTTACGTGATATTTTGATCCTGGTTATTATCTCTTCATCAGAGTCACAATTTACATTTAACCAGCTGCCAAGGTATTTGAAATGATTTACCCTTTCGATCTCCTCTCCATTAAGAGAAATCAGACCTTGATCTATATTGATCTTTTCAACTGCCATCCACTTTGTCTTTGAAATGTTAATTTTAAGGCCTCTCCGATAACTTGCTTCACCTACAAGATTTAGTAATGTTTGGAAATCTTGTAATTTCTACTCATTACGTCATTTTCTACCATGTTTAAATAATTTTATCATTTCATATATTGGTCTTTTATCCTAAAGCAAATCCTAAATGTAGAAAAACTAGCCCTTTACATTGATTCCTCTGAGCTAAGCCATATTTTATGAGTACATTCAATAACTTCACTTCAAATGCTCCTTCTTGTAAATTCTTATTCCTAAATTACAATACCCCAGAGTATTGGAGTTTCACTACACCATCATATGATTTAGAAGCGTCTGTAAAGATAGTTATAAAATTTGTATGTTCTTCTAAGAAGTTATTTATCTAACTTTTAATTTAATTAATGGGAGTGTTATGTTTACCAAATTAAATAATAGTAGATATACTCTCTTGATTTTTACTATCCAGCGGGAAGATGATCAAGATTTGTTGGAAGAATGATTGGGAAACTAATGTCTAGGGAGTTGAGTGGTATCCTCGCCCGCTGACAATAAAGTTTTGATGTGCTGCGTTTATTATCGTTAATACTTTTGTGAAAATATATTTCGACATAGGTTATGGTTTTATTTACTGCGATGTATCTGGCATTAACTGTAACCCTTCTATTGGAGTGGTGCGAAAAACACCAAGGGCAATTCTACTGGTATTGTAATGTATGTGGTCAAGTGGTTTTAACATTGTTTTGGTTGCGGATGAGTAGACAATTAAACCGTAGTCAATTTTTGATCTAATAAGAGATTTATAAAGCATAATCAACGTGGAGTAATCAGAACCCCAATTGTGGTTTGAAAGAGTTTTAAATAGGTTAAGTTTTTTACTACAATTTCGAGTGAGGTGATTAATGTGTTCTTTTCAGGTAAGTTTTTGGTCGAACCACATAGGTACCTAGTAATTTTATTATTGGAATAAACATAATTCTTTTATGATAGAGAACGAGATCGAGTGTAGTTGCTAATATTTTGTTGAAAATAATTCCACTGGTTTTTGAGTCTATGAATTCGAAATTATTGTATTTCTAGTTGATTAAGAAATGTCTGTAGAATTATCGTCGGAATACAAGCCACCTTGTAGTAATTTGGGTATGAATTTTATTATGTCATTATTGGCAACTAAAAATGATGTAATTATTACAGACCTCTGAGGAGTACTATTCTCCTCAACATGAATGTTGGAAAAACAGTTATTAAAAACAGTTATTTAATTTTGTTTAAAAAGTTCTTTGTTTTATAATGTTTTGGATGTAAGGTAAAGTATAATAAGGTATATTGAATTTATCTGATCAGATATGACTATGTTTTAATAATTTTTAAAATAGAACAACTTCGTATTAGTCGACCCTGCATAGTTTGTAGATAAAAAATATCAAAAAATGCTTAATAAACTTATTAAAAAAATACAGAAACAATTCTCTCTTTTAGAATAAAACTGTTCGTTTAAATAATTTTGCCTATTTTTTTGCGCGGCTATGAATCGTTAAACCCCAGCAAGTCAGTGCAGTGGTTGGCCTTAGATTTTCATAAAAATGGTTGCGTTGCACCCGCGGTAGATGACCCTTAAGGCTGATGCCACCAATGGCATGGCAATCATTACATTCGGTAAATGAGGCTGATCGACTAGATTTTTATGCGACAGATTTTATCTACCCAACGTAATTTGAAGCTTTTCCCTTTTTATATCACTTAAAGGTGTCAACATTCATAAGTCAAGTGACCATATAAGCGCACGATAACATCGATATAGGTACACTCTCCCATGCACAAATTTTTTCCAGCCTATTCCTGTTAAATCTAGCTACCATATAAAGGTAATTTATATATAAATATATCAATTAAGGTTCATAGGGGGCTATGTTTTTACGTAAAAGTAAATCCTGGATCAATACAAAAAAAAAACACGCGAAAACGAAATGTATGCCAAGACCCAAGATATAGAACTTTGCAGTAATTAGAAAAAACATATAAATATATATATATATATATATATATATATATATATATATATATATATATATATATATATATATATATGTATGTATATATATATATAAGAGTAAGAAAAAAGAAGTACTTGTGACTCGTTTGGAAAAAATATAAAACTGTTTTGGATGGGTTGGAGTCAATAAAAGGGGCTATTTGGTGACTATTTTTTACTCGAGCTTTCAATTGTGATTACAATTATTATCAAGAGCTTCTAAAAAATACAAAATATCTTACAAAGTTGAACTAGAAATAAAAAATTCTAGTAACACGTTAATTGGTTAGAGGCTGACTGGGAACCAGTGCTATTTACTGATGAATCCCGATTTTGTTTGTACAATAACGACAGACGTGTTTGTGTGTTACGACGACCCAACGAACGATATGCTCAGTGTAACTTCTCACACACCACATTTTTTGGTGGAGGATCCGTTATGGTGTGGGGTAGTATTTCTTTGACCGCACGTACGGACCTAGTGGTCATACAAAATGTAACTGTTTCAGCTGAACGGTACATATTGGAGATCCTGGCGCAACATGTAATACCAGGCGCTCCTTATATCGCTCCTTATATCGGTGAAAATGTCTTACTAATGGAAGATAATGCCAGACCTCACGCTCCACAGATAGTCAGAAATTATCTAGAAGAGGTAGAAATTAACACTATGAAATGGCCAGCACATAGTTCGGATTTAAATCCGATTGAAAATCTCTCTGAGATATCCTTTGTAGGTGATTAAGAGCTACACCGATCCAACCAAACAACTTACAGGAAGTAGGAGAAATGCTGATCATGATTTGGAGATAACTAGACCAAAATGAAATACGACAATTAATTTTAAGTATGGGCCAAAGATGTGATGCTGTTATACGTAGTAGAGGTGCTCATAGTACTCGGTATTAAGACTTTTTTCATATTTTAGTTTACTTACCTTATCATTAATTTTTTAGAAGTTTCCGTTTTTTTTTTGTTTTTCCCCTGAACTTCAACATTTTCTGATGATTAGACAAATTGTTATAATTACTAATAAAATGAAGGATAAATCTGGTGACGTTATATTTTTTATTCTTTGCCTGTTTACAAATAAAATTGATTTATTGAAGTGGTGCGTTAATTTCTTGGAGAAGTGTATCTTTATTTGTTGCAGAAAAGTTGTAAAATAAGTCAAAAATTTTTGTTTTTTATAAATACATAACAGTACTTTTACAATAAACTTACATATTACACGGAATGTTGGGTCTTGTGGTGCTAAAAATATGTCAAAATTTAAAACCGATAGGTGAAATAGTTCAAAAGTTATTTATTTTGTTTGGTCCAAGTCCAAATTAAATTTTTTTGTAAGAATATAAGTAAGATTAAATTATTTTGTTATAGTAATTATACGGGTATATTCCGAAAGAAAAAAATTCATTTTATTATTATAATTTAAATAAGATGAAGAAAAACAATTTCAAATATTGCAAAATAATTCTGCAGAAACATGCCAACTTTTGCCTTCTAAACAATTAGAATAACTTTTTAACTATTGCCTGCAATACTTAGAAAGTCTGCATTTCTTCACAAATTTAAAAGAAAAATAGGTTGTCCTTGCACAATATAGGTTGTCCTAAAAATAGGTACAATTTGGGACAATGTTAGTCCCTTTTTTATAATTGGGAGTAGTGGGGGAAAAGGAGCTGTTAACTGTATCTCTGGTTCTTATTTATGGATTTCGACGTTTCTTTTTTTTTTGTTGCTATGTACTTTATGTAGTACAACTATGTATTATTTCTTCTTTTTAAGATGCCTTCTTAATTACTGAAGGTTGGCTATAACTACAGCAAATTGCTCTCTATCTTGAGCTGTTCTTAGTATCGAATGTGTGTTCATACCTGTACAGTCTCCTACATTCTTCAACCAGGAGCATTTTCTTCTTTCTGGACCTTTTCTTCCTTCCACTTTCCCTTTCATTATAAGTCGTAGGAATATTTAGGAGGTCTCACTCAGTACCCATTCTTCTTAGTACCTCGTTGTTGGTCACGTGCTCTGTCCAAGAGATTTTTAGCATCCTTCGAAAAACCCACATTTCAAACGCTTCTATACGCCTCATCCTTGTAATTCCGATAGTCTATGTTTCTACTCCGTATAGCAATATGGATATTATATAGTAATAAATAAACGTTTTTACAAATTGGTATTGAATATCCAACGATAACGTAGAGTTTATTAGGAATTTTTTCATTCGTTAAATGCGGACCTAGCATATTCTATACGAGCACGTATTTAGACCTCGTAATCAAGATCGTTTGTTATCCAGCAACCAAGAGACTGGGATCTTTGTACTGGTTCTATATGTTTGTTATAGATATGAATATTAATGTCGACATTTGGTACACGTGTAACAGCCATAACTTTTGTTTTATTTGTGTTTATATTTAGTTCCAAGCTATCTCCCTCTCTGGTTATGACATTTAAAAGCCGTTGTAAACCCTCAGCACTGTTAGCAATAATAACGGTGTCCCGTCTCCGTTGATTTTTATTCCTTCTTCAATATTTCAGGGGTATAGGATCAAATCGGGCTACGTCCATCGTGCATGATTTGACAGGAAGTAAAAAAACACTCTCACTTTTAATGGCAGCAACTAAAATTTAAGAATTACTGTTAAAACAATAAAAGAAAAGTCACTCTTCATATTGGTATTACATTCAGCATACTACAAGAGCAGGAAATACGCTGAATTGATAGAAACTATTGGACCTAACCTGTTTTGATCCCAAGCGATGTACATAGCCATGTTTGATGCCAACTTCACAGGACTTGACCAAGTTTGATTCCAACCTAATCTCACCGGCCGGACTCAGTACAATGTGTCAAAATACTGCTCTCGCTGCTACTCGCGCCTTGTATCATGCACCACTAGCATCACGTGTCACTCTTCAGCTGGTCAACTATTTATGTACATAAATTAGGTTTTTTTATTTATATGTTTAGGTATGTATATTTCTTACAGGCTAACAGTATAAAGCAACACAACTATAGTTAAAAGATAAAACTAAAAAAAAATTTCTAACATATTTGTTTCAGTACAAATCATCACTTTAACATTATTATATCAACAAAAGCGGTGTTTCTTCTCTTGGTTCACATTCCATTCCTCATTGTCATTTTCGTTCCAGGCGTTCCAGTCGTCTCCAAAATGTTTTGATAGCAGATTTTTAACGTCCCTTACTTTTAATGCCTTTACAGGTATGTGTTGTATTATTTTTTTAGAAGCAATCATACTCATAATTTTAGATTTCCGACAAACATTTTCATATTTTCTCGATTGATTCCTGTAAAATCTCTCCGACTGAACCAACACATTTCCGATCCGCTTCGATCGTTTTAAATATAATCTTTTACACTGCGCAAACTGTACTTTCCACTGTCCGGAGGGTTTCAGTATTGTTTCAGCTTCCTTTTTGAAATCATATACAATGAAATCTTCGCCTACTTTTACAATAGTTGCCTGCTGTGAAATAATATCGATGTACTGATTCGGGCTTAGTATTGTGTCCATTTTACGAAATTCCTTTTCACGTTTTCCGAACACTCTATCTGCTGGAAGATAGGAATTGCCAGTTACTGGAAACACCAGTTCTACTGTTTTAATAGAAGGATGTTCCAACAACCATTTGCAACACATTGTGGTTATTAAACGACGATCAATGGTCAGAAATAATCGTCTATCGGGTGTATCGATTGGGGTATTTTATTACATATCGCCTTACGGCTGCTGCACTATTTCCTTGACATTGACCTACGATATTCTCGATAGTTTATTGAAATCATAATTTAATCTAATCCAACTTACGCAAAATTAAACGCATATCTGCCATTTCCTGAAATGTATAGGCCATAGTAATATCAAAATTTTTAATATTAATCTTATTCACACAATAAATGATAGCTTCAAATTATTGACTATTATTAATGGAACTCTTTGTAATTATTGTATCCGTAAAAACTAATTGTAATTTTATGGCCAACTAGGAAAAAACAAGTTTTTCGAAAAAGTAATAGGAGACAAAAAAGTTTTGAAAATAAAGTGTTAAACTAATGATGACACAAAATTCATTTGATTTGAACGTACTCAAAAGTTTGGGGGGATTTAGGGCTACACACCCCCCTTAAAATTTTTCTGTGTGCTTAGATTTTGTTGTTTCTTTTGTATGAAAAATGCTTTCAGACCAAGAAAGTAACATTTCCCAACAGTACGCGAATACAATCAAATCCAGACATCTACAAGTCCACCGCCATGTAGAAAACGTAATTTAAAAAAAGCAAAATGGTCTAGATATGCAGATACTATTGAAAAGAAAATGCATGTTCTACATGATGTAAGATATAATGAATGGTATGAAATAATCAACTCAAGCGCACAAGAAAATATTCCATATCATATGTACAAGCCGAATGGTAAGAGTGTACCATGGTGGGATGATGAATGTGAGCAATTGATATTAAAAAGAAGAGAATCAATTAAGAATTACATTGAAAATCAGACGCTGGAAAACTACATAAATTGTAATAAAGTAAAGGCTTTTGTGAAAAGGCAACTTCAAATTAAGAAAAGGATGAGTTTTAGAGCATTTTGTGGGACCCTTAATCGAGATACACCAATCAGCAAAATCTGGAATACAGTTAAAAAATTTAAAACATATTTTGACAATAGAAATACAATTTCTCCCAATAAAGAAATTTGTGTAAATATTCTAGACAGCTTAACCTCTTGTAATGTAAATCCCTACTTTACCTTGTTAAATGATAATAATGAAAGTGTTCAATCCATTACATTTAATGAGTATAAAAATATTATATACTCCAAAAAAGATAAAGCAACAGGGTTAGATAATGTATCATATTCTATGATTCAAAATTTACCCCCAATAGCACATTCTCATCTTATTGAAATTTTTAATGATATCATAAAAATGAGTAAAATTCCTTTTGAATGGAAACAAACATTAATATTACCTTTTTTGAAACCTACTAAATGCCCAGATAATCCAGAGAGCTATAGTCCAATTGCCCTAACTTCATGTGTAGGTAAGGTACTGGAAAATATAATTAAGAATAGAGTAGAATGGTTTGTAGATCACAACAGCATTTTATCGCAGTATCAAATAGGGTTCCGCAAGGAACTTAGTTGCAATCATGCACATACACTACTATCACATATAGTACTTAATGCATTTACTGATAAGAAGGTCGTATTAACTGTTTTTCTTGATCTAAAAGCTGCATATGATAATGTAGATATATATCTGCTATATAAAAAAATGAAAAAAAAATGACTGAATTAAATATTCCTAGTGCATATAATAATTTAATATTTGAATTTTTGAATAATAGAATGATCTATGTGAGAGATAAGCAGAATGAAATATTTGGACCCAACACTACAGATAGAGGTTTGGCACAAGGGTCACGTCTGAGCCCACTTTTATTTAATGTGTACACTAAATCATTACATGACATTATACCAGCCGAATTCAAATTAATACAATATGCTGATGACCTAGCTGTTGTAATAACTGGCAAAAACATAAATAATCTTATTAGAATTGCTAATAATTGCCTTGGAGACATTATTATTTGGCTAACTGAAAATAAGCTTCCTTTATCAATTGATAAAACATCAGCAATGATATTTAGTAATATGAGGAGCACAATAAATGACATACCTTTAACAATAGATGGACAGATCATTTCTATCAAAAACTCTATTAAATATTTAGGGTTAGTTTTTAATAATTCTTTAAACTGGACAGAAAACATTAAAAATATTGAAACGAAAGCTCAAAAAGGAATGAATATAATGAGAGCATTATGTGGCACATGGTGGGGAGCAGACCCTATTTCACTTCTGTTAATTTATAAAGGTATTATAAGATCACACCTTGATTACTCATGTAGAGTACTAAAACCCTGCAGTAAAGCCAACCTCGTAACATTAGACAAAATCCAATTTAAAGCTTTGAGGATTATCACAGGTTGTATGAGATCTACTCCTACGAATGCCTTATTAGCTGAGAGTGGAGAAACATCATTAGAAATCAGACGAAAAATCCTGTCTGCTAAATTTTATTTAAAAATCTCAGCTGATATAGAAAACCCTTTGAATGAAATATTATCTGAGCTAGAGTTCAAAATCAATAATCAGATAGGAATGTG
Source organism: Diabrotica balteata (assembly GCA_918026665.1). Classification (NCBI taxonomy): domain Eukaryota; kingdom Metazoa; phylum Arthropoda; class Insecta; order Coleoptera; family Chrysomelidae; genus Diabrotica; species Diabrotica balteata. The sequence continues at coordinate 86,694,926 of OU898280.1, forward strand.
GAAATTAAAAGAGACACCATATCTTATTTACATTAAAAGTAAATTTGACCAAGATCTTAAACAATTATTTAAAGACAGTATTAAGTCCTGTTACCAGATTGAGCTAAAATATCAAATAGAAAGACTAAAAACAATATTCTCCAAAAACAAAAAAGGAGAAACATATAGTAATCAACAATTTCTTAATGAATTCTCAACCATCTATGAAGAATTCACTTGGATATTTACAGATGGGTCATTAGAACCCAGTTCAAGGGCAGTAGGGTTTGGAGTTCACATTCCATCAATAAATTATAACTATGCATCTAGACTACTTAATCACATACAAATATGCACTGCTGAAATTATTGCCATAAATAAGGCAGTAGAAGTTTGCTTAGAAAAAAATATTAAAAAAGCAATAATATTCTCTGACGCAAAAAGTGCAATCCAAAAATTACAAAGTACCTGTTGGGGAACAAATAACCACATTGTAAATTTAACTAAAAGATTAATACTTGAAGCAAATGAAGCAGGATTTGATATTATTATAGCCTGGATTTCAGGCCACTCAGGAGTAAAAGGGAATATTGTGGCAGATCAATTGGCGAATATAGGTAGAACCCTAAATATCCCCGCTAATATAAAAATTGATAAAATGGACTATGTTTCATTTCTTACTTAAACATTAATAAATGAATTTAAACTTGATTGGCTTAAACAAAAGGGAAAGTGGTATCAACAATGTCAAAGCGAATTCTCTATAAAACCATGGTTTCATAAGTTTGACTTTGTAGACTGTAGACACCTGACAATAATTATTAGGTTACGAACAGGACATTGTTTTGCCAGATCATCTATTTAAAATTAACTGTATTGATTCCCCTTTTTGTGAGTGTGGTCAAATAAGAAGTATAATACACATCTTGCTAGAGTGTCCTATCAATAAGACACCACTATTTGATTTATATCAAAAACTTATTAAAGATGGATGCCCAACGCCCATTTCAGTACAAAATATTTTCCACAATATCAATGCTAAAACCTTGAAAACGATTTATAAGTTTATCAATATTTTCCAAGTTAAAATGTAAGTAAAATATAAATAAATACCCAACCTAACCTATCCTTTAACCATTGATGTCCTGTCCAAGATGCCAAATTCCAGATATACCTTACATAGCTAATAGATGGAACAAGAAAAATCTATATAATCAATGACATATAGAATTATTTTAGAATATCCACTATAAATTGTCCAAAATAGTTGAAGGGAATATGGTTATTTCCAGAATCCCTGTGAGGAGAATTCCCTTCTATAATTGAAATAAAAATATATACATGAGCTGGCCACGTACCTAAGAGGTGGAGGCCATAAAACGAAAGAAGAAGAAGAAACGACTTTAATTAATTACAAAAGTAATAGAAAATAGTGTTTCATCGTAATTCTACTGATGAGAATGGGTAAACTCGACATTCTCAGTCCTGTGTAATACCTTACAAGAAAAGTTCTATTGCAAATCACCAGATGTTAACAACCAAAATAAAAGATTACTTCTTAGCAAAACAAGATAAATGAATGTTAATACATTTCTACTAAACACTCTAAACAGGTATGAATGAAACAACTACATACAATCTGTTCTAATTACTATTAATATGTTTTAGAGAATATTATCTCAAGGAATCAAACTTCCTAATAAATTATAGCATTTATCAAGCTGAAATATTTTAGAGGATTTCTCAAGGAGGTTTTATGCTTTCCATATAAACACCCTAACAAGTTATAGTACCTGTCAGACTAAAGCGGGCTGTTTATGGACTATTGAGAGACACACAGGTATGTACACACAATAGCTCCACGGTTACTTAAAACTAGAGTAAAAACCACATAGAGAACCCCAATTATATCCAAAATAAGAAACAAAAATAGCTAATACTAAACAACCTTTTTAGCAAAGTTTTCAACAAGTAGACGCTAACACAACAGCTTACTTAGCAACCTTTTAGTAATTTGAATGTTTTTGTCAAGATCTTATGACCTAGTGGGATACAGACAGCACTATTTATCTGGACTAATAGTAGCAGAAAAATCACAAAAACTCTGGTCTGACAGTAGTCTATCAACAAATTTGTCATAATGGTGAACAAAAATAGATGGCTACAGCATAGTACCCTTAACCGAATGAGGTAGCAAAGTAGACAAAACCTTTGGGCTGACAGTTCAAGTAAAAATTAAACAAATCTCTCAGAAACACATTTCACTACATATAAGGAACTATACAATATCTTCACTTAGAAATTTCATATACTTTATCATGTAACAATGTTAAATAAATCACATAACAGGTGCGAATTTACTTAATATATATCCAAATTATACTAACAATCCTAGGGTCAAAATAAATCTGTTACATTATATCGTAGAATGCTCAGAATATCATGGGTTCAACACATTTCAAACAGAGAAGTCTTGAACATTGTAGGTCAAGGTAAAGGTGACTTAATAAAGATGATAAAAAGGAGAAAACTCGAATATCTGGGGCATATTATGAGAGGATGCAGATAAAGGATAATGTAGTTGATACTCAACGGAAAGATCGACGGAAGAAGCGGAATTGGTAGAAAAAAATACATATGGCTCCGAAACCTTTGTCAATGGACTGGCTTATCCGCAGATGACTTATTACATGCCGCGCAAGATCGAGAACGATATCGGCAAATCGTCATGGAAGCTACCCACGCCTAAAACTTGGGCACGGTACTCAAAGAAGAAGATATTAAATATGTTACTTATGGCTGCTGTTGGATCTATCTTTCTTCTTTTCTCTTTATCCAGAGGGTTATCAAAACGTAAACATTTTAGAAACATTGCAAATCTTTCTTTTGACATAACGCATCTGAATATCTTCATCATTGGATTTGAAAGCTGATGTGTATAAAAGCAATCCCAAAGAGGCTTTCAGTTCTATTTTATCAATTTCATTTGGTTCTGGTCTATTTATTTTTCTATAGTTTTCACGAATTGCACGTAATTTATTATTTGTGAATATAAGTATTTCTTGTATTATATCCTCGAAAACAAGAAAATTATGAAGTCTCGTTTCTTACATCTTTGGACCGAAGAGCTGGTAGTTTTATTACAAGATTGTGTAACCGGGTTCTTAAATTATTACGGATTCTGTAGTAGACCACATAAAATAATTTTTGCAGTACAAATATGACTTATCAGTAGTATTTGAATCATATTCGTCTTCAGAACCTTCTCATTGCTCACTTCCGGTGTCGTGACACGTAAACACTGACATGCGGTACGTGATACCGCAAGAAAACTTTACGTCAACGTAGTTCCAAGACTAAACCCATACTAAAACTGCAGCACTTGGGAGCAGGCATAATTAAACACCATTTGAAGGTACATAGATGGTTTTTTAGGAATCTTTTATAAAACACGTTTTATAACAAAATATATTTTCAAATAAGTTTAATTTGACTTCGGTTAGATTTTCACTTCGGAAATTTTTATTTAGTATTTTGCAAACGACTTTCGAAAACTAGTAAATTATATTTACATGCCACAAACAAAATAGTTTCAAAACAATATTAATATCGTCTTCTATTTTTCGCAGTGTTTTCTCAGTGTAGTTATGTGTCGCTAGAAGTAATCCTGATCCTCAAATCTACCGTAACAAATAAATAATTTCCTTTTTTCTTTTTGATAATCGAAGCATATGGGGGAAAGTAAAAGGTTCAAGTTCTACTTTCAGTACATCGACTCACTTTATCGAACGGATATATTCAAATAGGAAAGTATTGATTATATTGTGTTGTGGGAAAATTATTTCATATACTTGTTATTAGATTTTATTTTTGCTCTTTAGTATTACTTAAAGATGTGTAAAGAACTAAATATTTAATTTCCGTCAAATGCAATATGAGAAAGTAAAAATAAACGTATTGATGTTTATATTACTACTTCAGTCATCAGAGACGAAAATGTTACTAAACCACTAAAAATTGTACGAACAAGCTGAATTTTGCCGAGAATATTAATTTTGAGACATCAAAAAAGTTGCACAAAGTTTAACATTTTTACCTCCGGGCTTCCCCCTAAAACCTCCCTCGGAGGGGGGTGAAAACTCAAAAAAATCGATTTACCAAGAATCAGTAGGCCGTAGAAAAAGTTTTTTAATAAAAAGAGATAATTTGAAACAAAAATATTTATAAGCACTTTTTTGTGTAGAATGAACCGTTGCCTTAGAAACAACGAAAATCAATGTTTAGTAAAATTTGTATCAGCACGACAGTAAATATTCGACATTTTTTGATTCAAGTCTCCTATCGACAAAAATCAAGACGCATTTTAAAGGTAGAGAGTACAGCTTTCGTATGCAATTTTTGTATTTTGCCGCAAATAAACTGAAATTTTTTAAAGGTATTAAGTAAATAAACGTGTTGCAATTTTTGCCATTTTTTATGATTCCCATGAGATCAATACAATATATGCCTCTCATTGACTGGCCACTATAAAGTTGCGATTACTAGAGCTTAAGATTTATCTCTAAAAATCAAAATTTCACTACGACTGGTCAATGTAAGTGATCAATTGTATTGATCTGACGAAAGTCATAAAAAATGGCAAAAATCGCACCACATTATTTTATTTATTTACCACCTTTATAAAAACTAAGTTTATTCTCCGCAAAATACAAAAACTGCATCCAAAAGCTGCATTCAAAATCGACGGTCGCATCAAGCGTTGTTTCTAAGAGCATATAAAAGTGCTCATAAACATTTGTGTTTAAAATTATCTCAAATACATTTTTTATTTGAATATTTTTTTTCTACGGCCCGGCGTACAGATTCTTTGTAAATCGATTTTTTTTTGCATTTTTACCTCAATATAAGGGGGTTTTATGAAGAAGCCCGGGGTAAAAGTGGCAAACTTTTTTGCTTTTTTTTAGGATCCCAAAATTAATATTCTCGGCAAAATTTAGCTTGTTCGTTTTATTTTAGGGGTCAACTCTCTGACGACTGGACTGTACTCACAAGTTACAACAAAGTTGGCACAGCTTGCAAGAAATTGACATTTTTTTATTAATTTATTTTTATATTTTATTTTAAAAAACTGATTATCCTTGGTAATGATGAAAGGACAAGAAAAAGAGGTTTACTGGATGGAAACGAGCAGGCCTCCACTGACACCATCTAAGTGTAGCCAAATAAATACATCGGCCGGGTACAAGTAATTAGGTTAACTTAATTCGGTTTATCCGACTTTCCATATTTCCATTAAGCGGTGGTTCTTTTTGTTGTGTGTATTTAAATAAAGTACTTCTTACTCAGTAGAAATGTATTTTCAATTATAACCAGTATACTTTTTAATTATTCAATAGATAATACAGTTACCATTTATTTGCTCTCTACTTTATATAAGAAATATTATCACTTACAATTGTTAACACGTGATCGGATAATTCACAAAATGCGGCAGTTGAAAATTAAGAGGCGTTTGTCTTCTCAGACAGTTGAACGTAAAAGAGAACGCAGTCGGTACAACCTTTTGCAGAGTCAAATTTTGGTCTGTACCAAAGGGTGGTCAGGGGTAGGACGAGGAAGAGCTGTTGCAAGTTTGGATAAAAAAATCCGAACAACTGGATGAAAATTTTTATTTGGTAAAAGTCGTATAATAAATATCATATTGGAGCAGATAAAGGTTAATCTAGGCTTTTTATAATTTATTTTAAACTAGTAATTCTTCCCGACGCATATCAATAAACAAATTTTACTTTATAGTCTGTCTATTAGTATCCATAGTGTCACGTGATATCTCGTATATCTTTTGGTAGTCGCTTTGTTTGGTTTTTCTATCTTAATATATTCGTTATAACCTCCCCCTTTATTTGATACGTCGCATTTTAGTCAATAAATCAAAATTTGTCTTGGCGGCTACAGACACACGTGCAAGCTTGTCCAGCATGCTTGTTCAATCTTTTTGTACAAACACGCTAGAGTGTCTGTAGGGAAATGTGGTGCAAATTTTGTGATTGTACAAGCGGCTTGAGGATTGAAAGGATCTTAATTATGCATGCTTGAATTTAGAGCGCTTGCGCAATCAAAAGGGTACTTGCGTACCCAAGATTTTCAAGCTTGAAAAAGTTGACGTCGGTTGTGTTGCTTTGTGAGGTAGAATTAGAGTAATTTTCGTCATGACTAGTGATCTCAAAAAGATTAACCGTAAATTATTTGAGAGTTTATTCAAGAATGCCAAAATCAGGAATGTCTTTGGCACGTTACATCCAAAGATTATCATAACAAATCAAAGAGGGATGCAGCGTACAAAATAATATTGGAAAAATATAGGTTAGTTGACGTTAATATCGACAAGAATGCAGTTCTTAAACAAATATACTCCTTCCGGACTAACTATAGAAGAGAAAAGAATAAAGTTGAAGATGCGGATCACTCTGGAATGGGTACAGATAAACGTTATGAACCCACACTTTGGTACTACCACCTTTACTTTTTACGAGATCAAGAGACATCTACAAAATCATTATCTAATTTGAATGAGACGGAGGTGAGAAATAATTTTTATTGTATATTTGTACATAAGTATCTATTCACATAAATTGAATTAGTCATTAGTAATTATACATTTCACCCTTATTTATTTGCATAAAAGTCAGCACATACTTAATAAACTTTTATCAAATTAAAGGCAAATATCGAGCACAGTTTTATTAATTAAATCTTACCCAAGTTCTTTCGCTTTCTAGAGCATCTTCAGGAACATTTCGTCAATTTTGACCTATCCAACAATTATAGAATGTTATAAACATAAAATTGTATATTATACTACACTACACAAGGACAAACACTTGAAAATTTAAAAAAAAATTCTCGTCGGTATCAGGAGAGAGGATGATCATTCAAAGCTTGCAGTTGAGTCTGGTCTTTACAGTAAATATAATTTTATTTGTAGTGTCCTATGATATCTCCTATGTCGCTATACGTTAATTAATATTGAAGATACTGTCTACTGCGCTTTTAGCAGCTGCCATATTTGTTTTTTCTATCTTTATGTATTCGTTATTTCCTTACCTTTTATTTAACACATCACACGCTCCAATCGGACCAATAACAACTGAGATAATGATATAATACCCTTTTGGCGTTGCTGCCATGTGTGTTTTTTCTGTCTTAACATGTTACCCCTTCTCTTTTCCAATGATGAATCATACGTCAAGGTCCGTGATCTATTCTTCACTCACCACAAAATACTAAAAAACTATTTAAATCAACAATACGACTTTTTATCGCAAAATTTTGTTAGCTATTCTTTGTTGCATCTAATATGTCTAACATGTTAAGTTAGGTTGTTAGTATAAATAACAATTAAATGCATGTGAACGCATACCTAAATGAAATAAAAAATACCAAAAAAAGTTTATTTATTGACAAAAAAACACAAAAATAAATAAAAAAAGTGCCTAAATTAGCATATCAATTTGATACAACGAAGCAATGTCATTACGAAATATGTAGAAGCGATATACACGCTCTAAATCAATTAAATGCAATATTTATTATTTTATAAATTTTTTAAAGCCTTTATTTCTTTATTAAATAAATATATTTAATAAATATTTTTTTTATATATTATAAACCAGTGACATATGAGACATCATTAACAAAAATTGTTAGCAATAAATCAATTGTATCGTTTTAAAACAAAATATGATTGAAATGTCAGATTTCTACAAATATTTTAAAATCACAATTGCCTAAGTCCATCTGGTATTTCCCGAGTTGTTTTTTTCATTTTTATTTATTTATTTTTTTATTGTACAATGGCTATGGCAAAGCCAATTAGCCAGACTATTTGTAGTAGTTACAATTTTTGATTTTATTACCTAAGCCTACTTATTATATAAATTTACAGGAAGGATATGTTCGTATACACAATCAATTTTTGATATATTTACAATTTTTAATTTGAATACCTAAAACTACTTATAATTTAAATTTACAGGACGGTATGTATTCGTAGATACATTGTAATATATGCTTATTATTTGAAAAAATTATTCAAATTGACAGGCAATGGACAATTTAGCTCAATAAGTTTTTCATACATTATTTTGGTACTTTGTCTGTACTCTCCACACTCCAATATAAGGTGCTGCAGATCTCCCACTTTACCACAGGAGCAATATGGGTTATTAGTGATACCTATGCTATGTTTGTATGCAGGAGTAAGTGCGTGGTTTGATCTTATTCTGTTTATTGTTTTTATAAATAACCTATTTGTCTCATATTTGAACCATCTCCCATTGGGAATTAGTGGTTGGCAAGCTCTAAAGTTACTCCAGTTACTCCAGTTGTACTTTGGTTGTATACACGTTGCCATCTTTGTTTGCAGTTGATTCTACTGATATTATCTATGTCCGCTACTGTAAGAAGTATGTTGTTTATATTATGTTTGGTTAAAGCTGCAGATTTAACTAATTTGTCGACTTCTTTATTTCCTAATATTCCAGAGTGGCCTTTTACCAAACAAATACTAATCGAGCTACCTGCGGAAATAATATCATGATGTAACCTCTTTATTTCTATCTCAATATGGTTTAGGTTTTTTGTGGTTTTGATAGAAGTGAGTTTGTCCATAATGCTTCTACAATCACTCAGAATGATATAAATATTCATACCAATAGAGGCTATATATTTTAATGCAGGTAATAAAGCTGATAGTTCGGCAGTATATATTGAAGCTTCATTGGGCAATCAACATGATTCTTTGTAATCAGAATTGCGGTGATATATTCCACAACCCGTTTTATTTTGAATTTTAGAGCCGTCAGTAAATATATATATTATATATATATATATATATAATATATATATATATATATATATATATATTTTATTTAAACAAAAATAACCCTGCATCAACTACTAAGAGTTATTAGCAGGGGTACAAACACAAATTACAAGTACAATTTCTTACAATATATATATATATATATATATATATATATATATGCATAACTTAAATATGTTCTATTTAACACTATGAAGTCTAACGTCTTTCAAATATTTCAGTACTTTGTTGAACTGGTAGCTTAGTAGATCCTTCATGTTGGTAGAGAGGTTATTTTTTCTTCTTTCTTGGGTGTATGTTTTGCATTCTAACAGAATATGTTTCACAGTTATTTGGATCTTGCAGTTGTGGCAGAAAGGGATGGCTTCTGTATTTATTGTGAATATGGGTTGGTATAGTATGTCCTAATCGTAGTCGAGTTATTATCACTTGTTCACAACGTTTGAGTGGGAGTGGTAAAGTGGTGCCGACAGTTTCTATATCTTTTAATTTATTGGATGTGTAATTCCAGTTACACTGCCATAAGTTGGTAATATGTTTTTTAATGGAGGTTTTATGGTTGTTTCTTGTTATCATGTGTGACACAGGGATGCTTTCATCTAGTGCAGCTTCATTCGCAAGTTGGTCCACTGCTTCGTTTCCCTTGATTCCCACGTGTGATGGCACCCATAAAAAAATTATGTCTATGTTTTTTGTTGATAGTAGTATGAGTTCATAAAACTATATTGAAATGCAGGCCACTTATCATTTATTATTTTGTTGATCATACTTCCTGGAAGATTTGAATCCATATAATATGTTTCCATTATCTTAGAGAAGAGAGTCTTCGGAAGTTGTGTATAAATTGGTGGTATTTTATTTTGACACAATTGTTCTTCAAATATTGTTAATTTCCTATAACTTTCAACGTACATGGGAGTTTTTTTGTTACTGCAAGTTACGAATATTTTTTAAATGGCTGAAGTTTTTTGATATAGCTCTAGCTAAAATTTTATCTGTACAAAACTGTCTGTGTAGTGTACGGGGTATCTTTTTAGCTTAAATTTCAATAATACTAATAGGAGTGGATTTTAAGTAACCAAAACATAGCCTCAAACATTTATCATTTTAGGTTTCAATTTTATTAAGATATCCTGTTGACGCAGACCCATATAAATGACAATTATTGTCGAAAATTGGTCAAATCATTGAGCGATAAAATAGCAATGCAATATTCGGGTCAGCTCCCCAAATGGTTTTACAAAATGCTCTAAGGATATTCATGGAGTTTTCCGTTTTTTTTATAATATAATGAATTTGATCCTTCCATAACAGTTTATGATCCAAATATGTGCCTAGATATTTTACACAATTTTTGATTTGAAATTCTATTTTTCCTAATTTAAAGTTACCTTGAGGAGTTTGCCGTTTTTGGGATAAAAAACAAATTTCAGTCTTTGTAGTTGGTATTGATAAGCCTAGAGAATGGTAATAATTTTTTATACAATCTAGTGTAGATTCGAGTTGACGCCTACAAATGTCAAGGTTAGTATGAGAGGTATACAACACAACATCACCTGCAAAACGCAATATATCAAAGTGTGAAGGTACTATCTGTTCTAGATCTGTATCATTGTACAATGAAAAGAGAAGTGTACTTAAAATACCACCCTGTGGTTTACCTATATTCGTTAGCCTTGGCGCTAAAAGTGTCTCATTTATTTTTAAGTAAGTCTATCTATTCTAGTACAAGGATATAATGATATCTGAAATTTTTAATGACATTCCAAGATATAACAATTTCTTATGTAAAATATATAAATTTATATTATCAAATGCAGAGGTAACATCTATAAATGCTGCACCTGTTGATTCTTGATTTGTGAAATTGTCCTGAACAGAGGAAACTCGTGAAGTGAGAGCATCTTGTGTAGACCTGGATTTCCGGAAGCCATATTGAGATTTGGGAAAGATATTTTCGGATTCAAGCCAGTATTCATTGATTATATCTATATATTATTGATTAATCTCTCTAGAGTTTTTAGTATACAAGAACTTAAAGATATAGGTCTGTAAGACTCAACGTTGTTATCTGGCTTTCCTGGCTTCTTTATAGGCAACACAATATATAGTCCTTCCATGTTTTGAGAATTAAATTCTCATTTAGCCATATAATGTTAAAAATTTGTAATTATAATGATTTGTATTCTGTGGGTAAAAAATATAACATCGAGTATGATATACAGTCCATCCCTGGAGACGAACTATTATTTTGTTTGAGTCCATAATTTAATTCCCACAATTCAAATGATTTTTCTAGATTGGAGTATTCTGTGGAAACGGTGACTGAAGCTTCGTTTATTTCATTTGGTACCGATGAAGGTGAAATTTTTAAGTGGAAATCTTCTATCCATGCACCTTCGCAGTTTTTCGGGAGTTCATTGGAGTGTTTTCGGTTTTTGTAGCTATGTACTTTCTTCCAGACGTCGTTGATTGGACTGTGATAGTTAAGGCTTTCGCAGTAGTTTATTCAAATTCTATTTTTAAAAATTTTCATTGCTAATGCGTCCAATTTTTTGTATTCAATTAAATTATGAATATTGGGATTTGTTTTATAACGTCTGTAGGCTGTTTTACGGTTATTTGCAGCTGTGTCGCAGTTATTATCCCACCATGGTTTTGGAATCTTTGCTGTAGGATATTTTGTATTTATTTGATACTTTTGAAATAGCAATGGATGCGCATCTATTTCATTAACTAATTCCTCATAAGTTTGAGGAAGTTTTTCTGAAGAACAGTTGGATGAATACAAATTCCAATTTGCTTTATTTAGATTCCATATTTTTTGTACATTGTTACCAGGTGGAGTTGCTTGTTTGGGATTTTCTAAGGAGATGGTCAGAACCATGTGGATCTTGAATAACAGACCAAGTTAGTGCAAGAGTTGGAGAATCATCATTTAAGTATAATAGATTAAGAAAGAAATGGATCCATTCTTCAACTGTTACTCTAATACGTGGTTCTTTGTATATGGATATTATATGTACATATAGGTTATTGATACAAGAAAGTTTAACAGCCATGCATGTGTAAGTAAAATTGTAGTTATTTAATAAATTTATTTTTCTGCAAATATTTTATCTTTAATTAAAATTGTTGTACCTCCATAGCCATTCCTGGTTTAAACCATGTTTCTTATAACATGGCCACATTGTAAAAAATTTATAGGACTAATTATATCTGAGAAGATGACATTTGTCCATGTAAGTCTTCTTGCGAGATCGATGCCGTACTTAAGTATTTATTAATTTGTTGTATAATCTCTGTTTTTGATTCGTCTAAATTTTCAGTGAGTTTAAATGAACTAATTATATTAAGAACCAATTCTAAAATTACATTATTTAAATCCAATGGTACTCCTTGTGTCTGCAAATTTGTTGTATTTCTATTTTCTGTATATTTAGAGGTATTATAAATACCACCTTTTTGTCTAGAGATATTTATTGGGGAAATTATTTCTTTTCTAGCTGATTCCAAAGGATCGGGAGTACTTGAACGTTGTCGTTTTAAATTTGATTTTTTTGGACTACTGCTGGTATAAAACATTTATGAAGAGAACTTTTTTGCGAACGTACCAGTTTGATTTGGAGTTACTTGATAGGACTGATCGTTGCTATTAGAGTTGATTGGCAAGGAAGAACTATTATGTCTAGCAGCGATATTGGCATATGATTTTTTTGGTATTTGTTTACAGGCGTCAAAGAAATTTAAATTTAATGATGACATTGTATTCTTGATTTGTTTTTGCCTAGAGAACTCAGGGCATGCACTTAGGTGTATCGTAAAATGACTATCTTGACAGCTAAAACAGGTAGGAGTATGTATACTTACAGTAAAATCTTTTGTGTTATGAAAATCATGACATTTATTGCACCTGGGACGTGCTTTGCATTGAGATCCAAGATGTCCAAAACAAAGGCAAGAGAAACATAATAAAACTTTTTGAACATAGGGTTCGACTTCTTTAATTACATTATTAATTATGATATATTTTGGAAGAGTTTGTGTTTTAAAATTTACAATACATGATTTGGTTGGAACCTTGTCTATTACTGTTTTATCTTCGATATGTTTTTCTACCTTTCTATTTATTCTTCTAACTAAAGCTACTTCAAACTTACAGTGCATATCGTATTGTTTAATTTTATTTTTGATGTATTTCTCAGAAAATTCAGTATCTATATCTCTAATTATGCGTGTCTATGTAGTATAAACTTCGGAACGTAAACATCAAAATTGTTGTTTGTAAATAATGAGCAAGTTTTTTGATTGATTAAAAAATTGGCTGATTAATAGTCTTTAAATTTAATTCTGATTCTATTCTTGCCGATTGAAAATACTAGTGATTTTGTTATCTAAATTTGGAAAATTTGACAGTATAATATCACTGATTTTGATAGCATTTATCTTACCTTTAAAATCAGGAGTATTATTTTCTATATATACATGAAAAGGACCTGTATCACTGCTCTGATATAGAAATTGTTCTTTTACATTTTCTGTAGAATTATTAGAAGTTTTATTGCTTACAGTTTCTCCGTTGTTTTTTGAGTTAGCTTCCCAGGTGTTGTTTATATTGGATTTTCTTTTTCTACATTATCATCTTCCTCCATCAGGCTAATATCTGGAGGTTTGTCTGGTGGTCTCCCCGCATAATCCATATTAAGTTTTTAATAATTTAACACTTTGAATCTATCTTACACTTATTAACACTTATCGTATCCAAACGGTAATCTCCAATGGGGGTAAAATAAATTCCAATACACTAAACTTTTATATTTTTCCACGTTGTTTCACAAAAAACTTTTCAAAGGCCACAACTAGACTCTTTAAATTCAATAAAATAAACTTTAAAGTGCGGAAAGTATTTAAAAATGCGTATACACACTTTGACAGTTATTTGACGTATGTTCCCGAGTTGTTACAAAAAAGTTTTAAACGATCTACTTACAAAACCAGCATGTACCTTCTTGCAAATAAACCAAATAAATATAAACTAAAATATAAATTATTTTGCAAAATAAACCTTACCTTTAAATTAAAGCAACCAAAATGTTTGTCAATGTTGCGAAAAAAAAAAATAATAATCAATTATTAATTATCTATGTAATTAATTTGTATTAATATATGTAAGTAATATTGTTAGTATTTTTAATTGAACCTATCATTTCAAGAACAAAATATGAATGAAATGTCAGATTTAATTAGTTCAGATTTTCTTTCCTAGAAGGCGCTTTTAAAAATTTAAATAACGTATTGTTTTACAATAAATTCTACCTTAAAAATAATATTAAAACTAATTAATTTTATTAATATATAATTAATACAGTATTATTAATTAAACGTATGGTTTCAATAACAAAATATGATTGAAATATTGTAGTTACATTGTAGTACAGTGTGACCTGTCAGTGCCATCATAGCCTTTTAGATAGATAGGTTCTACGACAAAAAAAAAAAGAATAAAGAAACAACCTCTCATCTTTTTTAGATATGTTGCTTAAATCACACATTTACTACCATTCCTGCATAAAGGCCGTTGTAATTTTCTTCCATAAAAATATGCTATTACACATTTTCAAATCGAGTATAAAATCTATAAGAAGGAAATTGTCTCAATCTATCTTCCTAGTGTTTAAGTACGAGTTTATTACATCAGAATTACCAATTAGCATTTTATTAGTCGGCCACATTAACGACTCTCCCTTTTAACCGTTGGGGTACTCGTCCATCGACACCTGTTAGGAAAAGCTACAGTCAAGTGGATGAACCAATATTTTTTATACAAAAAGATCAGTTGGCAACAAACTGAATTCAATGAACTTCAGTTGTGGTTGGCCTTAGATTTTTATAAAAATGGTTGCGTTGCACCCGCGGTAACTGACCTCCTCACATACTCACAGCAAAAAAAGAATGTTGATGCAATTTTAGAAACGAATATATCGTTACCTTCATTAAATGGAGACTGACGGAACTTCGTGAAGTTTTGCTTGTCACGTTTAAACATTCTATACAGGGTGTCTAACGGTTTTAACATTTGAGGACTTGACAACCGGGGAGAATGTGTCAAAATACAGAAAATAAGATGTTCTGTAACCTTAGTAGTTCAACAAGAGGATGGCACTGTATGGATTGTTGTTTTCTTTTCAAAGATGGTACTACTGTTTGATGACGTATGCAGTTTTATGTTGATCTGGCAAGTCATTCTTATATTTACAGGTGCATAAATTTGACGAGTCATATTTTCAGTTGCCATTATTGAGTATTACACATTGGGGTAACGGGTAGTACTCTTTTACAGTGCCCAGTAAACGATAGATTAGTTAAGGGTTTGGCAACTCTCTTCTTATGCTAACTACTATTTTTCTCTTAGGATACCCCTAGGAGAAAACAGATCTTAATCATATACTCCCTAACCTCCCTCCTCATCTCCCCGATAGAGGGCAGTAGCTACCGACAGTACCAAGCTCAGACACATAAAAAAATGATCCTGGATCAGTTTATTATTTGATTTTCACAAGTAAGGATGTATCAGCAGAATGGTTATGATACTGAGACGCAATAGGGCAGGAGAATCCATTGCATTACCATCCCCAAGAAAGTTATGCATGATGCCTAAGAGAATGCCTCGGATGTTATCACACGCTACATTAAGTCCGAGCTAAGGAGTGAGAAATTGGCCACCGGCCACGTATCATGTGACAATTGGGCAACTGGTTCACAGAAATTAAAATACAATCGCAGATGAGCTGTCAATTTATAGAAAGAAATGTGGCAAGGTATGAAATTGAAATTTTTGGACTAGTGAACGTACTGTTTAGAAGAGGGCCATTTTAGAATACATAATGGCAATTATGTTCACTTCTCTGACGGTGAGCCGCAGAACTATACAGGCGTTGCTATTCAAGGTCTAACCATGATTACAAAAATCTCTCGTCGAATTCAAAGTTGTAAGCGATAGGATAATTCTCCTTTAACTACAAGGAAACCCACATAAACTCAATACCAAACAATTCGAAATAAAAAGCTAACCTTAGTATGTGGTGACTTTAACGCAAAAGTCAGCAATACTACACAGAATGACAACCTAAAGAATTTATTGGAAAAGTTCGGAATAGGTCAGAGAAACGAAAGAGGAAATCGCTTAATCAAGTTTCCTATCACAAATAACTATTTTTTTATGAATACTAAATTTAAAAACCATGTACTCCGACTTTATACTCCGAAAATTCCTGAAGATAGGTCTAGTAATCAAATTGACAATCTATTCACTAATATTGGCTGGAGATCATCAATCACATCACAAGAAATATGAGAGACCCTTATGTAACATTGTGTAAACATTGTATAACAACACCAATAAGTCGCCCAATGTAAATAATTCTGTAAACGAGAA
Source organism: Diabrotica balteata (assembly GCA_918026665.1). Lineage (NCBI taxonomy): Eukaryota > Metazoa > Arthropoda > Insecta > Coleoptera > Chrysomelidae > Diabrotica > Diabrotica balteata. The sequence goes on from OU898280.1 coordinate 86,711,224, forward strand.
ACACTGGATAACAAATGAAACGCTTAAAATAATTGGGAACAGAGGAAATATATTTGTCAAAGTGGTGTATATAGTGAAAGAGCAAAAGCTAGTTTAGGAGACAACAAAAAAATAAAACGAAGATGCAAGGCTGATAAAGAACAATACTATCTATAATATATGCAAATAAATTGAGAGCCACGATCAAAACAATCAGCCAAGAGATCTATTTAGAAAAATATACTACATAAAAAGAGACTTTGAATCCATAACTGGAGCCGTTGAAGACCACACAAGATCCATAAGAACCAATAGAGAAGATATATTAGAAACATGGAGATTATATTGTCGAAAAGAAAAAGAATATATTGGCTCCAGGCTTTACAAAAATGGTTTTCCTTGACCACTTCAGGACTATTTCGAGCTGCAGTCAATAAAGATAGAATTGCCATGCTAGTAGTCCAACATCCGTAACGGATAGGCACCACAAAAAGAAGATATTGTCGGGATCTATATAAACATGATCAACGAAAGAAAGTTGTTCACCAGAACTCTGAAAAAATCAAAGAAAAACCTAATATACTCGAGAATGAAAAAAGACTGGCGAGCAGCAAACTTAAGTATAACACTGCCTTCCTCAGGAAAACCACAGCATCTGAAGTACTCATAACAATAAGTAAATAGACTTCAAAGAATCTGCAACTTTTAAAATGGGCGAAGATTGTTACAACAATGCGATTAAAAACGATTTAACTTTATATCAATAAATCTGTAAATAAACTATGTTTTAAATAAAAGAGCAGTAGTTTATTATCTACGACTGTTATGTTTTTGCGATGTTTTTTTTAGCATAATATTACTATATATTTAATAAAAAAAAATCACATTTATTAGACTAAATAAACCCCAACAAACAAAATTTATTTTAAGAGCAAAAATTAAATATCGAAATAAATTATCTTATTAGTCCTTATCGCCCTCAAGGTTTTGCCAAAATTGTAATCTATTTGAAGGCATTATGGTTTTGAGATCGTGAAGGGTTTTTTTTGTTTTTTTGATACTACAAATAAAGATGTAAATACCTGAGGGCTGGGAATTTTTTTATTTAAAACTTTATTTTGACGAAAATTCATTCCAAACATACTATCGGAATTATTTGTTAACTTGTACTTAAAAAAAAAATGATCCCCTGTTGGCAACAATTTCTCCTCTTTTTCGCCAAGTAAGAACGAGGTTTTTTTTTTAATTGTTGCTTGTGACACGAAATCTTGCCTATTAAAAACCTTGTATACTGCATTGTTTTTATTGTAACCTTTTGTGAATTTGTATTTCCTAAAGCTGCCACAAAATAGTTAAAATCGTAGGTTTTTTTAAAGATAGTTTTACCTGATGGTGGAAGCTCATCGGCAGACATGAAAGTGAGTCCTGGTTCGAAATACTAAATACAAATATTTTGAGCAGATATAGCGTCAGCATTTACAATATATACAAGGAAATATAAAAAACTTCAATTTTTATTTTGACCTAAGCAGTTATCAGCCCAAAGGACACAATGTTCAACATACCTGTAATGTAAAGAAAAAGCGTTATATAAGCTAATTATTTCTTCTTTTTCTCGTTCACTAATACCGTCATACCATAGACATGCAAAAGTTTTTTGTTTTTTTCCTTTACCCAGGGGTACAAAGCTTTCATTGAATGTTGGTATTCTTTGGGTAAATATTGCTTTCTTTAACATATTAATTCTTAGTAACATTCTGACTTTTTTTTGTAAGTCAACATAAACTTTAAGGTTTGTTGATGTATCTGCTTTATTTGTATCCAAACGGTATAATTCTCTTGATTTTCTGCCACGTTAAATGTGTTCTTTCCAGCTATTATATTCACTACATACTGGATTTAAGTTCTCAGAATTATGCTCATTATTGTGTAGTTGGAATATTTCTTCACAGAGTTCACACTCTTCGTGGCCCAGATTTGTGAAAGATATTTTATTTTTAAGATGCTTTCGATAAACCTTATACGAGCATTGATTAGGAGGGTTGTTAAATAATCCTTGCGCATGACCTGTATGGGTAAATCACTAGGCAGGTATCTACGATAGGGGGCATGTTCACGCCTATAATGGGATGTACTGGGATTAAAACTTTCTACATGCCTATCTAGGTTTAAAGTAGATAGGTTTTTTAAAAGGTCCAGTTTTTTTAGAGCAGATAGAAGTGGACGATTGAAACACATTTTGTCTGACAAATGCTGCTTTCGCTAATCCAATAATGTAGAAAAACATCGCGATAAACACAGTAACTGCAGGCTCCGTCAAGTATATGCGGGATTTTACCTAAGTAATGTTGTAGTTGTGGGGTTCTTCCGTAGTTCCACGCATGTTTTCGTAGATGCTAGGTTTAGTATTTTTTTCAGAATATATATTTGTGCTTTTATATACCGTACTTTTCTTAAATAATCATGATATAAACTCTCTTAATCTAAGTTTCGCGAGATTATCCCAAGAGCAAACTGAATTTACCAAAGGTAAATGTACGCGAGAACACTTTCTGAACATAAGACGAATAATAGAAAAATCAAGGCAATATTTATTGTGATATTCTCAACTTTTCATTTTGATCTTACCAGTCGTTCCTCTTTTTATCTAACAGTCGTATACCTAATTCTTTCCATTATCCTTTCTGTTGTGGATAGTTTATTCATATTTGCCTTGGTTAGGATTCATATCAGACAAGGATATATACTGCCTTCACAATTATTTCATATTATATGAAAAGGGTATTATGAGAATAGCGTTTGAAAGCAGATGACACAGTCCTTCTTGAAAATAGTCAAGAAAAGTTTATTGATCTTATACGACCGGTTGTATAGGAATATACAACCAATGAAATAAACAGGATACTCCATTGTGGTGAACAAATGACATCGTTACTACAGCACACAACAAGAAACAAGCATATCAGAAGGGGTTACAAATAAATGACCCAGATGATAGAAGAATATATGCAAGATCAAACAGAGAAATATAAAATCTAGTAACTAAAGCATAATTGCTATTTGGGAAAGTAAATGCGAAGAGATTAACACAGGTATAGGGTCAACAAGATTAAGAGAAGCACGGAAAACGGTAAAAACTCTGATAACAAACAGAAAAGAAGTAAGTAGAATAGATTTAATAGAAGAAATATCTTAATATTGTTCTGAAGCTATTTTCTTGTGGCATTGTAAATTAATTACTATTTAACTGGGAATAAGCCACAATTAAAGATAAAAATACGTTTATTGACGTTTCAATTTCCACTTCGGAAATCGTTCTCTTTCAGAGAACGAGAATATCTGTGAAAGGGTCGATTTTTATGCCGTACTCTGTAAAATATTTTCTTGTACCATTTTTGCTGTAGTACTCCACATTTACTTTACAGACAACTCTTTTTCATCTTAAAGGCATAATTCTCAAGAATTTTTGTTAGTTTTGTTATGGTAGTACATCTTTTAAGCGTAAAATTTTTCACCCATAGGAACTCCGAAAATTGGGTCTAAATAGAGCTTCTGGACCTCTGCGTGTTCAATGTGACATTTTTCGAAACTATTTTTTTGATTTCTTCCTTCGTGATAAATCGGTAATAATTTTGTCGCTGAAAAATCATGGACAGGAAGGAGTTTTGTCAGTAGAAAACGTGGCCTTGCTATGCCGTTTTATCAGTTAAAAATAGTCTAGTGAAATAGTCAATAGTATTTAAATTATTGTACATTTAAGATTCTTAAGAATAGCTCGAGTAGAGACAGTTTCGCCATGTTAATCGCCAACGTCAAGGGGACTTGATAGGGCACGTTAAGAAGAAGAAGAAAAACTAAGTTTTATATTACAATGGCGTACATGTTTTCAAATATTAATTCAGGGTAAATTTGAAGAGGCTAAATTAGATAGATATTAGTAATTTGGTAATTACAGGTAAATGCCGAGGGAATAGTGCAGCAGCTGCACTATGCGTATAGTGCGTTATGCGAAAAAATATCCGAATCGAAATCCACCAGACAGACGATTATTTCTTTTCAGTAATCGCCGTTTACGAGAGGCAGGCACATTGCTACTGCAACTTGTTGATAATGGTTGACCAAAGTAGATACAAAGGTGATTTTAAAAGTAATTGAAGTAATTCCTGGAAGAGTAGTAGCAGCTAAATTAGATGGTTTTCCACAGCAGTTTTATCCTCATCGCTTAATACCGGTTCAAGAATTACTGGATAAAGATTATCCTAAAATATTGGAATTTTGCGATTGGGTTTTAGCAGAAAACATTTGAAATGTCTTTATTAATCATGTTTTCTTTAGTGACAAACCTACCTTTAACTGTAATAACATTACAAACCATCATAACTTGCACTTCTAGGTCGAAGAAACCTCCCACGTAAAAAAGTCTCTAATCACCAAGAACTTTTAAGTCAATGTTTTTGCAGGAATTGTGGATAATAACCTAATAGGAAGTTCGAGTATTTTTCCCAAACAGTTTATATGGTAAAAATGACTTACACTTTCTGCAAAACGTATATCTAGACTACTTAGACGCGGACAATTTTCCAGTCCGGAAAAATATTTGGTTTTAGCAGGATGGCTCAACAGCGCATTACCCTAATGAAATCGAAGATCTTTTTGGTCAGTGTTCTGTACGTTGGATTTTTGGCCACCCTTTTCTTGGCCACCCAGAGGCGCGGATCTTAACCCAATTGAATTTTGCTTCTGGGGTTTTATGAAAGTGGACGTATATTCCGTAGCAATTATGAACAAATAACAACTAAGGAATATAATGATAAAAGCTGCAAATCGATTTGGTCAGAAGCCCGTGATTTTCCAAAATATTCGATTTTCCTTTTAAAACGATGCCGAATATGTATTCAAGAAAATGGAGGTCGTTTTGAACACTTGTAAAATCCACCATATATTTATAACCATAATAAAAAAGAAGCGGCATTTCGATAAAAACTGGCTTATTAAAAACTACTAGGAGGCAAAAAAGTTTTAAAAATATTGTGTTTAACTAATGGTTTCACAATAATAATTTAATTGAAGCGCACACAAATATTTAGGTGGGTTTAAGGAAACAAAACACCCATAAAATTTTTATGGAATGCTGAAACTTCACTGTTATTTTTTTTAACATATTCCTGCCATAAGAAAGTCACATTTACATTTTTAATATAAAATATCAAAAAACAACTTTTGATATATTGGAAAAAATCAATTTTTATTTTGTAACTTGAAAGGGCTGTAGCTTTTTTTATGTACACATTTGTACTAAGGTAAGTTAGGTTCAATCGAACTATTTTTGATTCCAGAATATGTGATTTTATGTATAACCTACCTTTTTGTTACACCCTATATATTAGGACAAAGAAAATGATATACACAAATATAGATATTTATAGGATACTAAATAGTTATGGTAGTTTAAACATCTTTTATTACTACCAAGGCTTTAAAATACACATCAAGGTTGTCCTAAGATAACTTTCAGCAACATCAGATTGGGTTTCGTGATAAACGCCATTGTAAGAAAATATTCAGATTAGCTAATAGACGTTACGAAAATAATTATGTGCAGCATTAAAAAAGCCATTGGAAGTTTTTTGACCCTTCGTTTGCACTTATGTGAGCAGAATGAATATTATCAATTGCTTTATTATTTTTATTAGTAGAACAAGTTTCTTCGTGCCTGTAAAAGGTCATTGTGATCGTTTATTTATTTATTTTAAAGGTTACTTGTTCGCGTGAAGTATAATTGGCTGATTTTATTTAAAAAAAATACTTAAAGAACTGCTAAGAAATTAAAAAATTATAATTGTTTAAATAAAGTAGTTTAAAAGTTATTTAAGGACCCAACATATATCAACAATTACTAAGAAATCCATATGAAGAGTATGAAAAAGAGCCAAAAGTTGAGGTAATTTAACGGACCATAAAGAGGCTCTAACTAAATACAACAAACTCAGACATTTTAAAAGGAAAGCATAAACGCTTTTTTTCCAAAGAGATAGCCAATTATGCCCCCCAAGTGTGCATTAAAAAATTCTATACTCAATTTAAAATTGTCTTGCCAAATTGTCCTTACCTTTCCCAAACCCTCTTTATTCAAGGCTTACTTTTCTTGTAGATTTCAGTCATTTACAACTCTTCTAATATTCTCATTCCATGACTTACAACCTTAATTACCACCTTTTTACATAGGTATATCAACAACTATTCAGAAATCCATAAAACTAGTCAAATATGCAATAAGTCAACAGGGCTAAGAAGGCAAGGCAGACCAACTTAAATAGAATAGAAAAAGTGAAAAGCAACTTAAAGCAAGTAAGGTAAGTAGGAAAAAGTGCCCAACAGTGGGACAATGATATTTGTATTAACAAAATTGTATCAACTGTTTATCTGAAATAGACTGGCCGGTTTCCGAAAGGATGATCATCTCAAAAATTATGTAATCGATGGTTAATCGTTGATTAAACGCATTTTGAGTTTCAGAAACATCAATCAAACGACATTCAACAAGGGTCGATCACCTGATTTAATAAGCGATTAATCGTTAGTTAACAGTCGATCATAAGTGTTTTGAGTTTCTGAAACGCCAATTAACTAGTTTCGCATGTCAAACGGCGGTCAAAACCGACTGTCACCTAATTTGAGGTTATTGGGTGATTAAAAGGGCTGTTAATTTTTATAAAGGGTTGTTTTTAGTTATTAAATAAAGTTTTTCATTATTAAATAGAGTTTTTTAGTTATTATATAGGTTAAATAGTTATTAAATAAAGAGTTTTTTAGTTTTTAATTATAATAATTATTATTTAATTATAAGTTAGATTTTTAAAATTAAATATATTGTGTAATTAACAAATACCCAGAATAAATTGTTATAAAATCGATCTGTAAATAAGGTAAGTCATGTTATTCAATAAAAATAAGACTCTTGTGAAAAAAATATTTAAAATATTTATTTAACTTGTAGATTATGGACACTTCTGGCATTTCTGATTTTTCATTGTCGAGTGAGGAGGAGAATGTCGTCCCTATAGTTAATCGCAGAACAAGGATGAATCCTATGACACACTACAATGATACTGAATTTAAAAAACGATACAGACTGTCCAAAGGAGTTGTGACAGAATTAGTAGGACTAATAGATAATATAGAACCAACAACCAAACGCAACAAATCTATTAGTGCCATTGAGCAGATATTATTGACAATCAGATTTTATCCAACTGACTGTAGCTGATAATGTGAGAGTGCACAAATCAACAGCATGTCGCATCATCAAGAGAATATCTGTTGGTATAGCTAGGTTAAGACCTGTTTTTATAAAGATGTCTGCAACAGCAGAATAGCGCATAAATGTTTTCTGTTTTCATATCTGGTTTTTATGCATTGGTTAATTTTACAAATGTAATTGGTGCTGTTGAGTGTACACACATAAAAATTCAGTCAATTGGAAGCCCAACGGCAGAACTGTTCAGAAATACAAAAGGTTACTTTTCTTTAAGTACACAAGCTATATGTGATGCACAGCTGAGAATCCAAGATATCATTTGTAGATACAACTATATTCAATGATAGCCATGTACGTGCTGATTTTGAACGTGGTGTGTATGGGAACGACTTTCTCTTAATACATAGTGGATACTTTTGCCGAAGTTACCTTTTGACTTCATTTTTGCAGCCCAGAACAAATGGTGAGGAAGCTTACAATAGAGCACAAGTAGCCACAAGAAATCAAGAAAGATATTTTGGGGTATTAAAAATGCGTTTTCCTTATCTGTCTATGGGACTACGGGTAAAAATATATACAGCCATGAACATTGTTGTGGCGTGTGCGGTATTGCATAATATAGCTCTCAATCACAATGACAACATTGATGATATAATAGATGTTGAAGCTTCTATTCCTAAGGAGATTTGTGAGATTGATGGAAGAAATGAGAATACAACTATGCGTTCATCTCTAGTAACAACTTATTTCAATAAGTGGATACATAAACTTTGAAAACACATTTTGATTTATTACTTGTATTACTTTATTCACATTACAAAATTTTTAACTTAATTTACTATTTTTATTGTGAAATAAACCACAACTCTACTTTAAAATAAATTTATTTAAATATTAAATACAATTATTTTCTTTTAAAGATTAACTTCCTATTTTTTTAGACTCTTCTTATTTGATGTAATTTGCAGCACACCAGATATAGATGGTGCTACAGTAGAGCATTGATTTGCAGACACATCCCTGTTTTCTATTTCTTTATAGTTGTTTATCTCCACTTCAACATCTTGTGTAACTGCGTTATACTTATATTAAATGCTTGTGTGCATTAGTACACTTGTTCTCTATTAAGTATATGCTTGTATCTAAAAAAATATAATTAAAATTCTTTTCTGTAAATACTATAATTTTATACTTACCTCCCAATCACATTTCTCTCAAGCAAACATTTCTCTCTCTCAGTATAATTTGAACTAGACCCCTCCTTTGAAGTTTCGTTTTGGTATTGTGATTTGCTTCGTGTTTTTTTCTCTTCACTGGCTTTACAAAGTTTTCTAATGATTCTTTGCTTCTGTTTTTTCAATTTCTCTTGCCTTTTCAAAAATTGTTCTTTTATCTCCATTTTTCGGGAATATCAGTCGGTATCATGTTCTTTACTTTTTTTCTTCGTCTTTTTATTGTCTGGTCACTTACTTTCTTGAGATATCCTCGAAATATTTCTGGAGAAACAAAATTCGCTGATTTATGTTTGCTAACACTGCTTGTTGATGGGATCTCCGATACATCTGTCTTAGACTTAGTTTCTTTTATTTGTAATGTGACTTCTGGAATTTCAACCATCGCAATAGTTTCAATTAGATATGCATTCTAGAATTAGGGGGCATAACCATATTCTCCTGATTATTTTCGTACTGGTAATGTTAAGTTGAACAGGGTTATCAGTCACCTTGCTGCTTAAATAATCATCTTTAGTAAAAACATTGCAGTCAAATGGCATAATACCAGTCTTTTTAAATGCGTTGGTAATTGTGGCTGGAAAAATTGCTTTTTCATGGGCTCGCCCAACACATGCAGCAACTTAATAAATGGTAAAGGAGATGCCAGGTTTATGAAGCATCTAACTGTCTACAGTCACATTGTATAATTTTTAAAATAATCAAAAAATACCCACATCTACGGTTACGATTTGTGGATCAAGTGTGGCGGAAAGTCACCCCATTCTCCTTGGTCAGATTCAAGTACTCAATGGATATATGACTTTCTAGGTTATCATATAAATAAAGTGAAGGGGTTTTTTTTTGAAGATCCACTAAACTTAATAAAATCCTTTATTATATCCACAAATATGTCCCAATTCATCCAGCCTGTTTTATCAGCTAAGCCTAATGTCCCTCTTGGAGCACCTTTAACCATCCTACTGTAAAAATAAAGCCGAGGGAAAACCATTGCTGGAGGAAGCCAATTTCCCGCTGTACTGACAATCATACAGCTAGTGACCAGTACGTCCTTTTCTCCAGAAGTTATTTTGCTTACTTGCTTTGAACCTCTTTCAGCTAAAATTTTAATTTGATGTTTTTGTTATGTTAGGGTCGCCCTTTATCGAGATTAAGAAAAACTAAAATCGTTTATTCATTTGGAAACAAGCATGTAGCTTATTAAAAATACTCATACATTTGCCTCATTGAACCCAATCGCTAGAGCCAAACTGCATACCTCGGGCGTCCTGAATATTAGGCGAGGGCTTCGCATTCTAAAATCTCTCATCCATTTGTTTCCAGCATTTTTTCTAATTTTCCAACTTTCGGGCATTTCAACGTTATTGACGTCAGCCATTTCGTAGGATAGTTGCCTGTATTCTAAAACGGGAAGTCCATAAAACATTCTAGTACAAACAATTATATAATTCGCTAATATATCTTTCTGCTCTTTGTATCTTTGTATTGGGGTAATGTTTGATGTGGAATACCTTTGATATTGCCTACTTCTCTCAGTTGTTGTTCAGCAATTACCATAGCAACCACCTCTCGCATAACCGATGGTCCATGCTTTTTCACGTTTCGTTCTTCGACGACTATACTCGTTTTCTTAATCTGAAATTAAAGAATTCACTCTATTGTTTTTCTGTGCCAAGTGCAATATATTTACAATACGCCCTACAGCGAGGGGTGTATTGTTCCACTGTAGGACAAAGCACTTTATCCCAGTATTGGAAACTGTATACCATCCGAAAATTGGAAAAAATATTCACATTTTGAAGTTTATCTTACTCTAGCTCCTTATATGCGACACACCCTTCAAACGTTAGAACAGAACTGAGTACTGAGTATAGTTACAGCGTTACAGGCGCTAGCAAATGTTCCTTTTTATGCACAGCGTTGCCACCTAATATCTATTTTACGGAAATACATTACTTATCTCACTGTGGGACCAGTCCCACTGATGGACACTTTCCGCTAGACGTTATTAAGTAAAGAAAAAAGTGAAGAACATGAAGAGCCTCCAAAAAAGTCAAAAGTTTAGGTCGTTAGAAGGACTGTAAAAAGGCGCTACAAAAAAACAAAAAGAGCGCATGGACACCGTTCTGCACAAGATATCACCAATTTAGCCCCGAATAATAAATATTCACCACTTCAAATATCGTTTTTCTATTCTATTTTTCTATTCGTAACCACACTGATTCTTTTAATTTCCTTCGGGTTCTTATTGCACCATTACTTCTATTTTCTATTTTCATTTTCACTTTCTTTAAAGTGACGCCGTCGTTTTTATATACGAACAGATGTTCTAGATATCGTCAGCAAACACACATATCAACATGAAATTCTAGGAAAATATCACGAATAAACCAATAATAGAATGCCAGCTACAATTTTCATGATATAACAGGGCTGTAATTATAGCCACCTAACAATATTTATTCTTGTTTTTAGGCAGATTCATTTTAAAGGTTTTTTATGATCTTTAAAAAGGTTTTTATAATTTTTTCATGAAAAACTTACCGTTTTCCACTTATTTAATATCAAATGTTTGGATTTTTGTATTCGATGAATAAAATTCTACTTTCGAACAACCATAACTTTGTTAATATTAAGTATTGAGTTATTATCATAACGAGCTGTGATGCCACCGGTGATGATGCCATCTTTATTTGCAGTTTTCTGTTTTGCAATTTTTCGTTTAAGTTGTTTTTTATACTTCATGCTTGCTTTTCGTATATGCTAATTTCTGGTGTTTGTGGTTCTAACGTATGTTCCTCTGTATATAACTTCTTTAGAAAGCTAATGCGTGCTTTTTTTTCGATGTATTTTGGGCCTTTTAATTGCTTTACCTTTGTTGTTTGACCTCATTTCTTTTTGTAAATTATAAAGATTACTTAAAGATATTTATATCCCACCAATATGAATTAAAATTACCTTAAATTTTCTCACTTTGTTGACTTTTGTGTTTCATTTTTCGCACCATCCGTTCTTACTAAAATTCCTTTGCAGGCTTGTTATCATTTTCCATATATCTGTTGTCCGAGCTCCTCTTAAAAGGTTTTCAATCCGAATACATGTTTGGTAAACAACCTGTTCTTTCTATTTTTATTGAGAAGGACCGAGCCAGCAAACTTTTACTATCAGAATGCAACAGTCAATAAGATAAAACGGATAATCATATGAACAGTTCGCTAGAGCAGAATATGGAGAACACCATCCTTATCTCCAAAAATGGCCCAACCAAAACATACTAAACAAACAGGTTCAAAATGGATGTAGAATATAGAAAACTAAATTGGCGAACAATATAAACATAAAGTTTCTTGGCTACGATATCTACAGGAACCACAATACAGGAAGATCAAAAAGCACAGCTATCCTAGTAAAAAAAGACTAGGACTATTCACACCAACATTCTAACACCACAGCTAAACACTATGGAAGCAACCAATATCAAAGTGCAAATGAGGCAAGAAGACATTAGAATCACCTTCGCATATGTAAGGCCATGAGACCTACTATTTAATGACGACCTAAATACGTTCGTAAACATAGTAAAACCGTCTATAATAATCTACTTCTTTGGGTACCGTCTTCTTAGCAAAGGTTGCCGAGGACCTCTGCAAAGTCTTCCCTATTTTGGGCTTTCCTTATTAAGCTTTGAAAGTCTAATCCTGTCCAATCTTCGATGTTGCGCAGCCAAGTCATTTGACGTCTACCCGGGCCACGTCTGCCTTCTATTTTCCCTTCTATAATAAGCTAAAGGAAGTTATACCTGTCGTGTCTAAATATGTGTCCAAGATAAGACGTTTTACGCTTCTCGACAATTTCTGTGAGTTCACGTTCTCTATTCATACGCCTTAAAACTTCTTCATATTTAACGCGATCGGTCCATGGAATTTTCAGCATACGACGAAATACCCACATCTCAAAGCTCTCTAAACGTCATAACGAGCTGACTGTTAAAGTCCAAGCTTCCACGCCGTGTACACTAAATACATAATACATATCATGCGGTATCGTAGGGACAAATCAAGATTACGGGTAGTGAGTAACTGTCGCATCTTTAAGAAGGTGTTTCTTGCCTGTTATATTCTACAATAAGGTAAATAATAATAGAAGACCTAAATGTGAGATCTCTAAATTGGAACGATAGTGTACGAATAGAAACGCACGACTCCTAAATAACTATCTAGAAAATAACGTTGATATAATGACAATAGGGCTCATTGAGCCGACTCATTTCCCACGAAAAACTCAAACAACCTATCTCGATATAGTAGTTTCTTGAAACATAGGACTCAAAACAGAACTGCGGACACTGGACGAAGGAACAGCAGACCATAACCTGCGGACACTGAACAAAGGAACGGCAGACCATAACTTAATACTATTGGAAATAGGAACATATGACAAAATCATCATGGAGAAAAGGAGTTAAAAGAAAATACAGTGATTAAAGTACAAAAGACTTGTAAGCATTGGAATCAACAACGTCTTAGTGATTAACAATAAACAAGAAATAAAGGAAGGAGGCATAGAGTTCGAAAATATCATGTAAAAAGCGCTCAGGAACAGAACTTCTCAAGTTAAAAGAGACATACGAGTACACATGAAAGTTTAGAGATATAAACCACGAAATAAATGATATGTAAGAGAAAAGAACAGTCAAAAAGAGTGCTAGAATGACAAAAAACCAGGAGGACAAAAACGGTGCAAACCGACTAAACAGAGAGGTGAAATTGGCAATACAAGAATATTAAAGTCGAAACTGGGTGACCACGCCCAAGAGATAGAGACAGGGCCTAAATATGCACAATATTTGAAAATTGCAACACATTTTCAGAGATGCCTGAAAATCCATACTTTCACTACAAGGCAAGAATGGAATTTTCTACTCCATTGAATACAAAACCAAAATAATAAAAATAACTCTCGAGAGAAAAAGAGTGTATGCGAAACTATCACCAAGACAAAGATATGGACTTCATCAACTAACAACAAAAAATACACGAGGAACCAAATAAGATCATCATCCCAACATCTCCAATCTTCAGAAGAAATAAATCAACTAATTAAAAACAGTTATCAGAGAAAAGAATCTGGTTTAGATGAAATTATAAACAGACATTGGAAGTATTTACTTACGAAAGCAATAGTATTTCTAATAAATTTAACAAACGCGTTACTTAGATACGGGTTTTTCTTAAACCGGTGAAAGAAAGCCCATGTCATTATGATCACAGAGGCAAGAACGAACATCTCGTTTCCATAAAACTACAGGCTGATAAGCTTACTTCCAGCAGTCAGCAGGATTGTAGAAAAAGTCATACTCAGTAGATTCCAAGCAGAGACAGACTAGCTAAGACTAATCTTAGATAAAGCGGTTTCAACCAAAAGAAATACACAGAAAAAACTATTCTGCATGTAAACAAAGCCTTTAATGTATACAGTAAGACCATGTTGAGACTGATCTCTTCATACTTGGGCAACATAAGATAAAGAGTTCAAAAAGTCATGTTCAAACTCGGAACGACAAAGATTGCAGTACTGCAGGGAACGGTCCCGTCGTCTACTGTATAAAATATACACCGCCGATGTTTAAAAAAAACCTAAAACACTACTCAGACTTTATGCAGACTACACAGCCATTTTGATCAAATACAGAAATATTAAAATAGCGGCCAAGTTGCAAACAGTACTAGACATCTTTGAACAATGGAGTATTCAGTGAAAAATAGCCATTAACTCTGAAAAAACACAAGCGGTGCTTTTCGAAAGAGAAGGTAGAACCCAGAAGAATAGCTGACGGTGCAAAACAATCCCATCGTATGGAAAAGAGATGCTAATTACCTGGTAGCCATAATGGACCAATGATTGACGTTCAAAAAATACGTATATGCAACGTTACAAAAAGCAACAATAGCTAAAGCTGCAATAAAAGAACTCGCAGGTAGAAAAAGCAAACTGCATACTAAAACAAAAATAAGATTGATAAATAGCATCATATTGCCTATATTAACATATTTTACAAAAAAACGATATAAGCGGCCCATAACAGCAGTCTCGGGAAGCAGTATATACACCTAGATACATCGATGAACGTTTTCTGTTCAGAGAACTTCCACAAGGAAGGGTCATTGAAACGATAGTCGCTCAGTTCTCTAAGCTTCAAAACCATGCAATCCCGATATTGCGAAAGATAATTAGATACGATGCATTCCATCGATGGAAGCACAAACGTAAAAAGCAACCAAACCTGGCAAACATATAAATACCAGATAAGTTCGTACCTCTATCAACGTAGATACTCACTGTGTAATGTCCACTAATAAGATTTTATTTTTCAGACAGCCTTAAAAAAATTCTAGAAAACTGTTAAAACGGATTCGGCTCTCAAAAAAAAACACAAAACACTTACAAAAAGCCGAAAGCTAAGTCTTATCATAAAAAAACATATTATTGAATATAAAAATCTCAACAAAATAAATTATAGAACCAGAACAGAACCAGAAACAGAACAATGGAAATCATAATATATATATATAAAAGAACCTTACGATAGAGATAATATATGTGATTTAAAACACAGAAAGCTTCTGGACCCGATTCCATACCAAATGCACGCTTAATCGGCAGAGATACTTTTTCACCGAGATTGGTAGATTAGCCAAACTAGCAAGTGATTTAAGGCCAACAGACAGCAGATACCCGAAAAACCCTTTAGAAGATGGCGAAATAACTGGCAGTCAACTTCACAAATACGACTACAACCTTAAGATGGAAAAAACAAGTCTAAAGCGTAAATTAACAAGAAGTAGAGTTATTAACTTCGTCTTTTATAGTAAATAAAATAACTTTATCGCTATTTATATAGGGGCGTCATTTACAATCCATAAACTTTAAAGCACTGCAGTATCCAGAAATCATTTTCATTTTTACTTGAAGTACTTCTATGGACAAAATATTTGGTGGAATAGTACCAAGAAATTATTGATGCCTCCCGGTACAAGTAACCTACGATGAGCATGTCCGCAAAAGCAAGTCGTGCTGCGTCCAGTAATCAGTATTGTCCTACGGTCGTGAGTGTTTTTGGCTTTTGGCAATCTCCTAAGTAGTGTAATTGTTTCTTTCCGTGGTATGGCCTGAATTACCTTAGAATGGTAAGATGTACTTCGTATTTCACAGATAGGATAATTAATCTTGTTTAATATACGATGAAAGGATGTTTTATTGGCAGAAATCGAGGTTATTTTTAGTTGTTAACTGTTATGCCGGTCGGGCCATGCAATTTAGAAGTTTTGTGAGGTTATGGACGGTGTTGTCACGTTGACCGTAAGTTGCGGTTTGCGGTATTGAATAATAATTGGTAATCATAATGCGTAAGATAAATATTTGATAACGCAATATACTACTATATATAGAAAAAGTTAAACAAAATGAGTAACGATATAATATGTAATGCATTTTAAATTTGAAAAAATAAAAATCAAATCAATCAACAGATCAAAGTAAATCAAAGAAATTAAATAAGAACATAAAAAAAGAATAAACCTTAGGAGTTTGATGAGATACGTTTCTCACTGTATGTATCAACTTGATATCAGACATTTTCAAGATAAATTATTGTTAGATCAGGGTAATAAATAAAAAATACCTAGGATTTGAGGTTGTTTTTTAGTAAATCACATTTAAGTGTGATTTACTAAAAAAAATAAAGTTTTTCGAATGTGTAGTTGCAATAAAAATGTATGTATTTGAAATAAAATTACAAAATTTAAAACCACTAAGAAAGCTTCAAAATATCTCACAGTTGTGATATTAATTTTTTGTTCTGAAAACTGCTAAATAAGACAAAATTGATAGCTATTTATTAGTCTTGTTAAAAAACGTACATCTATCAAAATTCGTTCAAAATAAATTCTCAAAATTTCAGATCGATCCTTTCATCGTTTTAAAAGTTATTCGTTTTGTTTATCGCACAGATATTTTGTTGCAGTAACCATACAGAAAATGATGAAGATAAGTTTCTCTTATAGGTAACATATGAAATTGAAATTGTGATTAGGGTGTTTCTGCCCAAACATTTTTTCTTATTTTTGTGGACAAAATATTCTAAATTTAGCTTGTTATGATGTGGCATTAAAAAATACATAGAACCCTTAATTTTGAGCTTTTTATAGTCAACCCAAATTTTTTTTAAACATATTAATGTTACACAGTTAGTTACCATACCGCTCCGAAATGGCTTGACCGATTGGCATGAAATGTTTTATGTGTATTCGGTAGGTCTAAGAATCAGTTGTAACCTATTTTTCATACCCCTAGATGCGACAAATGGTCTTCCCAAAATAATATATATTTTTTTTTTCATTTAGACAATTTTTTTATTTTTATTTTTTGTTATGATGTGGAAGTAAAAATTCATACAACCGGTAACTTTCCCCCTTCTATCATTTTTAATAACCATATTAGTGTCTCATAGTTAGTTATCATACTCTTCTGAATAGCTTGACCGATTTTTATGAAATTTTATATCTATATTCGGTAGGTCGGAGAATAGGTTAAAATATTTTTTAAAGCCCTAACATATCATTGTTAAGAGTTATCAATATAACTCTTAAGTTTTACCCCCACAAACCCCGTTATAACACTATAAGGTTTTAATAGAACATTAACAATTTAATCAATTAAACCGTGGTTGATAACTGATGAATTAATAGTAACTTCTCACCCAGTTAACATCACGGAGTAGCCATGAGAATAAAGCCGGTCTCCTATCTCTAACACAATATACCTTCTCTTATTCCAAAAACTCTACGTTTTCGGCCACTATTATTGTTTATGCATCGAGCGTAGTAGTGACGTTTACAATTATCATTTTACCTTCTTAATATAATTCTCAAGTAAATTTAATATTAATTTGCTGGACCGAGCTTATTATATATATATATATATATATATATATATATATATATATATATATATATTATATATATTATATATATTATATATATATATATATATATATATATTATATATATATATATATATATATATATATATATATATATATATATATATATATATATATATATAATAACGGATTGATTACGGCTGTCGCCGCTTCTCCACCCCCAATTTCCATCTTTTTCTGTCATACGCAGTTGCCTCTTCTAAGTCTCTTGCCGCCATTGCTTCATCAATATCGTTGCGCCAACTTCTCCGTGGTCGTCCTCTCTTTCTTCTTTCAGGAGGGATCCATTCCAGTACTCTTTTAGGTCATCTGTACTCTGACATTCTTTTAACATGTCCGAACCAGATTAATTGTTTTCTTTCAATGTCATCATTGATATTTCGCTCCATTTTCATTTCGTTTCTTATTTGTTCGTTCCTAACTCTTTCTAGTTTCGATCCACCGCAGCTTCGTCTCAGATAATACATTTCTGTCGTCATTAGTTTGTTTTTATTAGCTTTGGTAACGTCCCATACTTCCGAACCGTAAAGTGTAATACTTTGGACGATACTACCGTAAATGTGTTTTTTGGTTTCTCGTCGAATTGTTTTTTGCCAGAGAAGAGAGTTTAAGTCACTGGTCGATGCTCTACCCTTGTTTATCCTCTTCCTGATTTCATCTGCGTTATTTCCCTTCTTATTGAAAATGACCCCCAAATATTTGCAGGATTGTACGCCTTTGATTTTGTCGTCTTCCAAGACTAGGTCACATATTTCATCTGTTCCCACTGATAGATATTCACATTTTGTCATATTCATGTTTAGACCTGCCACCTCATATTCTTCTTGCAGTTTTCTTACCATATAGCTAAGATCGTAGCTATCTTCGGCAATTACTACCTGGTCATCCGCAAAGAAAAGTGTATATAGCGTGTTTTCTTCCACCGTTATTCCCATGCTTCTACATTTTTTTACCCATTTCACTAAGGATCTGTCCAATTAGATTTTAAATAAGGTGGGTGACAGACAGCAGCTTCTTGTGTATTGGAGAGATATACGATTCTCTCCATTCTTCTGGAATTTCTTTTCCGTTTAAGCATCTTTCGAATAATTTTCGGATCATTTCAAGCAGTTTTGATGATCCATATCTAATCAACTCTGGATGTATTCCGCCTGGGCATGGAGATTTTCTTAATTTCATTCCCTTAACTGCTTCTTTCACTTGTTCTATTGATAGTTCTATTCTTCCTTCTATATGCACTTGTTCATTTGTTTGTTGAAACCTTTCTCTTCTCTCTGTTAATAAGTTCTCAAAATGCTCTATCCATGTGTTCTCTGGTATTCTATTTATTATGACTTGGTTTTTTGTCGTTGTTCTCATCGTTTTTATAGTTCTCCAGGCTTCAGAGCTCTTTGGACCGAGCTTATTCAAAATTATAATTGGACGAGCAATATTGGCGGCAAAAATATAGATGCTAATGATTTGAATGCGGCCATTCTGAATTTTCATCCAGAAAAGTTGTTTTCGTTCAAATCAGTTGAAGCAGTTATAAATCAGGATGACGTAGTCCTACTGTCCAACTGTCCTATAGAGTTCACTGGAATTGCCTGTATTCATCCAAAAAACTGTTTTAAAGCTCTGTAAGAAACACTGCTTTAAAATTAATTGTTGCAATATTTCACTATCCGGTACATTATGCATTACATGTTTTTTGTACAAATTATAGGTTATAGGTTATATTAAGTTATAGGTTAGTTGACGTAAGTAAAAAGTCTCCCGTACAGAAATAAGTGGAAGTTGAAGATTTTGCATATAATCAAACGTCAGGCCACATACAATGGCATATGTCTTGCATATCTCTGCAATTTCTGCCATTTTATTGTAGATCCGTTTGCATGTCTTTTATGAACAGATAATTCCTCAACGACCACGCGCTTCGCTGTCTCGTTTAAAGATGGACTCTTAATTTTTATTTCTGAAAATCTTTAAAGAAAATTTATACTTCACTAAATTATTATTATTATCAGTAATTTGACACAAAATAGGTCATACATAATTCGCACATTAAATTTTTTGTCTAAGTAATGCTTCTCTTTCCCTGTGTAATGGAAAATCTTAGTGGGGAGACTCTCAATATGAGTCTTAATCTATGTAAATTTTTAAACTTAGCATTCCCTTAAATATTTGTTCCACGTTTATCTAGTGGTGCTTTTCCTTGTACAAAAAGCTTAGAAATTCTTCGAATTCTTATATGACCCGCAGTGTGAATTTCCATGATAGCTTTTTTGCAAACAATAATTTTGCCACCCGAGCCTCTCACAGAGTAACTAATGTTATATCTTTTATTCTTTGGATTTTCATTACGAAGCCGTTTCTTTTTTACTTCACACTTTCCCATAAGCCCTTGTAAGTATGAATCTTGTACATTTTTGGTAAGCATGTTTTTGGAATTTTAACCCTAAAATTGACCGACAGTCTCCTCCTGGTTTTCTTGCAGGTACAACATTACCTTTATAATTTTCATAATTTTTCCACACACCCTCGCTTTCTCAATAATTTCTTACTTATAGTTGTCTGTTTTGCCTCTTTTTTAAATTTCTTCTAAATTCACATCATTTCGCGCCGAAAGAACATCAGTCGATGACTCATGTGGTTTTCGAATGGAATGAGTGTTGTAGTTTACTACAGCAAATTGAGACTGATGTTGTTTCTGCTTAGTATGGCGCGTTGATGTATAACAAACTGATTTGTGAAGAAATGTCAATATTGCCAAAAATTTACTCACGTTGTTTCAGAAATGACTGAATCAATCATTCACGCGTCGGAAAACTGTCACCATTGTATATTTATGCAATGCAAAAAAATAAAGATATTTTTTATTGTTTATGGAGCTTCTAGAGTCTATAGAAAGAAAAAAAGATGTTACAAATTTAAACAAGATATATTTTAATTTAATTTTAAATACATTAATAGATAGTCTCAGGAAGCCTACGATGTTAAAACAACTAAAGGTTTAAATGATAAGCCAACATCAACCTACAACACACTGAATTTTAAAATACATATTAGATGTAGTGACTTATCTGGCCTATGCTTTTAATAGTTTTTTAGTACATTAAATATTTATTTGAAAAAAAAATTCCAAATACTTTGGAACGGAACAATAAAAGAATTAGAATTACCGAAATTCTAATAGGCAATATATGTTATGCAGACAATACGGTAATTCTAGCACCAACTTTATACTTCAGCACACATTTTTATCTTCGGTAGTGCAGGCTGACAACGACTACAACTAAACATCATATTATCAGTGTTCAGTCTTTTCGGTATCTACAACATTCGTCTGCGACCTACTTTTCTCCTATCCTCAATCTTTTCTTGGATAATTAGTTTAGAGATTGCTTTTTTTTTCAGGATATGGCTCAGATATCCAATTTTTCGTATCTTGATCAGGTTAAGTAACTCTCTCTCTCTCTCTCTCTCTCTCTCTCTCTCTCTCTCTCTCTCTCTCTCTCTCTCTCTCTCTCTCTCTCTCTCTCTCTCTCAGGTATGCGGAACATTTTCCGCAAGATCCACATTTCGAAAGCCTCCCTGTTAATGGAGGGTATTTTTAATGTCCATGTCACCATGCCGTATAACAATATCGACCATGCATAGCATTGAACTATCCTGTATTGGAGATTAAAGGAAAGCTTGCAGTTACATATTAGTGGTATACATTTAATAAAAGCTTGCCATGCTTGTTCGGTACGGCTTTTTATTTCTTATTGCGGTTCCCGTTGGCCATTCATCAACATTCCCAAGTGTTTAAATGTTGTCACTTTCTCGATCGGAGCACTATCTACTTGCAGTCGTACTCTTAAACTCCTCTAAAAGTGCGTTTTTTCTTATTCTCATGCATTTAGTTTATCCAGCATTTATCTTCAATCCATATGTTTTTCCTATGGTAGTTATTATATTTAGTATCTACTGCATATCGAGTGTTTGCCGGGATAAGCAATCAACCATTTACTGGCCAACGGCTTAGGGCGGATGAGCTAGTAAGTGGAAGGACACTCTGTTGTCCTGAGACTAAGAAATTGGTCTCAAAGGCGGAAGAACCAAGAAAGTGGTCAACGGCATCAGAATGCAGAAGGCAACGAGAAACCACTGCATTAAAGGTCCCTGATGACATCTCTAGTATAAATTATAATGGCTAGCACTATTTGCGCAAGAAACATTATTGATTATGGTAATCGGAGACCAAAATCCGGCAGGGGAGGACAACCATCAGAACGCAAGGCCTCCTCGGTCGTCAACATGCGAAACCCTTGCACAAAATACCACAAAAAAAATACTCAACCCTCTCAGATAAAAATAGCTACCTGGAATGTAAGAAGTATGTATAGCCTGGAAAACTACACAATGTTATTAAAGAGAAGGAGAGGCTAAATATAGATATACTTGGGGTTAGCGATGTACAGTGGTCAGGAAATGGAGAGATATCAGTAAATAACCACAATATTTATTACACTGAAGGAGACAAAACTGATCATCGATACGGAGTAGCTTTTATCATAAGCAATACTATTAAAAAATCAGTGTTAGGTGTGATTCAAATCTCAGAAAGAATAATAATGCTAAAAATTCAAGCACGGAACTGTAATATTAATATGATCCAAGTTTACGCTCCCACTGCTGATAAGACCAAAGATGAGATCGAAAACTTTTATTTAGAATTGCACAATACAATCAAGTTAACAAAATCTAGAGATATTACTTACATTTTAGGAGATTTTAATGCAAAAATTGGAGTAGGTACAGTTGAAAATATAGTTGGACAGTTCGGACTAGGAACTAGAAACGAGAGAGGAGAAAGGCTCATAGAATTCTGCCAAGAAAAGAATATGGAAATTGCCAATACTTGGTTTCAGCTTCCTAAAAGAAGACTATATACATGGACGTCTCCTTCACATACAGAAAACCACATTGTCAGAAACCAGATAGACTTTATACTCGTAAATAGCAGATATAAAAACTCTATAACCTCAGTTAAAACTTATCCTGGAGCAGATGTTAACTCAGACCACAATTCGTTAGTGGCTGACGTGAAAATAAAATTAAAAAGAATTGAACTCAGAAAACAACAACCAAAAATTAACGTAAGAATGCTACAAAACGAAGAAATAAAAAACGAAATAAAAAATAATGTGAATGTTAATATACAAAAAACACTAACTGACAACAAACAAATTATGGATGTAAATAAAAAGTGGTGTAATATAAAAAACACATTACTGAAACCAGCTCAAGAAAGTTTAATAGAACATAAATCAGAGGCTAAAAAACACTGGATGACAGAGGAAATACTATTACTGATGGAAAAAAGAAGGAAATATAAAGGAAAAGATCTACAGAAGTATAAAGAAATACAACGAATAATTAAGGAAAAAATCAAAACAGCTAAGGACATCTATTTGATGAAGCAATGTAAAGAGATAGAAAAACTAGAAACAAAATATGATATGAGAAATATGCACAAAAAAATTAGAGAAGTGACTGGAATGGGTCGAAATAGACAGCAAGGACACATAAAAGACAAAAAAGGAGTACTACTAGTAGATTTACCAGAGAAGTTAAGGCGATGGGAGGAGTTAGAGAACTTTTCCAAGATGAAAGAGGTGAAATGCAGAAAATACAAGAATTAAATCCTTTAGAGATACAGAAGATCACGATAGATGAAATCAAATATGCTATCAAAAACTCTAAAGACAATAAGGCAGCTGGATTAGATGAAATACCAGTAGAACTCTTAAAACTAGTGGAAGAGGACAACTTGGAAGTATTGGCAGATTTATTCAATACGGTGTACGATACGGGAATAATACCACAGGAGTGGCTAAAGTCAGCATTTATAACCATCCCTAAAAAACAAGCAGCAAAAGAGTGCTCTGATTATCGAACACTGAGCCTCATGAGTCATACTTTAAAAGTTCTGCTAAAAATAATACATAAGAGAATATACGAAAGGCTAGAGGAGGATATTAGCGAGACGCAGTTCGGGTTCCGAAATGGAATGGGTACTCGAGAAGGACTATTTGCCATCAAAATATTAATTCAGCGATGTCGGGATGTAAATGTTGATCTACACTTGTGCTTCGTTGACTACAAAAAAGCTTTCGATAAAGTAAGACATGAAAAACTAATATCAATACTTATGAACAAGCGCATTGTCAGTAAAATCATAAATATAGTGCAAACATTATATTGGAACCAAAGTGCCATAGTTCAAATTGATGGGCAACACTCAGAAGAAATGAAGATCTGTAGAGGAGTTAGACAGGGATGTGTGTTATCACCACTTTTGTTTAACTTATATTCTGAAGAAATTTTCCAAAACACGCTCAATAATATCGAAGCGGGAGTCACCGTTAACGGAAAATTAATTAATAATTTAAGATATGCAGACGACACTGTGATCATAGCAACGAGTATAGAGGATCTACAACATCTTATCGAAAGCTTGAGTATAAATAGTGCTGAGATGGGAATTACTATAAACGCCAAAAAAACGAAGTACATGCTGATTACAAAAAGGCCACAAAATATACATCACCTATTGACAATAAATGGTAACGTGATAGAACAAGTAGAAAAATATCAGTATTTGGGAACTTTGATCAATGAAACCAATGATCATACTGTAGAAATAAACAGACGAATAGAGATTGCCAGATCAGCATTTATACGAATGAAGCCACTCCTAAGGTAAAATCTAAATTTGGAGATCAGACTACGTACCATTCGCTGTTATATATTTTCAATATTATTATATGGAGCTGAGACTTGGACATTAAAAAAATGTAATTTAAAAAGAATCGAGGCCTTCGAACTCTGGTTATACCGCAGAGTATTGAAAATATCATGGACTGATAGAATTACAAATAAAGAAGTACTGGAGAGGGTTGGTAAAGAAACAGAACTAATCACCACTATACAAACCAGAAAACTGGAATACCTAGGCCACGTGATGAGGGGACAAAAATATGAAATTTTGAGACTGATAATACAGGGAAAGATTCAAGGAAGAAGATTTGTTGGCCGAAGGCAGAACTCATGGTTAAAGAATCTACGTGATTGGTACCAATGCAGATCGATTGATTTGTTTAGAGCAGCAAGTTCTAAAATAAAAATAGCCATTATGATTGCCAACCTCCGTAGGGAGACGGCACTCTAAGAAGAAGCATATCATATTCGTTGTAATTTCTGCCAAACATTTTTTTTTTTTCATATAGAGGTTGAACAGCACAGGAGACAAAATACATCCCTATCGCACCCCTTTGCTTTGTCGATTATGGAAAGGCCTTCGACCGTATTAGACACGAAAAATTGATTGAGGTGCTAAAAGAAGTAGGGCTGGACGGACACGACATAGCTATAATAAGCAATACATACTGGAACCACACAGGATGTGTTCGAACAGACAACGGAAATACCAATTATGTAAACATAGAACGAGGAGTACGTCAAGGGTGCATTCTGTCGCCTCTTCTATTTAATGTATATGCCGAAAATATCATCAGAGCTTCTCTTGAAGATCGCCCTGAAGGTGCCAGAGTCATTGGAATCATCATTAACAATGTAAGATATGCCGATGACACCGTAGTATTAGCAGAAACAGAAGACCAACTAAAAATATTGATGAACATACTATCAGAAGAAAGTCACAGACTAGGTTTGGATATTAATCGTTCCAAAACCAAAATCATGGTATTCCACAAGAACCCCCATGAACAAATTACACCCAACTTACAAATCACTGGTATCACCCTTCAGAGCTCCCAAAGCTTCATATACCTGCGCAGAGAGCTAAACAGTCAGCTAGACCACTCAAAAGAAATTAGAAGACGTATTGAAATAGCACGATCTGGCTTCATGAACATGCGTAAAATGCTCTGTAACCCCAAGCTATCAATCACAATAAGGTTAAGAACACTAAAGTGTTATGTGTGGTCTCTACTACTATATAGCTGTGAGACCTGGACATTAAAACAGTATGACGTCAACAAACTGAATTCATTCGAAATGTGGATGTACCGCCGAATGCTAAAAATAAGCTGGACCAGCAAAATTACAAATGAAGAGGTACTGGAAATAATGAACACACGACCTCATCTGATTATTACAATCAAAATTAGTAAGACGTCATATCTAGGACACATAATGCGCCATAAGGAATTTGAGCAGCTCCAGGTAATATTAGAAGGCAAAATCGAGGGTAAAAGGGGTATAGGAAGAAAGAAGAAATCCTGCCTCCAAAACATCAGAGATTGGACTCACACAACAGAAAATGACTTAATTCATCAAGCCCAGAACAGAGAGAAATTTGCCGTATTGATCGCCAACCTCAATAGAGAAGGCACTTAGGAGGAGGAGGATCGCACCCCTCTTACAATTCAAATTTCTCTGTGTTCATTGATTTGTTCAGCCTCGCTCGTGCTTTTTGATTCCAATAGAGATTCTGCATAATTTATATCTTTCTCGTCAATGTTTATTATTATAACATCATTAAGGAAGGAAACATTTTCTACCTTGGCCATATGCTTAGGGGAAGTATACTTCATTATCAAACTAATTTTTCAAGGAGAGGGCGCTGAAGCCTAGAAAGAAAACAATATTTCTGCCTTAGAAATATACAGAACTGGTGTAACAATAAAAATAAACGCACCAAATTTCGAAGAGTTGACAACAGCACCCTACAAATAGTTTGCAGACTAAAGATAACCGCTAAAGGTTGGCTAAAAATAAAGCACAAAAAGAAAAAGACTGCCTATTTGGAAAAACAATTTTTATATATAACATACACAGTTTATGACGTATTAGACTTTATAACTTTTGTATACAGACAACAAACTTTTTTTATATTCATAAAAGTCCAACACTTTGGTTCTCAATGCCGATTTGATTAAATTTACATATAGCTGATCTGCTATTCTAAATTTTATGTGAGCCTTCAAATTATTCTACAACAACCAGACATGATATTTGAATAGTTAGAATCAGTTAAGATTTTAAAAAAATATATGTGATGCTAAAAAATATTTTTAGGAGCTGCTGCGGAAGACGATAATGAATTAAAGAAGAATAAAATCTAGTTGATTTATTGACCACAAGATATTAAATATTTATTTTTTATTTTCAAAACTGTTTCCTTACATCAATTGTTTGAGGTCTGCAAATAGTTTGTTTTAGAAACAAAATTTCGTATATCCTTTATTAAAATATCAAAATTTTCTTAAATATTGTCAAGAGTTTCTTCAGTTGCTTTACTCATATTTTATTGCCATTATTTTAACATTCAATCAAATAAAACACAGGCAACTTATTCCAAATAACATAAACACTACATGAGCTAGAAACAGTCGACCAATTTTGAGTGCGAGTGGCTTTCAAAACCTCAAGACTTTGTTTGACCGTAAATGGAGGAAAACAACTCGTCTAGCTCAGATTTTAACATGAAATGATAGTTTCAGTTCCTATTACCTGAAAAAAAAATGACAAAAATGAGG
Organism: Diabrotica balteata; assembly: GCA_918026665.1. Lineage (NCBI taxonomy): Eukaryota > Metazoa > Arthropoda > Insecta > Coleoptera > Chrysomelidae > Diabrotica > Diabrotica balteata. Next base: position 86,738,224 of record OU898280.1, read on the forward strand.
CTGATGTTTGTGTATGTGTGCAAACCGCCAAGGAGAGTGAAAGAGACCGGAGATATACTATAATTATGGATAATGAAAAGCATCATCTGTATATGGATATAGAATGAGCCAAATACGAAACAGTCAGTTTGTCCATTTTTCATATTTTAGTATAGCTATGTTGTTCTTAGGGACTTATACCAAAAGCTATTCCCCTAGCGAATGCTGTCCTTTGACCTTCTTTTTTAATCGTATTATTGCCCATATGTCTATTTTGTGATGTTTGAACTCCTTTATTATATATTTGTTCTGTTCTTTAACTTTTTTAATGCTAACAAACCTATGCATAGCTAACTGCTATGTGGTAGTGGAAGAGCAGTGGCGTAGATGGGATAGATAATGGATATAAGAAATATTGGGGACGTAGTGAGATACCACCATACAGGTCTTTGCAGTATATAATCAGGTTTTAGAAATTCCACTCTGCCATCCTTCATGGGCCAAAGGATGTTTTTGTGGTTTGTCATACTCGCGATAAAAAAATTTCGAAATCGAATTATCTGATAAACATTTATATTAATTTCTAACTTTATTCAGTCTATACTAAAAATTGTTTATACCTAATGTATCTTTATTTTACAGATTTATCTATACTTGTTTGCTGCCATAGTAATTTGGGTTACTTACATCATATGGCACAATCGCCATTTGCCACCGGGACCATGGGGTATTCCTATATTCGGCTACTTATTATGGCTTGATCCAAAAAGCCCTTACTTAACGTTGACAAATTTGTCCAAAAAGTACGGATCTGTGTATGGGTTAAAGTTGGGAAATGTCTACACTGTCGTTTTGACAGATCCCAAAGTTATAAAAACGGTGTTTTCAAAGGATGCAACGACGGGGAGGGCTCCACTTTATTTGACACATGGAATTATGAATGGCTATGGTAAGTAGAGTTTTTATGGTTTAGCTTTTATGTTTTTTTTTGTTACGGCTAAACTATGGAGTGTATGTGTATAACAAAAATGATGTGTATTAAAGATTTTAATAATTCAAAATTATTTTCGATTATACAGGGTTAATCGGAACAACGGAATGAACGGAGCAACGGAAAATGTGTTTTTTAATGGAACACATATTTTTTAAAATTATGAAGTATTTGTAAAAGGTTTTATAGGATTTTGCAACATTTTATGTTCTTACCATATTGTTTAAAACTTTCAAATGGCCGAGATATTAAACAAAAGAAATTCCTATATAAATAATTCCCAAAAGGGTTACGCTTGCTCCTAACAAAATGGCGTTTGGTAAACTTTGATCCGATTGTTAATAACCGGAGTTTATAAAATTTTATGAAAAACAATTGCAAAATAAGCATTCGGTGGGGCTTTTTCAAGTATTTCTTCTTTGGTACGTGCGATTAACTTTCTAAACCCCCTCATCTTAAAGCTAAATGTTTCAGCTTAAAAAAAAGCTTCGAAAAATAACTTTCTCTTTATTTATAAAAAATGTTATAATAATTAAACTTTAAAAATTTCACTAAAAAGTTGTCAATTTATTTGTTTAGTAATTATTAAGAGGTTTAATCAAAACTAAGTTATAAACTTTGAAAATTTGACTCTTGAAAGCTGTGGAGAACATTTTAAACTTTAGTAAATGTTTATATGTATGTAAATGTTTGAGCAAGATATGGAACTTTTAATAACGCGCTCTGAGCAATGCGTAAATCAATTTTTAATATCTCGGCAAAAAATTACCATAAACACATTTACCAAAGCATAAAATGTTGGTTTTGAATTGTTATATAACTTCCATTAACCAAACTGCCAATGTTTACGGCCCAATTTTGTTTAAAACTCTTATAAACAAATGAATTTACCAGTGTTAACGAAAATTTTCACTATAAACTGCTATAACTTTTTTATTTATAATGATAAAATAATGTGTATGCATCTCTGAATCTTCATCGACTTTACACGTATATATTGGTTTTACGACTGCATTCTTTCCGAGCTGACGGTTCCCGCCAGGGTGCGTTATTAAATGTTCCATATCTTGGACAAAAGTTAACATAGAAACATTTACCAAAGCTTAAAATGTTCATATTGAGTTGTTCCATAACCTCCATTAGACAAATTTACAAAATGTATAGCTTAGTTTTGTTTAAATATGTTATAAACAAATTAATTACTATTTATAACTGGGAATAAGCCACAATTAAAGATAAAAATACGTTTATTGACGTTTCAATTTCCAATTCGGAAATCGTTCTCAAAATACAAACAGTAAATTAAAAATTATTCCCACTTATAAATAGTAGAAATTTACAATGCCACAAGAAAATAGCTTTAGAACAATATAAACAAATTAATTCGCAACTTTTTAGTAAAATTTTTATAGTTTAATTATTAGAACTTTTTTATTAATAACGAAATAGCAATTTTACAAAGTTTTTTATAAAGCTGAAACATTTATCTTAAAAACGAAAGGTTTTGAAAGTTAATCTCACGTATGAAAGCTGACATATACTTTTAAAATCCCCAACATTTTGCAATTGTTTTTTACGAAATTTATTATAACTCCGGTTCAAACAATCGGATTAATTTTCATTTTTCAGAAGTAATAATTTTTATTTTGGTAAAATTAAATATCTATATTAGTTAAGGAGATATTGTAATTTATATATTTAAATTGTAAATAACAACTTATCTGACGGGTTTTCAGCCTGGTACCCTCGAAAAATCAAATCTATGCATCAAAAAACAAAAAGAAACGTAACGGTACTGAGTAGACATAAAAGGGCCCCACTATCTGTAGGAATTAAACTGTAAAATGTGGAGATACTGTAAAATTTGTATCTACACTTTGACAGTTATTTGAAAATTGTGCCCAAATTTTCATCCTTAACAGGTTGATTGCCATTGATACGATCTGTGATATAGTTTTGCCAGAGATCGTGTAGAGAAGCGGAGTTATTGCAGTATTCAACCGCCGTGGCACACAGTCGTCGCATATACATATCACTTTTTATTTTGGCTAAATAGGGGAGACTGAAATGATTTCGAAATTTTGATATATCTTTATTTCGAGAAAAAAATACAAAACTGTAAAAAATATCCATTACAAACTAAAAGACATACAAAAATTAAATAAGAACATTAAAAAGGTGTTTTGAAAAAGGCAAGAAATTAAAAATTATCGGTGATTTGGAGTGTTTGTTAAAACAATCTAAACAAAGATGTGGTTGACCTTCACAAGGGTCAGAGTAAGTTACTTCTTTTTTGACCCGATTTTTTGTTATGTTTCTCCGAATCTTCTCTTTATAACAACCTTTACCTTCTTTTTTCACCAAAGTATTAGTTTGCATCGATCTCCTTGTAGTTCGTATTTGTTGTTGTTACCATTCCGAATCATTATTTGACTTAATGTTGTCTTCATAAGTTAAGAGCGACTTTTTTACATGCTCTCTAAATTCAGTTATTTTCATCTTTTTAACGGCTAGTTGATTGAAAATAATGTGAGAATTTACGAGTGATCTACCAAGAAGAAATTCCACAGAAAGCTTCCTGTACCCATTTCAGTGACTTTCGTAGAGGTGAATTATAACTTGTCATCTGGTCTGACTGGTCAATTGAGGACTTTGCCTCATTGTATTCCATTACAGTCTGAGGTTTATGAACAACACCACTTCGTCGCTGAATTGCTTAAGTTTCGGTAGTGTGTTTTGTAGATAGTAACAAGATATCTCTTTTATCCTTCCACTTCAAAACGCAGACGCCTCTCTCGTTTTTCGACCCAAACGTTTCCCATTTTTCAATTTTTTATTTATTACTTCTTTTGTAGTTATCTGCTAGTATCGTACGTCCTGAATTCGAAAGGCGTTCTGATTCCGATTGAAAGGCGTACCTTCATTTTTCTCCTTACCTGCATAAATCCTTATATTCCACGTGTAGTTATTGTCACTTCAACCCACAAGATGGCGTCCGATAGTCAAGTCGCAGTTTTAACAGCGGAACTAAATAAACTATCCTCATTATCCTCAGTTATCAGAATACGTTAATAAATTAACACAAACAGTGCAAAAAGGTATTAAATCTTTCAATGTCGAACATAACCTAGACGTTATTGTGTGTGAACAGTGTATAAAGACCAACAAGGAACTTACTACAATAAAAAGTGAACTCGCAGCAGTAAGTAAACTATCATTCCATCTAGAAAAACGTACGGAAGAGCAACAAGATTTAATTTCTTTATTAAAAGATAATATAATAAAAATTCAGCCATGTCCATTCCTACGTCATCAAGCGAAAAATCTGTAAATAAATCAGGCCCGACCAACTCAGGTTCTATCAGTCAAGAACCCATTAAAATGTCATTAAACAAAAACACAAGTCTACCTCATTCATACATTAGTAATAAACAAAAAGAAAATAAAAACAATCTAAAAACAGGACACTCATCTTGGAATACCCAACCAAAAAAAAAGAAAACAAATACAAACCGATAATTGGAAACAACGAATCGTCTATTGTAAACACTATTCCTAGACAAGGCCATGTACATGTGCCGCATTGGTGTTGATATGAAAGCCGATGATCTTCTAAAATTTTTGGGTGAGACGGTACCCGATATTACTTTTAACTGCGTCGAATGGCATAGAACTGACAAATATTCCACATATAAGGTATCTTTCCCTTTCGATAAAATTGACGAAGTCTACAGTCCTAATATTTGGCCCAATGGAGCTGCCGTTAGGAGATTTTTAACTTCAACAGAAATTTTCAGCACAAAAAGAAGACGGAGGAAGAAACCTAGAAGCTTCTACAAACTTTCATCAAAATAAACAAATTCGAAAATTCTTCTCTTAATTTAAATGAATATAATGTAGAGCAAAGTTCTGAGTTTTGTGCAATTTATGTACCTTCAATAAAAACCAATATTTTAACTGTGTACAGATCGGGTAAGGGCGACTTTGACTTATTTTTGGTGAATTTTGAAAATGTCATAACATCCTTGCTTAGTAAAGCTGACAAACTAATCATACTTGGAGATTTTAATATAAATTTTAAAATTGAATCTGACCATTTTTTTGATATTCAAAATCTATTAACATCTTTTGGTCTAAAAATAACTATAAACGATTATACTAGAATCACATCCCAGTCCAGAAGTTGCATTGACAACATTATGACAAATTTTTCTGAAAATGTCTATAGAGTGGGCGTATTTGAACCTTGTTTTTCTGACCGTCGAGCTCAATATTTATTTATTGACTCAGAGCATAAAGTTATTGACACTAATCAAACATTTCAACGGTTTATTACTTCTTCTGGTTTACAGAAGCTTAAACGTGCGCTAGCTATTACAAACATGGACTTTTTCTACGATATTAATAATGATCCTGATTCTTTGACAGTCTTTCTTACCGAAACTTATAACAATTTAATATTACAGTATTTTCCACTAAAAAAAGTACGACAAATGACTGAAAAAACACCTGTGCAATGGTTTAATAATGAATTAAGGTCTAACAGATCTAATATTTCTCTTATCAAACACATTGCAGAGGCCACTAAGGATCGCGATTTGTTCAAAGTATATAAACAACAAAAAGTTGAATATAATTGGCAATTTAAAATTGCTAAAAAGTCAGCTTACTGTAATTTTATTACTAATTCCAATAATAAACCTAGAGACTGCTGGAAAATAGTAAATTTCGAAAGAAACTACACTAAATTAAGTTCGGTACAACCTGATCTACCTCCAGACGAAATGAATCAATTTTTTAGTACAATTGCAGAGAATATAATTACATCTCTTCCCACTATTAACGTCGATGTCCTCGTCAATTATAGAAATTATCCTTCTCCGAGCAAGTCATTTTTTTTTCGGCCCGTTCTGGAAAAAGAGGTCTCTCAAATAATAAAGTCGTTTAGTCGGAGACAGAATGACAGAATTCTGTCTCCGGCTTCTATACAACATGTAGCTTCTCCTTATAAATTTTAAAGTGTTTGTTTGTCTTAGTGTATTGTATTTTGTATTGTTATGTCCAAATTTTACATTTATGACATTCTACTATGTCGGATAGGCCACAACTGACGAAATGCCCCTGAAGATGATTTATTGATCGAAAGTACTTGGGCAAGATTAAATTAATCACTGTGTTCGATAGTTGCCTTGTATACCCTCAAAGTTTAATTATAACTATTACAATATTTTACCAAAAAGTATAAAAGAGCTTAGTTTCGATAAAGTTATAAAAAAATATCTTTTAAAACATTGTTTTTACTGCTCAGAAGAATATGTGACTCATTGCAGAACATCCACTGAACTGCTTACCGTAACTTTGCCATAAATATTTTCTGTTTAATATGTTTTCATGTTTGTATTATTTATCTGTTTAATATGTTTTCATGTTTGTATTATTTAATGTTTTATTATTTAATACTATGTATGTTTTTTTTTGACTTGCTACAAACAATATTTGTATATGTTATGTAGTTAAATAAATACTCTACTCTACTATAAATACTCTACTGTAAGGCTTAAAATGCGTCTTTTGCAGTATGTACTGCCTCGTTAATAGCCGACATTGGAAAGAAATAACTGACTTATTAATACAGAATATACGTCCTGGTGTATAAACTGCTTGAAATTTTTTATTAAGTTTATCTAGCAATGGTTTGTCTTTGTGCAAGCGGTCACATTCTTAGAAGGACCTGAAATCGGTTTCTAGGCTAAATTTTCGGAACCATACAATTTTCCCATCGGAGCTATATGCAATTTCTTTATCGCTGGACGGTAAGATAAAAATAGAGGGTCTAGGTCAAAATCAAATGAAAAATCATTAGGATCGTCATCTGAAAAAAAAAAATGTAACCGTGAAACTGTCAAAAAAAAAAACGTAAATGATTCAATTTGCAATTTATCTAAATTTTGCAATAGATTGGTTTTGTTTTACTTCATTATTTTTTATTTATATTGACGATTTGTATAATTTTAGTAAATTGTATTAGTTATTGTTTTTTCCGACTCTTTGTAAACTTTGCCTATAATCTTTCGATATCAATATTGTCTATATATCTTTCGATGACAATAAAGCATATTTCTATTCTATTCTACTAATAAATAAAATTGTATTTTTCATAATATCTTGCTTATTGTGTAGGTACGTACTTCAAACAGTAATCCTATCCAATTATTTACATCTGAAAATATGATATGAACATATGATATGAAAATATGAAAATTATATCTTACCTGAACATTCATTGTTTTTCAAAACCATACCAACCATCATTTAAACGCGACTTCCTATTTTATTAAAAGAAATAATAATTGTTTTTACTATTATCTAACTCTAAAAATAACACGAGCACAATCAACTTACTGTCTTACTAACAATCAAACCTCTACTGATAAAATATTAGTCAAAACAACTACTCAGCAGAATAATACTTATCATGAACCCATCATGAACTATCTTTCATGGACCATCAAGTCCCATATGACCGCTGACATATTTTTTTCAAAAATTGGGACTAATAAATTAAATTGGTGAAATATTAGTAATGAAAGTATCACAGATACACTTTTTTCAACTTGATACCATGGACCCTTTTAAATATTTTTTAAACATTTTTTGTGGCAGTCAACCTGTTTTTTGTCCTTTAATCTTTGATCGGGCTACACCACATGCAACTTCCAATATCTTATTTTCGCGGCTCTGCTGTTTAATGATTCATCATGAAAGTGCCTTTAAAAGTAAAAAATCCAATCTTCGTTAAATAATACTAAACTAAAAATAAACAATGTGCGTGTATTACTTCCACTCAGATATTACACTTTAAGTTGATTATATTGGTACCTACTTATAAATTGTTACAGTCATTTTCGTCAAATTACTGACCCGATTTTTTCTTTGAGATAATACAGTAATATAATTTCTGATACTCTTAACCTTAATTCACAGAAAAAGTATGGCAAACGTCAAACTTTTAACCTCTCGACAATTTACAAAAATTGCGTACACATCCTGCTACTTGCTAACGCATAAAAAGTAACGTTTATTATAGAGATGGGCGTCCAAAATCACAATGGTTTTTTTTTCCTGTATACATATTTGGAATAGTATTAAGTTCTTTATTTAAACATTTTATTTTTTAATAGTCTTAATATTTCAACTAAATTCATGAAAGAACTTACAGGCAACACCAGACAAAGAAGAACACTCATAACAAGAGATAATAATGGAAGAATACTTACTGAAGGGAGCAAAATAAAGCAAATATGGGAACAATACATAAATCCATCTGTTCCATGACAAGAGCGAAATTGAACAAGATATAGGCGAAGAAGAACAATACCTACAAATTTTACCCTCAGAAGTAATGCATGCCCTACAGAATGCAAAACAAAGAAAAGCACCGGGTTCTGATTAAATTCCAGATGAACTGTTAAAATCCCTAGATGACGGTAATATAAAGAGACTAGCCCGAATTCTCAACCACATATTTGTAGAGGGCAACATTCCGGAGGAATGGCTTAAATCGATATTTTTACCTCTACCAAAAAAGAATAATCCCAAATCATGTAATGACTCTAGATTGATAAGCCTAATGTGCCACCCTTTAAAAATTGTTCAAAACCGAACTGTTCCTCATGGGAAAGAAAAGAGGGAATAAGAATTGGTGAAGATATCGTAAATACCATAAGATTTGCAGATGACACGATAATTATGGCTGAGAGTATAGAAGAACTGCAAACTGTACTAGATGCAATGAATAGTGAATGCATTCAAATGGGACTTGACATCAACAAAGATAAGACCAAATTTCTGATAGTATCAAGGAGTCCACTAAATAGTGAGCAACTAACCCTTGGTGGACAGCAAATAGAGAGTAACAAAATATAAATATCTAGGAGCTTACATCAACATAGAATTAAATCCAGACCAAGAGATCAGGGTACGAATAGAAATGGCAAGGACAGCGTTCTTAAAATTCAAGCAATTGTTCTGTGACAAAAATCTGAATACTGTGCTAAGACTGAGATTTATTGAATATTACGTCTGGTCCCAACTATTGTACGGGGTGGAAACATGGACTTTAAAAGCGCAAATAGTTAAGAAGTTTAAAGCCTTTGCACTTTGGATATACCGGAGAATGTTGAGAATTTCATGGACTGCCAGGGTCACCAATGAAAAAGTGATGAGAAGGATGGATCGAGACAAAAAATTGTTGAGAACAATAAAAGTACGCAAGACTCCACACCTTGGACACACTAAGGAATGATAAATATAGTCTTCTGCAGGTCATCATGCAGGATAGAGTCGATGGCAAAAAGGGAATAGGTTGTAAGAGAAAGTTATGGCTGCGAAATATTCAAGACTGGACAAACATGACTGTAGACGAATTATTCCACGTTGCAAAAGGCAGAGAAACTTTTAGAAATGTGATCGCCAACCTCCGTTATGGGGACGGCATGGGAAGAAGAAGAATATTTCATTATATTTACTATATATCATCATCATTGGTTCCACAACCCATGGTGGGTCTTGGCCTGCTCAAGGATGTCTCCATTCTCTCCTATTCTTCGCCTTGGCTTTCCAGTTTCGTATTCCCAACATTCTCAAGTCTTCATCCACCTGATACTTATTCATATTTACTATATAATATAAAATTACCATTGTAAAATTGGTATATTCAATGATACGCAGAGCCAACCAAGAACTCATGACGTAAACATCTACGCCTCGTCGAAAACGTCATTTTTTCTCTTCGGTTGCCCGTCGATCATCTTTAGCTACGCCCCGACGCGCTTAGCTGAAGTTGAGTTGTGAAATGAGTTATGAAAATTGATTTTTTTTTATTATTTGCAATCATATATTTAATTTCATTGTTTACTACTTTAATTAACTAACAAGCTCTTTCTGATATTTCCTACATACAAACTATGCAAGTCATTTAAGTTTTTTGTGGCATCTTATGTTTTTAAGAAACGGGCTATGGCATATCTTATCTTTTTATTTTTAATTTATGGAGTTAAAAATTTGTTGCCCATTTCATTATCGCAGTTCGTTTTATCTTTTTCTGTAAACTAACATATTTCTTTATTGCTTTTGGTTTGTAAATACATAACAAGATTATTTCAGCTGTCGTCTTTTCTCGCATCCTTTCCTTCAACCTTTTTTCCATAAAATTTTACCGATATTTCCGGGAAAATTAATTGAACGTACTGTGTTTTTTAATATCTGTTCTACTACTTTTAACTGTTTTTCATGCTTTTTTACTTCTTGCGTTACCCAAAAAATTCTCTATATTACCGCAGGCTTTATTCCACATTTTATTCTGGTCATTTTTTACCGGTTTTATACTTCGTTGTTTAAAAAATCTTTTTGTTGCTAGTTTCTGTTGCACAACATCATTTATTTCTTTGCTTCACTATTTAAGGAAATAGTGTTAGGATTTCTCTTTTACTTGCCTAACTATGTTCATTGCATCTGTATAAGATCGACCTCTTCTGAATCCTTGCTACTTTATTGTTTCCTTTCAATAATTTTGTTTGTTATTATTCTTTTGGTTAGTTTTATGCCACGATGGTTATTAGGATTTTTACGATCTTCTTTCTTTAAAAAACATTGACATTATTCCTGTTCTCTATTCGCCCGGTATTTTATTTTGTGAAATGTCCGGTATTTCATTTTGAATTCTTTTTTAAAGAAATTTATAAGGTAGGACATCGACCGTCATTTTTATATTGGTGATTTTAACATTGGATTCATTTTTGATTTTTTAATACATTTTGTACGTTGCTCTTTAGTATTTTTTGATTTAGTTTTATCAGACGGCGGTTGAAAGTAGTGCCATATCCTTCTGAGTTTTCTTTTTTCTGTAGTGTACTCAAAAAGGTTCTGCGCAGGTTGGGAGTTACGCGATAGTGGCAGCTAAATTGTCGAAGAAGAGATTTATGTTTAGGATTGAAGTCATGATATGCCAGTATAAGCAAATAACTTTTATCAATTCAATGGACACTTTGAATGTTAGAGAGTTCTGTTCCAAACTAACAATTATTTTTCTTATAGAAACCTTCGTCGCATCTCTATCAAAGTGTTACATTTGAAAAATGACTCGTGCAAATTTGTGATGTGGTCCAACATTAAAATGTCATTAATCCGAAATAATTTCGGTGAAATTTCGTACACGGTGCGTTTGCGTTTACGTCGTCGACGTTTCTCTTCTTCTTTTTCCTCTCATGGCTCCTCTTCAACTTTTACGAATATATAAAGTTTGCATTTAAAAAAGTTCGTTCACCCACATCCGCTGTTGCCAGCTGAATGGGTTCATTTTATCGCGTGTTCGCAAAAAATTTAGCATGTGTTTTTATATCTACTTTTTCGTACCAACGGTGCAAATGTTGATTTTAGATGCCACTTCTATAAGGTCTGATCTAATTTTCAATGTTAAATTTGCAAATATAATGGGAAGATCTAATCATATAGCCTAATAGTATCTTTGTTTTTTACTTCGGAGCATTAGAGTGCCAGCTAGAGGCAAGTGCCTGCGAAACTTTATCGCCACTTTTGTTTAACTTCTGAAAAAAATTTCAAAAATACGTTTTCGAAGTTCTTCTTGTTGATCATAGCTACCTGTAGAATGTTATTGGGCGTTGTCAACCCTATTCTGTTGTGAAGCCTATTTCATTCGGGGGCGAAGACATTACACCAGAAGATGCAATGCTCAGCGTCGTCCCTTTCGCTGCATGTAGAGCATATGTCATCGTTGGTTTTCTTGATGGCGTATGTTTAAGACCTAAAAGATCCATGTCCGGTCAGAAATTGTGTAAAATAGTAATTCACTAGTTTAAACTTACAGTTGTACCAAGCCACTACATCAGGGATTAGAGTTTTGGTCCATTGAGCTTTTGTAGTCTGTGCTCCCATTCCCCCTGCCATTCTGTTAGTAGTTGCTCTCATACGGCCGCTCTTACCTGGGGTAAGTAACCGTTCTGGTTATCATATAGCATATGCCGTTCTTTGGCTAAGAGATGAATGGGGAGTGTACCAGCGATTGTCTGTAAGGCCACGGTAGAAGTGGTTCGATACGCACTCGTAACTTTGAGAAGGGGTTTTCTCTGTGCTCTATTGATCATGTCTTTGTACTTTTGATATCTCACTACATCTATCCAGACGGGGTTTCCATATAGGAGGGTCGATTGTGCAACGGTACCATCTTCTCTTGTTGTTGCTAGACCGACCTATATTGGGTATTATTCCCTGGATGGCTGCTGTCTGTTCGTAGGCCTTCTTAACCACTCTCGAAAGATGTTTCGTAAAGCGGAGGCCTCTGTCTAGATCAATGCCTAGATATTTAGCACAGTTCGTTGATTTTAGCTCATTACTACCTAGTTGTAATATAAAATCTGGCCCGGCTCTCGGGGCTTTCAGAGTGACCGCTTCGGTCTTGTTGCCTGCAAGTTCCAGGTCGTTATTCGTCATCCACCTATTTACTTTACGAAAGCATTCGTTTACAGTGTCTACGATTTCTAGATACGTGTCACTTGTTACTAATATAGCTAGGTCGTCGGCATAGGCTATTGCCATGCTATTTCTACCTAAATCGATGTCTAGTACCCCATTATACAGTACATTCCATAACATCTGGTCTAATACGGAGCCTTGTGGTACGCCGGCTGTTAATCTAATTTTTGTGTTTCTAGCCACTGAGAGATATCTATTACTTAAGTATCTCTTTATGATGTTTATTAAATATTCCGACACTTAACTAAACTTAAATAAACTAGAAGTAAATGCAAAGAAAACTAAAATCTGGCTTTGTCGAATCAAGTATACAACTATGTAGGTTCAGAATTTTTATGTCAATAATTAAGTCACCTATCTTGGTACTGTTTTTACCTCTTCTAGTCTATTTCGAGAAATGGTAGTCTCAATACTGTACGAAGTAAAACTCGCTATCGTTTCTGTCTACCACTTCTTATAAGAAGTAAAATCCGTTCTTGGACCTCCATAGTTCATAAAAATTTATTTGTTTTAATCAATGCTGAAGAAACCTGGGACCGAATAAGCTATTGTTCTGTAAATAAAACAAAAGTGTCACTTCTAGTAAAAATGAAACAAAAACTTAACGAAATCGATTGCATTTTTATGCAAATTTAATTATAATTCTTTTTTTTTAAATTGTTTCAATAATTTTACCGTTCTCCCTTATGCCAAAAGCTATCTTCTGGTAAATTTGCCAATCCATATAAATCGAACATCTTTGTTTTAATTACCCAATTTATGCATCAATGAAACCTGAAATTATCCAGTTTAAATAATGTCTTTCTCTTAACAATCCATCACCTGATTTCGCTAAAATTTCGAGTGGGCTTAAACTCAGGGCATTTATAATCAGTGAATGATATAATACATACACTTCATCTAATTTATATAACGATGCACGTCATCGGCGTCATAGCCTGTGACGTCACATGATACCAACACAAAATATTTAGGGTGTAGGTGTGTTCTTTTTTAGAATCACTTTACTGAGTACACTGGCATTACAGCCACTAGACATATTTTATTATATACGCGTAGAAATAATATTTAAAAATTTCTATTAATGTTAACTTAAAGAAATACACAATAATATGTTTCATTTAATTTGTATAAATGCATTATAAAGCGTTTTTATCAAGAACATTTGTTCGGAGCACACTGTAACTGTAATCGAACGAAGGTAAAATTTTAGCATAAATTGGTAACACTTATTTGACAGTTGCGGTGTTGACACTTTTTGTACTTAGATATTTTGAATTTTAAAGTGAATATCTCTTGTGTTATATTTTTAACTATTTAATAAAATCTGTTCTTTTTAGAACAAAATTACTGTGTTTTATTTCAAAAAGTCACGTAAGAATTTAAATAGTCGTTGTAAAGAGATGGTAATACTTTTGCAATAATTATGTAATCTATTTGATTTAAAATGGAGTCAGGATTTTTTTATACTTTGGCAACTATGTCAACTTCGATCTCTGGTGTAGATAATGACGTAAGTCGTTATCTAAATTAGATGAAGTATACTTTATTTTGCATTGTAAATCTTGTCATTATATAGTTTTGTTATTTATTTATTTTTTGGATTTCAGAGATTTATACGTTTGATAAATGTATAAAACTAGATAAATGTTGAGTACAGGTTTAAAGAATTCCGATATTTAGGAACTATTATAGCATTTTTTTTATATATCTATAATCTTTAGATCCTTAAAAAGATAAACACCTAAAAAATTGCTTCTTAGAATTTCGGGGGCAAATATGCATATTCTAAGTGTTTTTTTGTACTGCCAGATGCCTCTACCGAGGCATAGATACTGTCCTTCTCTTATTTCGCTTGATTGCAAGATCAAGATGGGTCGTCGTTCCGAGATCATTTCGGTACTAGCGACACTGCATCTGCAAGAACACCGCTTTACCGATGTAGGTATTCTGCAAAATTGTTGCTTTTATTTTTGAGAAGGCTAATATGATGTTCCTAATTTTTGGTTAATCTCTTGTTATCAAGATCGCTACAATAACATAATTAAATATATCTACCAAAATGCCATAGCTAGCGTAAGACTATCTAAACAAGGTACAAATAAACTCTGTATACAGCGAGGAGTATGGCAAGGAGATACCGTCTCTCAAAAGCTATTCACGACGTTTTAGAATATAATTGTTAGAAAGCGCATCTGAACGAGCATGGTATCAACAAAAATGGAGCAAACATAGATAACCAGACATGTAAGCTTCCACGTCGCATAGAATTATCCTGGGCTTCTTCTTCTTCAAGTGCCATCTCCGCGGCGGAGTTCAGCAGTCATCATAGCTATTCGGACTTTTGAAACGGCTGCTCTGAAAAGTTCATTTAATGTACATCCGTACCACTCTCTCAGGTTGCGCAGCCATGGCATTCTACGCCTCCCTAGGCTTCTTTTTCCTTGAATATTTCCCTGCCAGATGTATTGCTCTCCAAGGAGTTAATCATTGTTCCCAGATATGCATATTTGTCCACTTGTTCGACGTTGGTTCCTTTATTATTCTCGTTATTTCTTTGAGTTTTCGATATTCCCATAAATTTCGTCTTCTTGGCATTCATTGTTAGACCATATTATTTCCATACTCCGCCATTCTGGTCACCAGTCTCTGAAGATCTTCAATATTTTCGGCTAAGTTCATATGTGTCGTCTGCATATCTAATGTTGTTAATGGAAACTCCATTTACCTTTATTCAAGCTGTTTCACCCTCAAGAGCGTTTTTCAGGATATCATCGGAGTAGGCATTAAAAAGAATTGGCGACAATACGCCTGGACAACGTTTGATAAATTAAACTATGTATTTAATTCGCACCTACCTATATTCCTCAAAAGGAAAATTTTTGACTAATGTGTATTATTTGTACTTACTTATGGAGCGAAAATATTAACACTTACAAAAAGGTAGTGAATAAGATTCACGTGACTCAGAGGGCTGTGGAGCGTCAGATGTTTGATGTCTCTTTAAGAGACCGAATTTCACCGAATCCCTAACGAAGAAATAAGTCGTAGAACAAAAACAACAACGTATTGTCGAGTGGAGACCAAGACAAGAAGCACTACGGAGCAGAGGACGCCCACCAACTAGATGGACTGACGACCTGAAGCGTGATAGTAATAATAAACTATATTAATTTCGCACAAGACAGAGACAGATGAAAAGAGCTGAGGGAGACCTGTGTACAGCAGTAAACTTATACAGGTTGATGATAATGATCAAGATAATAAATCAGGTCCAGCTACGTGCTTACAAGAGCAAAGCTGAGCAAAACAGAGTTCGCCGATTCATCCAGTTATTCGGTGGAAAGCAGTTTATCCAGTTATTCATCTTATGCAATGAAAATTTAAAACGGCGGAATACACTGTAATTAGAGTATATAGTAAAACAACCAAAATTCAGTTTAAGTTTTTTATTTTATTTTTGTTATGTATCTGCTATTTTGTATAAACAAAATTAACAATTTTTGTTAATACCTCCTTTAAAATATAAAGTAATTAGTGAAGAAAAAATATATCAGTGTAACAGGGGTATTTTTTTTATTTTAATTTTTTTTTCTTTAATGTCTAGAAATTTGATAATCAATGTAGTTCTCAATCTAATGATAATAATGAACTAGACCAAGGTAAATTCTTGATTTTTTTATTCTCTTTTCTTTTATTTTTTTAACAACATTTTTACTCAACAATTTTTAGTATTGGGGATCATTACCACTTCAGCGTAGAACATGCTCTAATATTCTTAACTTACACTTTCTCTTTTGTCAGTATTTTTAAAACCAATCTTTTTTTTTTGTAAAACTGAGTAACATGACATTTTTGGTCATGTTTCTCAGTTATACCGATCCTGCGTATCTTAAACTATTACTTTTAATAATCATTCCACCATTCAAAGCTACCATCTTATTCCTAGCAATAAATCTAACTTTCAATTAACGTTTAGCATTAATTACGTTTTATTTCTGAAATATTTTGATGTTTATGCTTCTCATGTGCTTTTTCCCCCTTTCCATTTACAGTCTACAATATGGACATAGGACATATGAACTCTTTCAATTCATCTCTGTTTAATGTGTTGTTTTGTGGTATTTGACCATATCAGTTGTAATCTTTTTTTTTTTTCATTTGTAATTTTATGGTTTCCAGTATATAATTATTTCATTGCATTTGTTGTTATTTTGGTTTTAAGGTTTAAGGTTTAAGGTTTTGCCGTTTAATGTGAAAGATCTTTTATCTGAATTTTATTAAAAACACAGATATAAGATATAACTTTTGGACTATTTTACAAAAAGAACTCTCATCTCTTTTACTGAGGCTTTAGATTCGTCAGTAAAAAACATAATATTGCTGCAGGCTATGCGGAAGCAATCTGGATCTAGTTGCTGATCTACAAGTTTTTTTAGCAAACTCCTTCAACATTTGACGAGCTATACACTAACATTTGTGTAGTTGCGTTAATAAAATCGTAGGTTTTGATAGTTCTACTTTAAGATATAGTGCGGCGGTTGGTCACTCTGGTAAATAAATATATAAATAAAAATATTTATTTTTTTACTTAGGTATAATACCGGACATGTTGCATTCTCTAAAATTCATTTTGACCGTTTTTTAGATACATTTCACCCTACAGGACCCCCCCTCCTACCGCTTGCTTGCATTGATAAGATGTAGAAAAGCTTTTGTAATTACTCTTGTTATTTTTACAATTATTGACTCTAAAATAACTATATAAAAGTAGAGTTAATGATCTCTAAAATGAACGTAAGTAGGCATACAGTTATAAAATTTTAAAATTCAGCAAAAAACAGGCATGTCCCCGTTCTTTTTTTATTTATTTCAAAAATACAAAACATAAAAATATGACTATTTTTTTATGCTTAAAAATACTAAACTATTTTTGAACAAAGGGCTTTTCATTATTACACTTCTAATTTGCCGAAATATTAATTGCACAACACAATAACAAGGAATCACTTAAAATAATTATACACGTAATGCATTTTCTGCTTCTTCGGTATTTTCTGCATCACTATCCTCATTCAATTCAATAATAGATTTAGTTACACCATTAATGTGTCCAATCTTCTTTTAATATTTTCCACTTTAATCACTTTGGCGATTCTTTTTTGTCAGTCTTCTTTGATAACATTAATTTCTTTTTAATTATCTCAATTACCTTCTTGTCAAATTTAATAAATGCGTTTATACGACTTATAATTGGCTAATAATTGCCACAAATTAACTCTTTTAACCATAAAGTTTTACAGTTCAGCTTTATTTGTATTTTATCATCATTAGCTTTTACAACTCTTCGTGAGTTTTTGCCGCGTTGACTATTGCCTTCCATTGATTCCGATCCTGTGCTATTATTTCCCATGGCCTTACTTCCATCTTCTCCAGGTCTTCCCTGACTGCGTCTTTCCACTTTTTTATAGGCCTTTCTGTCGATCTTCTACCATCTGGTCTTTCCCAAAACACATTGCTAATCAGTCTGTCGTCATCACTCCGTACCACGTGGCCTGCCCATCTTAATCTATTGTCTTTTATGTATCTTACGATGTTTCCTTTTCCGAAGATAGTCTCTATTTCATTGTTGTATCTGCTCCTCCATTCATTTGTCACGCTGTCCCTGCAAGGACCATATATAATTCGCATTTATTTGTATTTGATATATATATATATATATATATATATATATATATATATATATATATATATATATAGAGAGAGAGAGAGAGAGAGAGAGAGACCGATAGAAAGCATTGTCAAGCACTATTGCGCCATTTGGATTAGTAAGTTTTTAAACAAGTCGTCAAAAATGTCCAGCTTCCAAGCTCTTGTGGTAGTCAACGATACAATCCTAACATCACTCTATCAAATTACACTAACTTCCGCCAATGCGTTAATAAGCACCAGCAGAGCTTGAAGTGCTTCGGTTTGGCGAATCCTCTTTAACAGTGTTTCTTACAATGTATTTGGTCTTTTCTTTCTTTCTGCTAATTCTTTAACCTTTTTGCATTTTTTTTTTGAATTGACAACCCAAGGCTTTTATATTATGCTAATGGATTTGCTACACATTTTGGTTCGTTAGTATGATGAGGGTTGCTTCTTTTACTTTTCTCTTTTTTATGTCTGTTTCTTTCATGTTTATTGATGCATTTTCCATTGTGTCTGAGTTCGTTGTTCCAGGCGTGTTTGCATATTTGGGATTTCTTGAAGTTTCTGTTCATGATGTATCTTCTCTGCTCGGTAGGAGGAAAGGGGGTCAAAAGTTGTCCACCCATTCGTGCAGGGAAAATGTATGTTCCCTTTATGTTAAATCTTGATACATAGGCCTATCATATAACATCGACGTAGTGTCACTAAAATATTAATTTTCACCATGATTTTCATGTAAGATAAGTAAGTTTCAACTACTGTTAATGTTTTTTTCACTGATGATGGTCCCACTGAACCGAAAATGTGTTGAAGATTGGTAATCCTTTTGAATAAATTTTTAAATTATTGTTTAATAAATAATATACTTTTATAAACAAGAAGTTCTTACTTTTATGTAAGTTTTTTTTATAAAAATGTTCTTTTTTCTATCCGATTCTACTTCATATTTTATGTTCTATTGCTTTGTATCATTGTTTGCACTTGTAAATAAAAGTTTTTCTTTTATCCTCAAATTGAAGGATTTTCTCCGTCATCAATTTCTGTTTTGCCGTATTGACTGCTTCCTTACATATTTCCTAGAACGTTTCACCGTTCTCTCAATTGTGTGGTAATCTTCTTTAAGTTCGCTCCTTATAGTATAAAATCTTCTACGAATTAATTATTCGTACATGGAAGAAGGAACTCTATAGATTTTTCCTGAAATCTGTCAACACCGCTTATCATAACAGCTAAACTTATTTTTGGAGAATCGTTTTTTCGGCGCTTACAGTGGGTTAGTGTGCCAGCCTTCGTCGGTACGACTTACGTCACCTCCTCAACACTTCCAACGTTCTTCGCACTCTTGCAGATATAGAGATAAATAAAATGTATCTACATATGTACACGCACTCTTCTTTTCTATCACACGCACCAGCGATTGTTTTGTCCTCGTCAATTAAATCAGGACCGGACCCATCGGCGGGATTAAAGCGGAAAAAATAATTTATTGGTAAAGAACTTTCTCTAAAAATATTTAAAATTTTTATATATAGAATATTTATGTCTATTAGGCTTACGTAGTGTTTTTGGGATCGATTTTAATTCAATTATTTATTGTACTTTAATTTCCATAAGAAATTTAAACAGGTTACAATATATTTCAAGAATTAAATCATTACTATGATTAGAAAAAAATTAGAAATATTAACAATAGTATATTTCTTTATGAGGCGGAGAAGCATGACTTTTCTTTTTTAAGAAACGTCGCTTCTTTGCCGAATAAAGTATAGTATTTTTTCTTCAAACGTAGCAATTTTCAACCATAAATGGTACAATTCATACGCTATTTTTACTCGAAATTAACTGTGACAACTATCAAAGTCGTCTAGATGTTAGAAATTAAAATAATTAAGTCGTCGGTGGGATTTGTGTCTCCCAGGTTACAGTTGTTTGCAATAATTAAAGACAGCTTATTGTTGTTCGCAAGCCGCCAACATCGGGAATGATTGCTGAAAGTTGTTCTCGACCATCAGTATCATCAACAATTACCAATGCGTATCAAGAGTCGGGAACATTTTTGCACGGTTTCAATTTTGAAAATGCTTCATTAACTAATTGTACTTTTAATATTACTATAAATAAAAATCATGTTTAATTGTTAATGACATTTGTGTTGTTGCTTTGTGACATGTTTTATATTGTTGCCATGACAACATTTTCCCCCCGCCGTAAAGAAATGGGAAAAAAACTGCTGAGGGCGGAGACATCAAACTTTGACAGGATCAAGTTCGATTAGTAATGTCATTTGACGTTTGAAGAAAAACAATAATTACATCCATATGGCCTGGAAAAAATATATTAGAACCATGTATATCGATGACCAATCAGCTATACCATAGCTAACAGATTTTATCACATCACATCTAGAATTTTTAGGATTTCTATAGGAAACATGTCAGGTCCAGAGCCTTTCCCACTCTTCATTGTTTTTAATGCGTGTAATATTTCTTCTTTTGTGATATATGGACCTATTTCTTCTGACGTAAGTTCTGTGTGCTCCAGATCTCCTAAATTGTCTCCGTTGTTTCATAATATTGAGTATCTCGTCATTTATCCATTCTTTGTTCTCCTTGCGGAGATTTAGTCGATCCCAGTACTCGTCAATATCATTGGTGTTTGTGTTCAATTTGCTGTAGTTCACATACAGTTCATGTTGGAGCAATAAAAAAATAATACATGCGTAATGATTCCTCTGAGGTTTTTCCATAATACTAAAATATTATATAAGGTAAGTTCAAACATCTTCAACTTCAGAAAGTTCAATAATGTCTTTATCTAGTGATTTATCTTCAAAGTTGTCTTCATTTTGATCTCTCGCTAGGTTATACTCGTAGAATGTTGCTGTAGATTAGAACAATCGAATCTTTTCAACTTAACAGCCACTTCCATTGGATTTATTTTATCAATATTAAAAGAATGTGACAGCCTAGGCACTCTGTGCATATTTTTTATTTTGGAATCCTATATACTACTATTTTTTGTATCAAAAGCACCAATATCTCTTGAATTTTAGAGAAAAGCAGCAAAAACTTTAATTACTCCATTTGTTTGGTTGTCAAGATTATGAAAACATTGAATGCCTAAACTAAGTAAACAAAAAGAGGTATGTACCTACTTTTATAATCCTTTATTAACAACTATTTACAATATTTTCTCAGAATTTAGATTACTGTCGGTTTACTTACTAAACCTCTTAAAAAAGTCTTTATCAATATAAAAATTCAAATGTTCGTTTCTGGTTCAAATATTATATTCTTGCATCTAGTTTATAAACGATAATGTCAGATGTTGGTAGTTCAGATTTCTTTCCTAGGTGGCGTAGTTACTTACTGGACATACGGTGTGACTTGTCGTCCTAGCCTTTTATATAGATAGATAGATAGTGTGTCGGGAATAATACAAATTTAAAGCGTTATATTTAATTAAATTTATACAAAATATTATTTATTTTTCACTTGCATATTATTATTTTAGTTTAGCTTGGATACGGTTGTCATAAACACACTAGTTTTATCCCAGGGCATAATAAGCATTATGGGCAATACCTTCCTGTTGTATAAGAAAAAAAAGAAAATATTATACAATGAAGTCTTTGTATTTTAAACAAGTTTAAGATAAGTAAATATTATATAACTAACATTTTTTGTTTACCTTAACAATTTTTATAAATATTGAAAGTACAAATATTTTAATGCCTGAATATAAATAAATGACATAAATTTATAACCGAGTATAAATCCAAATGACAACTACAGAATAGTTATTTATGCACCAAGGGTGTTAATTAAGATGATTACGCTCGGAGAGCAATATAATCTAGCCAGAATGCCTCTGACCCGAGGGATGGGCTCGATGAGCGTAATCATCCGGTAACACCAGTGGTACATACAAGATTTTATTTTTTACTTCACATAATATAAAAAGTAAAATTGAGACGTTTTTATTTGTTTGAAGTAGTCTATAAAAGTTGTTAATATTTTGAGGTTTGTGAATTATATTAAGTACTTTTCAGTTTTATTTGTATTTAGTGATTAAAAAACTTCTAAGATGAAAGATGGAACTAAGAAGTTGGAAACTGGCGACCGTACAAAGCAAAGAGACCAAGAGCTAAGAAGCGAAGGCCTCAAATGCGCTGGAGCGACGATATCAAAAGAGTCGCAGGACCAAGGGGAAAATGCATCAGCCACAACAGGGCTGAATGGCGGTAAAGGAGAGAGTCCTTTATTCGACAATTCAAATAAAAAAACCTACCTATACAAGATCCGCTCTATCACTGTTTTATTTCAATGTACGAAACAGCAAAAACAATGCCACCTACATTACAACATAAAGTCAGAAAACGAGTTTTCACTGCTGTGACAAATTTGCACTCCACACTACTGAACATGCTTACGACCATGACAATACCAACAATATTGGTACAGCATCACATCCAATCAATCCTACAGTACCACATTAACGCCTTCCCATTCTCCATATTCTGATAGTTCAGGCTTATATACCCCAAGCAACAGTAACCAATATTTACCTTCAGCCACAGATTCCTCTGAAGATAATTTATTTAACGTTATTGATGAATTCGCTGAATAATATTTTTCTTTTATATTTCAGCTATATTTCATATATTTGCTATTTTTTTTATTCTTCTACTTTTTTGTTTATTAAAATAATTGCAAGTAGGTATATGTTTTTTATTAAAAATTTATCCTTTATTTATAAAACAGTGGCTACTTAGAATAAGTGACTTACGTTAAAAGACAGCTAGTTTTTCTTTAGTTCCAATGAACCTTGAAACGTTGCATCCTACTTTGTCAATTTAATTTCTTATTTATTATCTCATGGTCTTCTTGAATTTTCTTACGGTATATTCGAAAATAATTTTAAAATTTTTCATTACTTAGCTTTGTAGCCAAGGCGAATTCTCCATGAGTTTTTTTTCTTCAAAAATAAATGCGACTTGTTTTTGCCAAACTCTCTGAAATAATCGTTCCAACCTATATTTATTTTCCGACTCAGATTCTAAGTTGATATTGATCAGCAGAACTTAACAAACACCATCCATTTGCAAATAAAAAAAACACCAACTCTGCAGGAATGAAACACAATTTGCGGTGATCCAGTCATCAGCAGCTTTTTCTCACGATGACTCACCTGTGTCACCTTAAAAAGCAACGTGACAACTTGCGACCGGCCTTAAGAGAAGAGCTGAACTGAACACAAACTGTTACAAATTATTAAATAGCGAAAAGTTTTCTTTTAGAGATATGTTAAGATTAATTTTAATTGCTAGGATAGAAGGAAGTATACGGCCAGGAAAAAAACAATATGAATGACTGCGAGCTATAATAGTTTGGTGCAGAATTCGGAAACAAGCACTCTAATAAAATAGCAGGCCTCATGAGCTATCGACAATCTGACGCTGATTCAGGTCTAATTGATAATAACCAAATTAAAAACACTAACCATAAATTTTGGTTAAATAAAGACCAAACAGATTCCGAAAGAGTTTTACACAAATATGTTAACAAAACTACTTTAAATAATATTATTTAACCAATTTGCCAATTTGGTACTAATAAAGCGACAATATCTCCGCTATTCTTCATTCACAAGTACCGGTCCTGCTTTAGTCGCTAATATAAAGTTCAAAAGCCTGTTTTTTAGATATTACTATATCAAGCGTACGAAATGAACCACGTGCGATTTTTTACCTTAGTCTGCTTTAGTTATATTAATTACGAAATAGAAATGCTCATCAAGATCAATACGAAGCTGTTACACCATTGGTACTTTCTTATAAATTAACAACTATCACTATTTTTTTTTTATTTTTACGCGACACTATCTTGTGACGTTGCTTGGACTTTTCTACGATTTTTTGCAAAAGGAGTTGCCAAGTTAGCAAATTTATTCAAATTAGACGGTGCAAAATCAAAACTAATATCAAGCAGAAATTACTGAAATTAACTGGGGATGTTATATTTCGAAATTTTAAGTTATTAAATCATAGTGCCTATACTACTTCCATGACGAAGCAGTATAGGCACTCTGATTTAATACCTTGAGTTTGTTTTTAATCCGACGTCGGCCGACGTCGCCAGATATCGGATCGGGAGAAATACGGTTCCAATGTAAGTGTACACTAATAAGGGTTCTGGGCGGAATATTACCATAAATAACTTTTTTAAAAGTTTTGAACTCACTAAAGTATTAAATTCATAGCCGATGACGTTAGTTAGTGGGCACAGTTAAAAAAAATAGAGATTTCTACCTAATAGTGTGCAAGCAAGCAAGGAAAGAGCTGTTTTTTCACGAATTTAGCATACAATCATGATGCTACTGTATGCTTTTATGTGCCAAGAAAAACAAAGCAGTAGTGTTACTCTCGTTTATGCATATGGTAGGACAAGTAGAAGACAGTGAAGGATCGAAGCCGGAAATAATTAAGTATTATAATAAAACCAAATGGGGGGATGATACCATAGATAAAAAACTGGTCCTTGCCCTTTTTTATAATATGTTAGATGTGACTCGCATAGCATCCTACATTATATGCTGAGAGCACAATCCATTACAAAACACAAAAGGACAAACGCAGGAAATTTTTGAAGGATCTTGCTAAAGATCTTTGTTTGCCTTCAGTTCAATCTCGAAGTAAAAACGGATATGGTTCTTGGTCGAAACATTAGTATTTGCCGTAGATACAAGGTACAGATATACCTAAGTCGTCGTTTATGGGGGTAAAAACAATTTAAGCATTCTTCTGGGAACTGAATTAAGATTTTTTTGTTACATTTTAATTACATAATCTACTGGATAAATGTAGATTTATTACAAAATTTCAAGTCTCTATTGTACCTCTTAAAAAAACGTGATCATAATTTGAAAACTCAAAAGGTGCATTATTATACCTCTCCCGCCCGACGAAAGTTAAAGTAAACAAAAAGGCCAAACAAGTGAATATACATTCGCAAATTATGATTTTTTTTTGTAAATTATAGACATTCACAATATGTACAAACATTTAAAATTATGTAATAAGGACACACGATGACGAGCTCGTCTAATAATACCTCAACATATTTTACTTCTTATTTTTACAGCATTTATTTGAGTTTTCTCAAAATTTAGCCATACATCCTGTGTGATTTGTTCTTTAAATTCTGCCTTACATTCCTCATCCTATCATGCTTTCTGTACTTTTGGGGTATTTTTTTTTCATCAATTTTTAAGCTTTTATTAGACTGTGTGAATATGTTACTTTTCAGGCTTGAGTTTTTATATAAAAGCCTCTTGTTTGGGAAAGTATTTAGTATTTATTTACATATTTTACATTCAATATTTTTGTTGCTGTATTATAATATAATCTTGTTTAATTATATATTCTAACTACTTTTTACTTTAAAAGCTTACAGTATATTATTTTCTTCTGTTTAGTAAATTCTCATTGTTTAACAGGCATTATTATCTGTTTTTAAGTTCAAAGAAATTCACTTTTATTCGGAAACTGCTTAGCAAATCACAGAAAACGTTACACAATATAAAATTTTTGTGAACCATTTAGTTAAATTATCATCTTTCAAATGACTGATTTATGAGGGCCCGCTTCCTGTTGCCACCACTTAGAATGTTTAGATGCGGTTTTTTATCCTTCGATCCAATCCAATCCAATCCTTGTTTAGTCTAAAGCCTATTTAAGGAGGGGGTACTCCCTTTTTTTCGGAGTTCGAATTACTAAAATGCTGGAGTATGTGATATGGATGATGTCATGAAACGCACAAGAAGAGTTGTTGGTGAAGAAGGCCAAACAAGTCGAATAAAGTACTTCAGGGGTTACCAGCCACACTAGGAACGGCTCTTAATCAACGTTTTTGCTATGCAGTTGTTAGCTGTCCAGTGTTGTGTCTAAGTTTAGCTGGAGGGAACGGAACTTTTTGTTTAGGAACCCTGGTGAGTATTTGCCCTCGGCGATTGCATGGCATCTTTAATATTTGTTTGGCTCAGTTGTTCGAGCCTGGAATAGTTCGAAGGATATACCTTCTGCTGAGGAATAGGATTCTGTTCTTAATCGGTGTTAGATTTGTTACCTGATGTATGTGTGCTGATGGATAAAATCTGCACTTATTCATGCAGAATCTACGGATAGATAAGACTATTTTCCGTTCGGTGGCAATGATGGTGTTAATTTGGCGGCTGTTAAGTGATGCATAGACGCATGCCTTGTATTCGATTAGCGGTCTTTTAAAGGTTTTATAGGTATGCAATATTGTTTTAGATGATGTCCTGCCCATTTTACCGGACAGCGCTGTCAGGAGTTTAAACCTCTTTCTCACCCTGTCTAGCGTATCTTAAATGTCGGTTTTACAGTTAAGAGTATTGCTAAAATAAACTTAAAACTAGAAAACCAAGTTTCTGAAAATAAGGTACTCTCCTAATAAGGTTATTCGGCCATGAACATCGCGACAATTGGAGGATTTGAATAAGATAAGTTGTCTTTTTTAGGGGCGTTCATGGTCACTCCCCATTTTTGCTCCACCTGATAACTCGATTTAAATAGTTTGGTGCTCTTTCAAATACAGACAATTGTCCAACTACTCCAGGTCCTCCAGCTTGTAGAGTAAAGCATGTGGAGAGGAAATTTCGCCAACGTTAATCCTGATCGTCAGATTGGAGAAATAGGAATTTATTAGCTTAACGACAGGTGTGGGCAATCCAGCAAGGTTAAGTTTTATTACGTTTTGTTTTGATTTCTGTAATAATTTTGGGTAGGAGAGCTGAAGTATTTAGATTATATCGTGTTATTGGAATAGCAAGGGATAATGCTTCTTGAAGAAGCTTCTCAATTTTGGAAATCCCTGTGTCAACTTTGTTGCTTGTGTTTGGAAAAGTTCCAAATTTGATTGACGATAATCTTGCCTGTAGATAGCAGTTCTTATGGCTGGAGGAGAATTGAAGTCAGTTTTGACTAGAAGTGGGAGGTGATAAGAGCTTACTGAATCCCCAATGAATGTAACTTCTTTATTGATGATTCTAGAAATGGGCAGCTGTAGAAGAAGGTCTGAGAGCATTCTGTCGGACTTGTTTGTGGAAGTATCACCAAATTGAGTGTGTCTGTTATTCAGATTGTCCATTAAAACCGCCTCGTCGAGTGTAAAAAAATATTCAACAAAAGGTACGGAAAGAAGTATATCTGGAGGCTTGTAATAGGAGATTATCGTAATATTGTTTTTACTTGGTAGGTGTATATCAACTGCTAGGTAGTCGATGCCACGGAGCTAGTATGGATATATAGAGGAGGGATGTAAGGTGAGGTAGGTATATTTTGGTGTATCAAAAGACCATTACCATGACTGACCTGGCATTTGGATATGTGATATGTGGTATGAGGGAGAGGATTTGTATGTTTTGTGTAAAAAGGAGATTTTTGATTAGCGCTCTTTTTTTACTCACTGCCGCACAGTTGACTGTCCTTACTACATAGTCGAATGTGACGGATTAAGAGTTGGGGACAAAGGTCATTTCGACCTTGGTATTTCTTGCTGTGGGCACTATGGAGTGCCCAAACATTTTGTAGCATAGATCGGATGAGTATCTTGCGATCGTTTTCCTTTTGTCTGGTAGGATATTTAGGTAAGGTAGTTGTGAATTGGATCCACCACCTGACATCTGATTTTATCCTTACAGGTCACTATGAGACAAGACATTGCGATGTGAATATTTCCTTTAGTTTGACCAGTGCGTTCCTTTCGTCGCGACGCACAGATGGTATATTTCTACTGCTTGCTACAATTAATACACCATATTTCAAAGTTAGGGGTTTTTTCTTTGTACAGATAACAGCAATGAGTTAAGTCAGGTTAAATTATTTTCGTGCTATTGAAATTAATTGCTTATTTATTCACAATCAAAATATTGCATGTTTTCTTCGTTATTATTATAATCATTTAACTAGCAACCTCTTAAAATTTTACAGTCCACCAACGTTTTTCAATAGAGTATTAATTAATTTTCAAGCGGATTAGTTGAAAAAACAATGTTAGTCCGCAATATTTGGTACTGTACCGGGTTGTCCAATAAGCCGATGTCTCGGCTATATATCAGAAATTATTCATGTTAAAACTTTAGGAGAAAAAATTCTTTAGTAAAAGTGGCCAAGAGAAATCGCTGGAAATAACTTTTAAGTTTCTGGGTTAACCGCTAGTGAGCGTAACCTGTTAAGAAAACTTTAAAAACAAGTTTTTTGGGAAATATGCCCAATTATACCAATTGTTAGATAAGTAAACTAGAAAGAGGCTCAAATTCTGCACAAAGTACTTTTTTTTATTTTTTCAACTAAAGGGTGGGGGAGAGTGGGAAAGTATTTATAGATAAATACCTATCACTTTGGTTGGAATCAACCGATTTTAACAAAATTAGTGTCATTAAAAAGAGTGTGGATGAATTAATTTATATCTACTATAAAATAATTGCATTTAGTTTTAATTGTCATAGGTAGAGGGTACTTTCGAATAGAAAAAATTAAAATTTGTTTTTCTTTAAAACCTTTAATGGAAACACCTATTTATTGTAAATTATAATGGAACTGGATTAAATTCGTAACAAAATGGAGTAAACCGCATGTGAATAGCTTTTGTCGAACTCGAGATATGAATAAAAACGCATAAACATAAATAAGTATAGTATTGACTCACCCTGTATTATAAATTAAATTACAAAATAGGTCAGTAGGTACTTTCAATTTTTTTATAGCATAAGAATCTTAATGTTGATACAAATAGTTTTTTCGAAACTAAGTAGGCTACGACAATGAATTTGACGGGGAGTTCATATTGTTTATTTATTGACAGCAGTCAAATATAATTCGAATTGAAAATTGCACTTTTTTCAATTGATATTAATATTGGTAATATTAGTAATTAATTATCAGTACTAATAATAGTAATAAGTAGGCTACAACAATGAATTTGACGGGGTGTTCATATTGTTTATTTATTGACAGCAGTCAAATATAATTCGAATTGAAGATTGCACTTTTTTCAATTGATATTAATATTGGTAATATTAGTAATTAATTATCAGTACTAATAATTCGTGATGAGTATATCAAATGCAGAATTGTGTGATATGATTGGAGTTTATTTCGAATGCCACCAAAATGCCGCTATCGCCTCACGTACCTATATATTCTGTCAGATATCCTGACGGAGACATTATAACAAAGAAGTATTTGAAACACAGATAGGTTTTTCATATTATAAAGTGAACGTTTCGGTTAGAAACTTGGAATTCCCTTTAAACTTTAGATTCAACTGTTATTTTAATATTCCGATAAAAACGGCAACACGGCGCTTTTATCCTTTTATCTGTTCCTTGAAAATACATGTACCATTTATCTTGTGAAACAATAGTGGATTTTTCAAGATTTTTTGAGTTTTAGTAAATATAGTGGTTTCTTTTTCACCAATATTTGTTGTTCTGTTTTTAGACTGCATCCTTATCATGTAGTTTTCCACCAAGCTTTACATGAGAAAGATTTTGATGCAAGGCTGGATTACTGCAATTGGATGTTAGGTCTACTAGTAGAATAACTGCATATTCTGTCAAAGATTTTGTGGACAGACGAGGCTACGTTTAATAGTGCGGGCGGTGTTAATCTGCATAATATGCATTATTGGGCTGAAGAAAATCCGCACTGGATACATGAGATGCAGGTTCAAGGTAGTTGGAGTCTTAATGTTTAGTATGGTATAGTTGATGGAAAGATCGTAGGTCCATATTTCTTTGATAGAACTTTAAATGGCTAAACATATTTGGATTTTGTGGAAAATCAGTTGCCTGTTTTATTGGAGGATATTTCCTTACAAACAAGAAGATATATGATGTTACAACATGACGCGTGTCCTGCGCACTTTTCCAGACGAGTTCGAGATTATTTGTAAGCAAGTTATCCAAATAAATGGATTGGAAGGGGAAGTATATTTTCATGACCAGCTAGATCTCCAGACTTAACGTGTCTGGACTTTTATTTGTGGGGAAGATTGAAGGACTTAGTGTACCAAACTTGACCAACTACGCGGGACGACATGAAACAGCGCATTATAAACGCCATAAATAGTATATCAACAGCTTAGATTGAAGCAGCTGTTATGTCTACGCGCGAAAGATTACATCTTTGTGTGGACAACGATGGAAAAGAATTTAAACATTTAATTGAAAATTAAGTTTTAATGATCGAGATATTTGTATGATCTTTCGTATATTTAATTTTAAGTCATACATCATAAAGGGTGAGTCAATAATATACTTACTTATGTTTATGTGCTTTTATTCATATCTCGAGTTCGACAAGAGCTATCAATATGCGGTTTGCACCGTTTCGTTACTAATTTAATCCAGTTCCGTTATAATTTACAATAAATAGGTGTTTTTATTAAACATTTTGAAGAAAAACAAATTTTAGTTTTTTCTATTCGAAAGTAACCGCTACCTATGACAATTAAAACTAAATGCAATTTTTTTATAGTAGATGTAAATTAAATCATCCACACTTTTTCTAATGACACTAATTTCGTTAAAATCGGTTGATCCAAACCAAAGTTATAGGTATTTAGCCACAACTACCTTCCCACTCTTCCCCACCCTTTATTTGAACAAATAAAAAAAAGTACTTGAACAACTTTGTGCGAAATTTAAGCCTCTTTCTAGTTTACCTATTTAACACTTGGTATAATTGGGCATATTTCACAAAAAACTGGTTTTCAAATTTTTCTTCACAGGTTACGCCCCCTAGCGGTTAACCCAGAAACTTGATTGAAAGTTATTTCCAGCGATTTCTTTTGGCCACTTTTACTAAGGAATTTTTTCTCCTAAAGTTATAACATGAATAGTTTCTGATATATAGCCGAGAGATCGGCTTATTGGACCACCCGGTACATGATTATTACCTCTCTGACTCAACATAACTCCTCTGGTACGACAATCCTACATATATATTATATTCCCCCAATACTAAACCTTCATGACCATTTAAGTAAGATCAAGATATATGAAGGTAAAAGTGTACAAAAGTTCGGTCGCATAATAAAAATTAAACGTGAAGTGGGAGAGTGAGAAATCAAAATGTATTACATTATATTTATGACAGTACATTAATATGGGCTTTTTATAATTTCAGCATTTAATTTACTTTGTACCATTTGACCTGAAGATGCTTTGCAAATTGTAGAAAGCGAAACCGGTCGTTTTGGTAATAAAATTAAATTGATTGCCTTAAAATTTTTTTTTACCTATTTGAAATGGACTCACATGTGTTGCCACACAGGCAACTCATTCGTGATTTGTACTACAATAGTTAATTTTGTTCAAAACGAACATTTTCGGTCTTATCAACATCTTATCATACATATTATCATACATTTTCAGTAAACTTTGAAGTACTTACTATACAACCTCATCATCAAGCAGAGGGTGGGTTTCAATTAAAAACTGCAGACTTAAGGTTCTATTACCATCTAGAATGTTAAAAAATAACACATTTTCAACATTTTTTTATACATTATCTCTTATATATGACAATCAAACTTTTTTATATCAAATGGTGGTAAACTATAATAGAGAAAACCAAAGCAAATAAAATGCATTAAGGTTTATTAAAATAGACTGGCTAGATTCGGAGATTAACAGCTTGCGAGTTTTAAAATAATAAAATTTTTGTGACTAAAAAAAGTCGAAAAATGGTCAATTTTTTAATAATTTTTAATTTTTCTGCAAATTATCACGAAATGGCACTTCTTTTTTTTTAACGAGAAGCTTCTATATAGGCGTTGTATTGCTTTTTTCTCTATAGTAAAATGCTGAGACTAGCGTCACAGAACTAGCGCCATAAGGAGAAGGCGTCACGGGTAGCGTCACAAAATAGTAGTTCTTCACATAAATTTCTTAGTCTCGATCAGTTTATTTCTAGTCATCACATATTTATTCCAAGTAAATTTGAATTAAAACTGGCATGAAAATAGCTAACGAAATACATATATAAATGAGAAGAATAAATTTAAAAAAAAATGTTTTTTAATGAAAGGTTCGATTCGTAACGATTGCAAATTGTATCTGGAAACATCTTATTTAGTTTATAGAATAATTAAATTTACTATTAAATGATATTTATTTATATTTTATTATCGACATAATAGTTCATATGAATTTGACAGGAGTATCAGAAGTAAAAAACCCATGCTTTGTTTATACGTTAACAGGTGGCGTTAAGAGCAAACATAATAATTTATTGAAATACTTTAATTTAATTTGTATAAAATATAAATAATAAAGTTACTTTATTTAATTTTAAAAATAATATTAATATTTTAAAAATACAGGAAACATAGTATGAAGCTTCCCACTAGTCTGCTGTACCGCCTACTGTATCTTTTTTTTAAAACCTTTTTGAATTGTATGTTTCATGAATAATGACAAAAACAAACAAAAAATTTCGTATATTTTATCGGGTACTAAATTTTCATTGGTACAGGGTTTTTGTGATTTTTACCCTTGTCTCATCTTTTATTCTACCATTTTGTTTCTTCCAGTATATATTTTATGGCTAAGAGTAGGGTCATGACTGTGTCTTCAATTTTTTACAAAAATTAAGTTGGCACTGAATATCGCTGTAACATTGACTTTGACATACTATTATAACACAATACTATTTCAAATCGCTTCTTGTTATATACAAATATTGCGCATCTTTTCAAAATCCGCGTTATCTACGAGCAGTATCATCTCAAAGCGAACCTTATCCTTTCAGCCAACGGCTGCTTCCGATTTTTTAGCCACGTGATCGTTTTGACGTTTTAACTTGCGTTATTAGGGTATGGAAATGGTGTCTGGAGAAGACGATACAACTTCGAACTCTATAGAATATACCAGGAACCAGATATCGTAAAACACATTAAGATAGGACCTCTGAGGTGGGTAGGCCATGAAATGCGGATAGAGCAAACCGACCCAGCTAGAAAAACGCTCTTTGATAGACCTATTGGTCAAAGAAGAAGAGAAAGACCCAGAACAAGATTCCTAGATAACATAGACCAAGATATGAGAAATATGGAAATACGTGCTTGGCCGAGGAAGGCGATGGATAGGGACGACTGGAAGATAATTCTTGGGGAGGCTAGGACCCACACAGGGTTGTAAAGCCAAAATGATGATGATATTAGGTTAGATTATTTTACTGTTTATTATTGAAAGAGTGTAATTCTTGATACTTAATTAGTAAAGTAAAACCTAAGTATTGTTCTTAGCGACAAAGTACGTGTTTATTATTTTAACCTGTTATGAAAGAAGCACCTAACGAAGTATTGAAAGGTTGTGGCAGAAAGAAGATTTCTAATCCAAAACTGTGGGCAAAAACGCTTAAAAAAATAACAGGTATATATATATATATATATATATATATATATATATATATATATCTTGTTTATAGCGTAATCCGCCTTTTTGTTCCCGTTCGCCAAGCCTGTCTATTCTGCCAGTCTTCTTCAAATAGATTTCTTGCTGACATGGCTTTTGAAATTCCTTGCATCCATGTTGTTGGTGGTCGTCCTCGTTTTCTTTTCTCTGGTGGTACCCATTCTAATATTTTTTTTGGTAGTCTTTCTTCCCCCATACGTCTAACATGTCCGTACCATGTCAGTTGTTGTTTTTCGATGTCTTCTATAATTGATCTTTGTACATTCATTTGATTTCTTATGTCCTCATTTCTCACATGTTCTAATCGAGACTTTCTCGCTGCTCTCCTCCAAAAATCCATTTCAACTGCCAAGAGGTTACCTTTAAGTTTTTGTGATAACTGCCATACTTCTGAGCCATACACGATTACTGGTTTCAATATTGTGTTATATATTCTTTTTTTCGTTTCCGGTCTTATATTTTTCTGCCATAGTACTGAATTCAATGCACCTATAACTCGTTTCCCTTTGGTTATTCTGTCTTTTATGGCTTCATCAGTTCTTCCTGTCTTTGTTAGTTTTACCCCCAAATATATACATTGATCGCATTTCTTAATTTTCCCGTCTTCTAAGTCGAGGTCATCTGCAGTATTTTCTCCTCCTATGCAAAGATATTGCGTTTTTTGTAAATTTACTTCGAGGCCCCATTTTTTGTACTCTTCCATTAGTTTTCTAGCCATATACTCTAGGTCTTCCTTGTCTTGGGCAATAACTACCTGGTCATCTGCATAATGCAGCGTGTATAACGTTTCATCCCCAATAGACAGCCCCATCCCTTTACACTTCTTTTTCCATTGCCTGAGTGCTTCGTCGATATATATATTAAATAGTATGGGAGATAAACAACAACCTTGCTTCAGTCCTTTTGTTACCTGAAAACCATTAGTAACCTTATTTCCTATTTTAACTTTTGATATTGTGTTGTTATATAGATCTTTAATAGCGTCGATTAGTGAAACGCTGATACTGGTTTTCTCCAATACTTCCCACAATTTCGCAACAGGCACGGTGTCATATGCTTTTGTTAAATCGACTAAAAGTAAATGCACTTCTCGAGATCTCAGTGTTCTTTTCTCGAGTATTTGGGATAAACAAAAAATACTATCTATTGTGGATCGTCCCGCTCTGAATCCGTTTTGTTCTTCTGATTCAAAAGGACGGTATTCTTCGCATATGCGTTCTTTTATAATTCTCCCATATAATCTGCTAAGCGTACTCGTAACAGTTATACCCCGATAGTTATTGCAATCTTCCTTATTTCCTTTTTTATGGATAGATGTAATCCATCCTTCTTTCCAACTTTGTGGCACTGGTTCTCCGTGCAAGTGCCTATTGAAAACTTCTGTTAGTATCTCGAATAGTTTGTTGGTTCCATTTTTTATTAACTCTGCATATATCCCCTCTGGGCCCGGAGCACGTCCATTTTTCAACAATGATATAGCTTTTTTAGTTTCTTCGATGTTAATTGTTGGAGGCTCTCCTTGAATCAGGATTTCATGTTGTTCTATGTTTTTGAATTCCGGTCTTTCTTCTACTAACAGTGTTTTACAGGTAACAGGTAAAGTTTTACCTGTTTTTTTTTACAGATAACAGGTAAAGATGTTTTATTAGTTTACTGTCAAACATGTGCTATACATAATATACTTATATATTATACTTTATTCAAGTATTATTTTGTCTGTATTGCTTATGTCAATCTTTTGTTTCAGATATGCGGCAAAGCAACCTCCTATTTATCAACATATGGCCATTCCGGTAAAACTTTTCGATGTAAATCACTTAAAATAACTGATCTACAATAATTTCATGCCGCATTTTATTCTTCAACGAACAAACAAATTTAAGATGCATTTCTCCTAAAATATATTGACATTAAAAAACCGAAACGTGACAGAGCCACGAAAATGAATTCTTCAAGAAAAACAATTGCTATAAATTACTTTGTCAAAGTTCATAATACACAGAAGTTTCAGATCCAAGTATGTCAAAAAGCATTTTTAAATATTGTACATGTAACGAAAAGCAGAATTCAAAGAGTAGCAAATCGTTACGTTAAAAGCAGTCAAATGCCTATCGAAAGAAGGGGTGGTGCTAGGAGAGGAAAACATACTGAAAAAAGAAGATTCGTGAAACAGTTTATAGAAAATTTGACAACAGTACTTGCCATGTGAACTTTCCGTTAAAAAATTAATGGAAATGTATAACAATAGTTGCCCTGAAAATTTAAAAGTTAAACTAAGTTTTTTCAAAAAAATTTCTGTGAAGATTATAATATTGGCTGTGGCACTCCAGTTATTGATGCCTACTCTCGACGCATTCAGCTAACAGAAAGAATAAAAAACGAAAAGAATAAAACTACACGAAATAAACTTATGAGCGAAAAAAGATTACATAAGCTTCGTAGCGCAAATTTTTTTCAATTTTTGCGTGAAGAACGTGATGAAATGTTGAAATTTTCATAAGACTGTCAGAAAAAGTTAACTGAAAATTCCTGATCAAGTAGCATATTAAAGCAGACAGCTTTAATTTAATAACAAATGTAAACATCGTTACTTTTACCTGGATGTAACATGAATTTCAGAAGAGTTCTAACGAAATTGCGTCTGCAATATTTCATATTCTTTCTTCCACTGATATAAACAACATTTCAAAATTACGACTGTGCGCAGATGGTTGTGGGGGACAAAATCTAAATTCTGTTATGACTGGAATGTTAATGTATTTTTTAGGAAAAGTGTCTCGTCCCTCTTTAAAAACAATTGAACTGGTTTTTCCCGTAAGGGGATACTCTTTTCTTCCCCGCGATAGAGTATTTGACAGGATTGAGAGAAAATTAAAAAAAAATACCTTTTATAACCAACCCAGACACCTGCATACAAATTTTCAAAGAAAGCGCAACGGTCCATAAATTGGAAAATTGCCTTGTAAGAGACTGGAGACAATATACAAAGAAATGTCTCAAAGGTGTACAATCTTGGTATTTTGAAACATCCCACTGTAAACGAATCATTGTAGAAAAAAAGAATAAAGGAGATGTTAAAGTAAGAGGAAAATATTATAGTAGTGACCTTTTTAGGTAACTACTATTTATATTTTATTAAAAAGTCACTTTGGTTCGGAATGAAAAAACAATCCTGAGTGTTCGTTTTTTAAAAACTTTATGCAAGAAGTTAATGTTGCTCTAAACATCATCACTGAGCCTAACACCAAGGAAGAAATAGAGAGAGAGATTATTGCGAAAGATATTTTCTAGAACCTGCTGAATTAAGAGTATTATAACTAAAAAATATGTTTAGTGTTTTTGTTTTTTAGCTTATGTGACCATAACATTATTGTAATTTTAGCCAAAATCTGTTTTAGGTATAAGATTATTGTTTCGAATAAAAATATTCGTTCACACTACTTTCTTTGTCTACATTATTGTTATTCCAAAAGTGTCTTATCCACTGCGTTGTTCCAAAGTGCGTCTTATCCAAATTATATTTAGTTTTTTTGAGATTATGACGTAAAAAACGATTTAAAAAACCTTAACGTATACTAATTTTATGAATTATTAATAAACTCAAAACAGTTTCATACAAAAAGAGCCATCTGATAATAAAAAAATGGTTTTTTTACTAATTCGTCAACATTTTTTTCGAAGGGATAAGATTCACTTTGGAATGACCCTACTCATATCTTCTGTTTGTTTTAAATATTATTTGAATTTTCTGCATAGTATTATATCCTGACGTTTCTCATATTTTTTTAAATATATCCTTTATTTGTCTTATCTTCGTAATTGTCTATAAAATATATGCTACGTGCATTAGTTATAATCCTTATACCGTAAATGACTTGCTATACTGGTGACAGTACCTACATATTATAAAACTAAAATAATACGGCAACACTGCTGTTACTATGTTACAATTCTGAGTGAGCCCACGTGCCCATCCTAGATTGATAGAAAACTTTTTTGGATCACGCCGGTGCGTGGTGCGTACGAAATGTCTACTCACTTGGTGTAGTCTACATGTTGCTAACCATGTATTCTATTGTAATAGAAGATTATGTGACCTGCAACAATTAAACGGTATATTTGTGGTGAGAGTCGAAGTTGTCAATCTTCCAAGTCTTTAATATATTGTTAGGTATCTACATTTGGACGATAATGATTTATGATTTGAATTCTTAAAGTAGGAACTAATTGCTTATTTATTTATATTGTCCTAAAGCCATTTTCTTGCTTCTTAAAATAAGCTACAATTTTACTTTAAAATAAGGTAATTAATTTGACGTTTCGATTTCCACTTCAGAAATCGTTCTTAAAATACAAAACATTAATCATTTAAACAAATTTTGTTTCTTGTTACTTGGTAGGAAATTCTTCTAATAGTTTAATTTTAACTTTATCTGTCTTTTATTCAACAACTTTGAGCAATGGACACGTTCTTTAATATATTAAATGATAAATAAGAAACAATAATTACCATGGAAAAGGAATGTAATACTACCTTTCCTCGATGCTTTAATCTCAAATGAGGATACTGGATATGAGACTCAGGAGTATAGGAAACTAACACACACCAACAAATATCTAAATTACAAATCAAATCACATCAATATTAAAAAGGGAATCATTAAAGTCTTATTAAATACGATAGAGTCAAAATTACTTGTTCTAAAGACAATTCGTTTTTAGAGAAAACACATTATTTAACACATGTTTTATTAAAAAATGAATCCTTTCTCGTTTATAAAAAAGAAATTAGTAAGAATAGACCAAATGGAACAGAACTCTCGGGGGAACATAATCTCTAGAGAGCACGTCTGCAGGTGGTGGATAGGGGAATGCCCGACCCAGTTTACCGGTGGGTATGTTACGTTCCAAATTTAAAGTAGAAAGTCCCACCTCTATTTTATCAAAATTCAAATAAGTCAAGACGTGTAAGAGCGGTTGCCTATAATATATTATAAGCAAGTTGGCGAAAATAAAATTATTAATTTTCAAATAGGGGTAATGTCTGGCAAATTGTGCGGAACTTAAGGGAAAACGTCTTTTTTTTTAAAAACTTATTTAGATCGTTCTTTCTAGAGTCATCTTGGAAGAATTGGGATTATAAAATTGAAATGTTTGAATCTCGGTATTATTCGGTGACCTCCGTGCCAAGTGCTCGGAAAGACTACGGAAAGGGATTCTTGGTCTGACGGTGTTACTGATAGGTTGGGCTAGATTAAAAAACGGCATTTTGGTTTTTGCTGCTGTTTCATGTGGGATCTGGACTAGTCCGAACCGTGTGGATATTCAAGTGGATTTGCTGCCTTCGTGGAAGGGTTTTTTTTTTTGGAAAATCCACAATTTCGCTAAAGAAAAGCGGATCTACAGTACACGTGAATACCGGGAGTCGCTTTTAGAACAAGAAATTAGCCTTAATCACGAGTTCAAATAGCCGACTACGTTTCGGTCCAATTTGGGATATTTTAAACCCCTAATCTGGCTAAGAAGGGGTTTTGCTGTTTTGCTGGTTTGCTGTTTTGTTGGTTTGTTTGGTTTTTTTCCTTCTTATTCTTCTTCGTATTTTTCCATCTGGCTGTAATTTTCAACTTCGCAACATTGTCACACAAGTCTATGTACATCGGCAATCGTATGGGGATTTTGGATTGGAGACACACTGAACTGTAACTGGATTTCCACGCGGTGAAGTATATGAAAATTCAAGGTATGGATTGATAATTAATTTTCAACGGAAGATTTAAGCGCCGTCTAATTTGTTTACGGAATACAATAGTTTTTTTAAAGATTACTTGCTGTTAGTTTTTATTTTAATATTTACAAATACTTTACAGTTTTTTTTTTAAGAATATTTGCGGTTTATTTTATAAGTTAAATATTTACACATACCTATTTTGTTTTTGTAAATTGCGTCTAAGGGGGGGTTATATATTTGAGAATTATTTTTTTTTATATTATTTCCTGCGCAGGCACTTGAGCTCACGTGGTGTCCTATTTGCGTTAATTATTTTTTTGGTCGGTATTGAACCGCACACCCCTTAGCGTCCGGTAATTTTGATACGTCTTACCTTTTATTTTGTTCTGTTAAATAGAAATAACTTATGAATTTTTGTTAGGCAAGTAGAAGCCGCATTTTTATATTATTTTTTATTAAGCCTATGGTAAAGTTAAATAATATTGTAATATGTATTTATTTTCAACTATCTTGGGAGTCTATTTATTAAAATTGACTAAATTCTAATCTGACAATTTTATTTATTTTTTTGTGTATTCAGGTTGTATATTGTAACTTAGTATTTTAGTAGTAGCCCTATTGGTAAGTTGGTGGTTTATCGCATAGTAACGTAGGGAAGGCTGTGGGCCAATTTACCTGGCGCCCCTGATATAACTTCGATTTTTTTTGTTTTGTGGACCGCACGATCATCTCCACTGTTTTGTCTAGCCGCGAGCCATTCCCAGACTGTCACTGTATAGTACTTTTCTTTCCGGATGTAGGTACGTCTGATTTATATTTGGTACATTTTGTAACTTTTTTATAGATTCGGTTTTGTACGCCACAGGTAGGAGAGAAATAAAATACCTCACATGGATCAACGGTAATTCACCAAATTATTTCAGATATAACTAATTTCCCACTTACTGATCAACAGCTTCGTGCGAGTTAATAAGCGGAATGGCACTCTTTTTCCAGGGGTGGGGAACTGGCCTAAAGATGAATGAACCTAAAAATAGGTCAACAGCGTAAGGATGCAGGAGGTAACTGAGCACTATTCCAATACAGACTGACTAAGTAAGGTACAGAGTACCCCTAGTAAGTCATAAATGACAATTGAGAAAAAGAATAAACAAACTTAGTGATTATCGACTCCGGAATCCAAGATTCGACAGAAAAGGAATAGTTGTAGACCACAGGGCCTCCCAGGTAGTAAACCATAGAAAGCCCTGTGCATTTAAGATATTCAAAGTAGCAACCTGGAATATCAGAAGTCTATGTATGCAAGTGGTAAATTAGCGAACATACTCATTGAAATGGAAAACCTCAAAATTGATGTTCTAGGTATCAGTGACGTACAGTGGCCAAGTTCAGGTCAAAAAATTATAAATAACGGAACCATGTGGTATAAACATGTATTATTCAGGTAACAACGATGTCAATCAGCTATGGTATTGCTATCTTAGCTGCAAAAAGGTCAATTACTCTGTAATATGATTTACTCCTTATTCTGATAGGATATTATCATTACAATTTTAGTCTAAGAAATGTATATAAAATTTTATTCCCCGAAGGCGAAAAAGGTGAAGACGAAATCAAAATATTTTAACATGATTAGGAACAAGTCTTGAAGTCAATAAAGAAACATTAAACTACAATAGTAATGGACAACTTTAATGCCAATCACAGCTGGCCAGGGAAGAGGGATGGATATGTGGATGAATATGGTCTAGGAAATGGAAATGAACGTTATGACTATTTAATACAATTCTGCCAGACGAAAGAATTTATAATAACTAATACACTTTTTAAACTACCAAAAAGAAAAGACTGTATACATCGTGGGCATACAAAATCTCGTGGAAATACAACGAATAGAATAATCCGATAACAAATTGATTTTGTTCTCATTAGAAACAGATTTCGTATTTTATACTTTCTGCCAAAATTTACCTTGGATCAGATATCGGTGCAGACCATAACCCCATAGTAGTTACAATACGAACCAAATTGAAGCTGATTAAGAGTACATACAATGTAGAATTGATATTAAGAGATCAAAAGAAATAGAAACAAAGGAACAAACTGTAAAAACTGTTACTCAAAATGTACATAATGGTCAATAACTAAATAAAAAGAAATGATTAAAACGGCAAATGAAAACGTAAAACCAAAGAAAAGAAAACATAAAGACTGGATGACTCAAGAAATACTTCTATTATTGAATAAAAGAAAATTATTTAAAACAAAACATCCAATCAGATATAATGAAACCATCCGATTAATTGAAAGGAAAATAAAAAAAGCTAAAGAGAGAATGTTACATGACAGTGTCAAGAACTGGAAAACATTGAGAAAAATATGAAGTTTTGACATGCATAAAAAAATTAGAAAACTAACAGGAATGAGAAAAACACTACAAACTAGACAACTAAGAAATAAAAATGGTGCACTTCTAACATATATCTTCTTTTAATTCTTATTATAGTGGAGTTACAACTCCTTTGTGGGTCATAACAACGATTTACTTAACAACGTTCTTTCATTCTGCCTATCGGATACGTTCCTTGGCCATTGCCTAATGTTGATGGTTTTAAGATGTTCCTCTACATCGTCTATCCACCTTTCACGGAGCCTTCCTTTTGTCCTATTTCCTTGGGGTGTTCATCTCTGGATTGCTCTTACAGCTCGATTATCAGACAGTCTTTTTAAGTCGAGCACTTAAGTCTTTGTGACTTTACACATCTTACAATATCTGCGGGTTGCATTAATTCATCCGGTTCATAGTTCATTTTTATTCTCCACAAGCCATCGCTATAATCGGTTGGTCCAAATATCTTTCGTAATATCTTTTGCTCAAATATTCTTAACTGATTTTCATCAGTGGTTGAAAGGGTCAATGTTTTACATCTTTAATGTGATGACCTAATTACTGTTTTGTATATTCTTCTATTCTACTTAAGCAACTTACTTTTCATTAAGACTTTGTATGCATAAAAGCCCTTATTATCCTGAAGAGTCTGTGTTTGTATTTCTGGACTGACGCTGTTTCTGTCATTTATTATTGAGACTAGATAGGGATATTTGTAGGTATGGTTATCTACCTGCAAATTCTTATGTCGATTCGACTTTGGGTACTCTATATATTTTGTTGTTCTTTCATTTATATTTAAAATAAATGCGGTGGCTTACCATTTCAAAAATATAGTTTTTACTCTTAATATCCTTCTATTGAGGCTTCTTATGACAATATCATCACCATATGCATATATTTGAGTGGATTTTGTATTAATACAGCCATCTATATCTAATTTTCTGATCAAAGCTTCCTAAGTTCGATGAAAAAGCGTTGCTAATAAGGTATAAGACAGATATAAACCAAAAATGCAGAAATAAACACCACAGCTTTTTAAAGACAAAGAGAGAATTGAAGCACAAAAAGAATTTAAAGATGATACTGGGTCTAACATTACACGAGAAGAAATCGCATATGCAACGAAGCACTGGACCTGATGTTTCCATAGAATGACTGAAAAATTGTAAATAGAAGAAATTAGATGAAGGCATAGGTAATATACAAAGTGAATTTAAGGAAGGTCTGGGAGCACGGAATGCACTGTTTGCAGTGAGTGTTCTTTCCCAGGAATACCTAGATATAAATCAAGAAGTATGTGCCTACTTCATTGATTTTGAGAAGGCATTTGGTTCTGCTCTGGTTAGCATGTTCTCTCTTGTCAAGGCTAAGCCAATTGGTTTCAGAAACAATCTTCGTTCCTAAATACATTTATGTATGACGTGAGACTTTATGCCTGCAATGTAAGTAAATAAAACATGACCATTGGCTATCTTCGGGTGTTTCTGCCTACATTAAAAGCCACAAATTTCCGATCGATTGAGTTAGGGTACGATTTTGTAATGTTATGAAAAGTAATAATATTGGGCTTACAGGCATCTCCAGAATCTTCATCAATTGTGTCATGATAGTAAAAAGATGATAAGAACGTTATGACTTTTTTTTCTTTGGCATATACGTCACCATAGTAATGATTTGGAAAATGCAAACATAGACGAGTACTGTGATCTGCTGGAATCAGGAAGTTCCTTTGCAATCTCCCTTTTATTGCCCGGCTCCAGCATGCATTTTACATTTCGTAACTTGTAAACCAATTATCCATGGTTATATTTCTAGACGATCCAAACAAAGGCTCATATATTCTTTCGACCTAATCTGTAGCCCAAAATTCTTTGCAATTTCGGCAGCTTGCTTTGAAAACACC
Source organism: Diabrotica balteata (assembly GCA_918026665.1). Lineage (NCBI taxonomy): Eukaryota > Metazoa > Arthropoda > Insecta > Coleoptera > Chrysomelidae > Diabrotica > Diabrotica balteata. The sequence goes on from OU898280.1 coordinate 86,781,965, forward strand.
AGCTAAATATAATGGACCAATTAACGCCTTTATTTTTACATTATCTGTAGGTCTGGCTTCATTCGGATCTGCATAATCGTTTCTTAGTTTAGAAATAAATATGTTGGTGTTCGGTACAATGGTTTCGAAAATATTGCTATCAATTAAACAGTTTTAACACTCTAAAGGATCAATTGCTTGACGAGCATTTCCTTTTGAGCCTGGTAAGTATAAAATTAAATTAGAACTTCTTGTCCGAACATTTTTTGGAGGCGCATATCTTCTCCAGTACATCTCATCTTTTGCATAATAACAGAGCCGCTGGTTTTTCGTATTTGTTTCAAAATATTTTGAAGTTGCAGGTTCCTCCCTTGATCCTTCCTCCAATTTTGTTTCTAATTCTTCATCCTATTCTTCTTCTATGTCTGTGTTGTGATAATTTTCTTCACACCTGTCTGATTCTGGTTTGCTTTCCAAATCAATAGTTTCTTCTTTTCCTTCATCATGGAGCTGTTGTAATCTTTGAATTTCGTTCAGATAAGGATCCATCACTGAAATCTGAAATACAAGAGAAAAAATTAAAAGCTAGAACATTACTATAATTATATAAACAATAGGAATTAAAATACTTACTCTATGTAAGTTCTACTACACAAAAAATAGGAAAATAAATTTACTTGCCGAACTTACAAAAGTTACTCGAATAATCGAATAGAGTCTGACAGACCAAAAGTACAAATAATTATTATTAATTATTATTATATACCAATCCAAACCCCGTTGTTCACTGTTGTTCGACAAGTGGACGGAAAGGTACGAACGCAGCGCACTCCTACATAAAATAAGCAGTAAGGCATTAGAAATAAATTGTCGCTGGTCTCACAGGCCTCACCCGACTACTCAATGGTTAAATACATAAACACGCATGGGAAAATGAATATAGAGTTCAATGGAAAGATTCAAATATGGTCCTGAACGAAACAGATAATAAAATGAGAAAAATCAATTACGTTGCAATTTCCTCGACAGAATGCAGGAGGATCTGGTTACTGATATTAAAGAGAAAATTAATAGAAAGAAAATACCACTATTATTAAGTCAATAACATATATTGAGGATACATCACTTCTATTTTAATATAACATACATATAAAATCAGATGTTAAAATTGAGAGAGATTGAGAAAATAAATGTAAGAACAAATACTTACCATACCGGTATAGTATCATCAGATTTCTTCTGATTTTTTCTCATGATTTACTATGGGATCACTAAGGGGAAAATTTTACTGCCATCATTGCACGTGGTTTTCTTTTTAAAGGCAAATCACATGCTACGATTTTTCTGACGAGTATTCTTAACTTAAAATTAATTTCATGTAATCTAATGAAGTATCTTCTCAGGAGTACAAGCCACAAATATTGACAATATCATTTTAAATCTATCTGCTTTAAAATGTATATCATATGGCATTTGTCTGAATTGTCAATATGAATGAGTCTGATAAAATGAGATTATTAGAAGAATTTTTCACCAAGTAACAAAAAGCAAAATGTGTTTAATTTATTAATGGTTTGTATTTGGAGAACGATTTCCGAAGTGGAAATCGAAACGACAAATAAACTTATTTTAAAGTAAAATTGTGGCTCATTCCCAATAAAAATAGTAAATTACTTTAATGTCATATTTTTCCGACATAGTTAAAAAAATGTTTGTTTAATCTGTGGAAATAATTAGATGACACTCTTATTATGTTAAAATTTCATCACCAATGGGTTTATATCATACCTTCATCGTAGACTGTGTTGCTTGAGTACAAGGGCGGTCATTGATCATTTTTCTACGCACAATACTAATCAGTGCCCTATCGTGCGGATGTGATCTTGGTCACGTACTCCAGAAATATCTTCGGACAATGACGTCGAAATTACTACGCAGTTTCTTATAACTGGTTAGATGACGTCGCGTCGTAACTGACTTGGGGTTTATGTGGAAGAACGACTTCAACGATTCGAAATATTTTATTTATTTATTTTTTATTTAGAGAGTACTACGCTTCGACCACTAAGGGTCATTAGCATTTATATTACAATGTACAAAGCGATACTGTAGTGTTTTTACAAATAAATTTGGAAACTTACTAAGATATTAATTATACATTGTAGTAGGTACTTTTCCAAAAACGTATCCATTTAACCAAAATTGTGTGTTAGCTGCATTGACGAGTTGTTGTTATTACTTATTGGCATAACTTGCAAATCAGGTAAATATTTAGCATTTTAATATTGTATTTTATCAGTAAGTTTTTGTCAATTCTTGTTTATAGTGTTCATAGATGTCCTTTGAAGCCGAACAAAAACGTTTGTTGCAATTACGGGAAATGGTTCCTACAGATGATGATAGTTATTTTGTTTATGAGAGAAAAGAAAATTAAATTGATCTAATTGAGTAACGGGAAGACGGAAGTGAATCGGAACAAGATGTGTCCAAGGAGGAATAAGAAAGTGGAAGTAATACTTAAAAGTTTATTGGAAAAGATGAAGTTACCAGATGCAGAAAGACTGTTTCACCGAGACATATTAGAAAAAGACAATAATTACGTAGTAAGTTAGAGGATTTTGAGATTACAAACACGAGACTTAAAGACTCCCAGTGATATTTGAAAATATATCGCTATGGTAAAAATAATTTTAAAAAGTACAAACAAATATACAGACTCAATAAAAAATAACTTTGTTCGTGATTGAGATGCCAAACACATAGATACGTTAGAAGTGATCACTAATAGGACTGACATCTGAAAGGTGATCAAGTATAGAAATATTTCGTCTGAGTATGTCGCCTTCACGATTTAAGTTCTCCTTAGATGTATACGATTTGATGACAAAGCAACTAAAGGAAAATAAGTTGGCTCCCATACGCTATTTTTTTTTGACATCTTTATAAGTAAGAGAAGAAGTAGATCAGTATCTCCGAATATGTCACCATCGATGAGATGTGATATGCTAAAAGAAAAAGGTGGACAAATGAGAACGAAGGTGGGGATCCTTTTACGAAAAGTTAGAAAGCCTCTAGATCCTCAATTAAGAAGGGGTATGACAACGGAGAATTAAAGGAAATAATGATGCACGAAGTTACAGCAATAAAAAAAGGCCAAAAAAGACGAAATTGGTAATTTAAAAAAAGGAAATTTAGAGCTAAAACACAAAGTAAATTTTTGTTAAACAAGATTAAGAAAATTTTAGAAGAAAAAAAAACAGAATGTTGTTTTCAAAGAGGCTCAAATTTAAGGAAGATTAAGTAATTTAAGATACTAAATTCAAAAAAGATAAGCTGAATTTGAAAATTAAAATTGATGATGTTCAAAAAATCATGTTTATGATTGGAAAAAAAATTACCATCAATATCAGTAGTGAAAATGGACAGAGAGAAACAACTTATTATGTAGAATAAAAATAAATTAAATCGAACGTAATATTTCACGTCATACAAAAGCTGAAGCCAAAATACAGAAGGAATTGAGGGATTTTGCGAGAGAGAAAAGGATAAAAAAGAGACGCAAAGGTCGGATATCAAAAACTATGCGTAAATAACGAATGGTGTAAATAGAACCTGGCTATCGAAAAGCTAGAAAAAAACGCAAAAAGAACTCATAACAAAAAATTGCAACAACAAGGAAAATCTAATGACAAAAATGTACAAAATAGTATTTTGATTAGACAATGGAATGTTAGAGGAACATTTAAAACAGGCGCATTGAAAAACTTGTAAATACCCTAGAGAAGTACGATATAGATATTAAAGCTATCCAAGAAACCAAACAAAAATGAATTTTCTACACAGAGATCAAGAACTACATATTCTTTAACAGTAGATACAATAAAAGACTATTTGGGATATGGTTTTTTCGGTAGGGTTTTAGAGTATGGACTGGAAGTAAGTGAAGAGAAAACAAAGAAGATGGAGATGAGGGGAAATAATAAATACTTAAGACAGTTTTGGAAAGTATCTACAGCAGAGAAGGAATATAACTTTGAGATAGTTGGACACTTCGATTATGTGCAAATAACGTTAATAAATAGAAATGAAGATTCCCAAGAAATCGAGTGCTGAAACTTTAAATAAGATGATTATATCAAAGAAAATATTTAAAGAAGCAAAGAGAAGAATATGTACAACGATTATCCTACCAACGGTGCTTTATGCTTGCGAGACCTGGATCTTAAGCAAAAGCCTAGAACTAAGCTAGATAGATGAGAGCGAAAGATACTCAGAAGAACATAGGGGGGTATAAAATATAGACATATCTGGAGAAGACGAAAAAATAATGAAATTATGCAAATATATGTACAACAAAAAATTTCAAACATTGTGAAAGTTCAAAGACTAAGGTGTCTTGGACACGTAGCTAGAATACAGGAAGGAAGAGTCCCCAAAAAGTTAATAAATACTGAAGCTGGCACAAAGAAGAAAAGAGGACGACAACGAATAAAAGAAATTTGATGAAATCGGTAAAACAGCACTGGGCTTGTTATAAGTACAAAACTGGAGGAGCCTAACACAAGATAGGAAGAAATGGAAGAAAACTAATGAAGCTTTGGACCTCTAGGGCCTGTATTTAAATAATTGCATCTTTGCAAAGGCCATTAGGAGACCTTTCAAATAAGATATCACATGACCTCGGTTTGTATTTAAAAATTCATCGGTTACGTCATTGCGTCAACACTGACGTAATGTACTAGCAACTGATTATCATTGTAACATACAGTGTATAAATGAATGGACACAAAAAAATGACAACCTTCCATAGAGGTATTAATCTGCCAATGAACAAGCAGAATTGCTTATAAAGAGGAAGAAAAAGACAACCTAATTGTAAGATTATTGGTTTCAAAAAAAGCACTTTTTCGCAATTTTCGCATTCATTAATTGAACGAATTCGATCTATATAAAACATACGTTATTATAAACAACATTTTTAAACAATCTTACAAAAGCCTTAGGAAAAAAACATGCTTTTAGTAAAGGTAGATCCACTAAAAACATTTTCATTGTAAAACATTCTTCAACTTATGATTATTGAAAATTGGGAAAGATTCAAATAGAAACATCAATTTTGTTCTGGTATAGATTTACTAAAAACTAAAGATATTTATATTTGCATTATGTTAAAGGAAGCCATTCACTATGTGCTAAAGGAATATGCATTTCAATTTAGGAATAACTATTTCATAAGTTTAATTCCAATTTTGGTAGTCGCTTTTATAATTTTAGTAGGTATATTTCACTAAATATTTATTATAAGTTAGTTGGATTATTAAAGCAACTGTTTTGGTTAACCCTATAGAAATAAATATTTAAATAATTGCATCGTTGTAAGTTGTCAAGGCGATTAAGATTTTCTTCTTCTTCAGATGTAGACATGACTCTGTCTGTTTTTCAATGTGCCCTCAGTATATAAGTCGTCGTTTCATCATGTCTGTGGTGTTCTCACTAATCGTCTTTCTATTAGGGAACCGTTTCTCGACGTCTTTATTACTCTGTTGTCATTGGGTTTGTATGATCGTTCCACTCTACTCTTCTCTTTTTTAACCAGCCGTTGATGCACATTTTGCATTTATGTCGTAGATTTGCACTTCTATCTTTATCTTGTAATGTCTTACCATCATTATTTCTAAGCATTTTCATCTCTGCTGTGTCGAACATTATTTTTGTCTTCTCTGTGTCAGGACGCGATTTTATCGTGTATGTCATTATTGGTCTAACAACAATTTTGTAAATTCTGCCTTTCATTTCTTTTCCGTGCTTTACTTAGCTAGATAGCCTGACGCCTAGATATTTAAACTCCATTACTTGTTGTATTATCTGTTCTATTAGTATATTTGCTGTTAATACCATGCATTTTGTCTGTTTTGGGGAAATTAATATTTTAACAGTTTCAGACAGTTATATTAAACTGATACAATATATGTTGTAAATTATCTCTCACTTTGAGAGATTAGTATTGCGTCGTCTGCATGGCAGAAAATTTTAAGTTGTGTTTCTTCTAATTGCGACCTGTGCTAAAGCCCTGTACAGAGGTGTACAAGATGCCAAAAAAATTAGGGGTGAAATATCCTCCTATATGTTGTGTTTTCGGGTAGAAGTTTACCAAAGCGCGGAACCCAAGATCGAATGTTCGGTATGCTATTAAAGTCGACAGTATAAAATGGGTCTCCATTGGAACGATATACGGAAAACACATATTTACAAATAATACAATTAATATTTCAGTCACAACAATTTATAACTTCAGGCAAAGCTAATTATATTTTGAGAAGGGTGTATAGTCATGTTCGAAGTGGTGATTTTGTTTCCATGAGAAAAGCTTAACACTTTTAACTTTAATTACACCCAAAACTAATTTATTACAAAAAGGGGAACTTTCAAGTATTGCATACATGACGTACGAAGACGATAAAGAATAATCTCTAGGCACTTGGTTATAAAAACACCATATGAAATATTTTGGTTCATATTCATTGAAGGTTTTAAATTTAAGAAATTTTGTTACAAAGTATTCATTTTATTTCTAATTAGTTTATAGTAGTTGTATGCCTGTTGTGTTATTTGAATACTGTATTTTAAAAATCTTTCTTCTTTTCTTTAAATTCTGTTTTTACTTCCTCTCTAAACCAGTTTTTGTTATAATATGTAATACTAACTAACATACTAATATACGGCCCAGAAAATAACAAGCTTCAAAGAATAAGGTAAGCGTTTTGTGACTAATTATAACAAGTAGTAGACCAAGTCATACCAGGCATCAAACAAAAACATAAAGAGAGGTTTAAAAATGAAAATGGAGATCTGATAATCAACTTTTGCACCAATAACGAACTAAGAATAAACATCACATTTTTTGACCACAAAGACCAACACAAATATACATTTAATAACACCCGTAGACAAAGATCTATGATGGATTATGTTATAAACAACAGATATACATACATCGAAAATAATTGACGTAAGATGCCTCAACTCAGGAGATATAGGTAGCGACCATAGCCTAGTATTATGTAAAATAAGAATTAAACAGAACACAACAAACACAACAGGCATACAACCACTATAAACGAATCCGAAACAAAAGAATACTTTAGTTAGACGAATAAAAAAGGAACACTGGCAGAGTTTCTCAAAACAGATGGAAAACGACTTCTATGGAACACACAAAGAGATATGGAGAATGATCAGATGACAAAGAAAAGAGATAAACGAACTAATAAAAACGAAACGCATTCGAAAGGAAACATGGGTAGACCCATTCGATCCCTATTTGCTAAAGGTGACGATAATGAACCACCCACACCAGAGGTGACGACAAACGTAGAAATAAATATTGATCAGGAAGAGGTAAGGAATTAAGGAAAAAAAATAGAAAATCACCGGCAGAGGACAAAATACCGAACGAACTTTTAAAGTACGGAGGACCAGATCTAACCAAACAACTATTAAAACTAATTCAAAAAATAATAAAGCAAAACAGAATTCCTCAAGCATCTAGATCAAGCATCATAAACCTCTCTACAAAAAGGGACACAAATTGGACCCGGAAAATTACAGAGGAATTAATTTATTATTATTAATAAACACAATACTAAAATTAACAACCAAAGTGATACCAAATAAACTGAATGCAATTATAACAGTAGCAGAAGAACAAGGTTTTACGTCGGGAAGATCATGCACCGACGATATATTTAAAATGAGTCAAGTGCAAGAGAAATCATTAGAATACAACAAACCGACATATTTATCTAAAAGACATTATCCACTTACTGTATGCACGAGAAATACCTCTGGGAATAATCAAAACGATCGAAAATATCTGCCATAACAATACAATAAAATTAAAAGTAGAAGAACTAACCGATCCTATTGAAGCTGGCAATGAGATAAGACAGGGAGATTCCCTGAGTCCACTATTGATCAAACTGATTTTGGATGGAATAATAAATAAAGTAAGAACTAAATAAGGATACCAAATGGAAGAAAAACAACAATATCTAGGCATCACATTATCTAGCTACGGAAAGCTGGAAACTGAAGTGGAAGATCAAGTGAAACGAAAGGCAGAATTTACAAAACAGTTATCAGACCAATAATGACATATTCGGCAGAAACAAGACCTGACACAGAAAGGACAAAAAGGATGTTAGAAACAGCAGAGATAAAAACACTTTATCTAACACTTTATAAAAATTGATGGTAATACACTATGGGACAGATCTAGAAGTACAGATATACGACGTAGATGCAAGGTGGAGAACATCAATAACTGGGAAAGAAATAGAAGAGTATAATAAAACAATCATATAGGCCGAATGACAATAGAGTAGTAAAGACGGCAAGAACGACAACTTACTGGGAGGCACATTGAAAAACAGACAGAGCCATATCTAAATAAAAAGAAGAAGAAGAAGAACTAACATATTTGCAATATGTTAGGTATGTGAAACTTCCCTCGCTTCAAGTGCTTCTGCTGCTGCGTGAATTATGTTATTTTCGTTTATTTAGTCCTTTGAAGTTTTTTATTTTTGTTTGTGTTGGTTCCCCTCCCGATTACCATTCAAGGTTTATAAAATCCATTTGATTACAATACGGAAAACTGAAGACTTTTTTCTTTACCTGCTTTTACATATTGTGCTTTAGACAAAAACTGTCATATACATAAACTAATTTACAGTTATTATGTTAGTAGGGCATATTTTTTACAGCATCCTATGTTTGAAGAGGTAATATGGTCTCCTCATCACAGGACCATAAAACCCAAAAAATATAGCTTATAAATTCTCTGAAAGGATTGATGGCAAAACATAAAATTGAACAATTAACTTTTAAATGACATCTCGCCCGGAATCACTAGCGCGCCCAGAGTAAAGTTTAGGGGATATATCATGTATTTTTTACGGAAGATTCAAAACCAAATTGCCAAAAAAAACATCAAGATGACACGAAATAAATGAAGAAATATGTTATGCGAACTACAAGCAAATGAAAAGATACGTTCGCTAATAATTTGACTAGCGAAACGCGATATTGCTTTAATACAGTATTTAAAAAATCAATTGAACGAAAATAAACCTGAAAAAGCTCCGATAATAAAATAACGAATGAGATTTATTACTCCATAATAAAAAACAAATATAGGTACACATGTGTATTTGCTAATTATAGATTACATATTACATATTACATAATTATATATCCTACATATGTAATGACCACTTACCAACCACATCAAATGAGGTGGGAAAAGCAATATCGCAACTAAAAGATGGCAAAGCTCCTAGACCTTAAAACTTTTAACACCGACGCTACTCAACGACTAACAATTGCGATATTTATGTATGTTTCATTAATTACCATAAAGCATTTGATAAAGTAAAACACCACAAGCTGATGGAGATATTAACAAATATTGGAATAAACACCTGTGATCTAAGAATTATTAGCAATCTTTACTGGAATCAAAGATCGTCTATCCGTACAGAGGCAGGAGAATCCGATGATATTAAACATATACTGTGAGGAAATCTTTCAAGAAGCAGTAGATTATGTTAAAGCCGGAATTCAAATTAACGGAGAATGTATTAATCACATCAGATACGCGGATGACACGGTGGTATTCGCTGACAGTTATGAAGCCCTCTAGGAGTTAATGAATAGAATCACAGAACTGAGTCAGAGTTATGGACTTTTACTGAACATTAAGAAAACAAAATGTATGATGATCTCTAAGAAGAAACAGCAAATTAAAAGAATCTGTGTGAATGGTCAACCAATAGAAAAAATAAAAACATACACCTACGAACGTCCATGAAAATTGGGACCATTCCCTAGAAATAAAATCCAGGATAAATAAAGCAAGATATACATTTCAAAAAATGGCTAAGCTATTTAAATGTCACAATTTATCAGTACCCATAAAAATCAGGTTACTACGATGCTATATTTTCCCTTTACTGTTGTACGAAGTTAAGTCGTGGACTCTCACAGACGCTACCTGTAAAAAATTGAGGCTTTCGAAATATGGCTTTATTGTAGAATCCTGAAGATATCCTATACCTACCACGTTACTAACCAAGACATATTATTATTGTTCTGAAGCTATTGAATTGCATTTATAAAATACCTTGTGAATGCGATCAGTTTTATTTAGGTGAATCATCAAGGCCATTAAATGTTAGAATAAGTGAACATTAATCTTATATTAAAAATAAAGAATTTGATAGATCTCAAATCTGTAAACACGCATGGGATAATGAACATCGGGTTCAATGGAATAATCCAAATGTAGTCCTAAAAGAAACGGATGGTAAAAAAGAAAAATCAAAGAAGCGGCTCTAATTATGCTAAATGAGGCCAATTGTGTCGCAAATTCCTCAGCAGAATGTAGTAGGATCTGGTTACCAATATTGAAAGAAGAAGTTATTAATAAGAAAATACCAGTATTAGTAAGTCAGTAACGTATAGAGGATACATCATTTATGTTTTTTAAATAACGTAACATATAAAATCAGAATTTTGATGTTTGTTGAAGGTAAACTAAATTCACGAACAAATACTTACAATGTCGGGATAGTATTATGAGGTTTTTTTCCTGGGTTTTCCCTCATAATTTACTATGGAATCACTAACAGGAGAATTTTACTGTCATCATGTCATGTGTTTGTCTTTTTAAAGACGAATTACATGCTGTGATTTTTTTCTGACGGATATTCTCAAGTTAAAGTTGATTTCATGTAATCGAATGAACTATCTTATAAGTAAAGTCGTCCCAGGAGCGCAACTCAACAATATTGGCAATATCATTTTAGAGTCGTCTACTTTAAAATGCATAATGTATGTCTGAATTATTGTCAATATAAATGAGTCAGATAAAATTAAATTATTAGAAGAATTTTTCACTATGTAACAAAAAACAAAATTTGTTTAATTTACAGTTTGTATTTTGAGAACGATTTCCGAAGTGGAAATTGAAACGTCAATAAACGTATTTTTATCTTTAATTGTGGCTTATTCCCAGTTAAATAGTAATTAATTTACAATGCTACAAGAAAATAGCTTCAGAACAATAGTATTAAAATTTGTAAGGAATATTTCAAAACTTTTCATATTGGAGACCAGGGACCATATATTTTAAGGTGGATATTGTAGGTGGCCTTCTAATTTTTGCAGAAATGTTGGTCATAACTTTAATAATAATTATTGACTTTTCCTCTCTCTTAAATAGATCGAGAATATTAATAAAAAAAAGTGAAATATTTAAAAATGGTTAAAATCATCGTTTCTTCTTTACTTTGCTTGCTTATAACAACTTTAAACGATGCATTTTGGAGCAAAGTCGTACTAAAATAATATAGTGATAATTGAATTTTCAATAAGGTGCGACTGGCTTAAAATAATTAAATGAATTACAAAGGATAAAAACCAAGTATTTTCTTGCAGTCTTGTAGTTAGGACCTTTATAATTCTCCTAGAAAATTTTTATAATATTATAAAACAGTTCACCAAATTTGATTAAAATCAATTTAATAGATTTCGCATAATAATTTTGCAATCTAATTTTTTTTTAAATTGAGTTTGTTTAAAATCTAGCACAACATAAACTAAACCATACAGAAGTCTGCAAATTTTTTTGCACATACAAGAACATCACACCTATAATCGGACCTAACCTATCCAACTATCCATTTGTAAAATAAGAATAATCCTGAAATACTTCCCGTCCAAAAGAGCGGCGCTAACACAAACAAAAATCAAAGTCGAAAGACTAAATACGGAATCGACGGAATACTTATAGAGGAAAAGAATATCAGAGAAAATCGCCGGGAATGACATATTAGAAAACGATAACATCGAGGAAAGCCTGGAAAAACTTAAAAATAATATAATTAACGCTGCAACAGAATCACTTGGAGACAGGAAAGTAAGGAATACTAACATATTAAAAAAGAAAACGCCTTGGTTTAAAGAGAAAGTGAAGACAAAATGCGAAGAAAAGAAAAAAGCCTTTTTACAAATACAGAACACAATAAACACGACAAGCATACAACCACTATAAACGAATCAGAAACAAAACGAATACTTTAGTTAGACCAATAAAAAAGGAACACTGGCAGAGTTTCTCAAAACAGATGGAACACCATTTCTACGGAACACAAAAAGAAATATGGAGAATGATTAGAGGACGAAAAAAAGAGATGAATGAACTAATAAAAACGAAACGAACACATTCAGAAGGAAACATGGGTAGACTACTTTTGATCCCTGTTTGCTAAAGGTGGCGATAACGAACCACCAACACCAGAGGTGACGACAAACGAATAAATAAATATTGAAAAGGAAGAGGTAAAGGAAGCATCAAGGAAATTAAAAAAATGAAAATCACCAGAAGAGTACAGAATACCAAACGAACTCCTAAAATAACAGAGGAGTTAATTTATTAAACACAACACTTAAAGAAATCATTAGAATACAACAAACCGACATATATATGTTTCGTGGACCTTACAAGGGCATTTGACCGGGTAAAATTAAACGACGTTATCCACTTACTGTATGTAAGACCGATATCTCTAGGAATAATCAAAACGATCGAAAATATCTACTAAAACAACACAATAAAAGTAAAAGTAGAAGAAGAACTAACCGACCTGGAGCTTTAACCGAATTGAAGCTGGCAATGAGATAAAACAGGGAGATTCCATGAGTCCTCTATTTTTCAACCTGATTATGAATGATATAATAAAAAAAGTCAGAACAAAAAAAGGATACCAAATGGGAGAAAAGCAACTTAAAATGATGATTTACAATCATAAAAGTATGTTAATTTCCCCAACAAAGACAAAATGAATGGTTACAACAGCAAATTTACTAAGATGTAAATTGGAGCTGGAAGGTCAGATAATAGAACAAGTGATGAAGTTTAAATATCTAGGCATCACATTATCTAGCTACGGAAAGCTCGAAACCGAAGTGGAAGAACAAGTGAATAGATCAAACAAAGCCGCAAGCTGCCTAAATGAAACAATATGGAAAACAAAAATATCGGGAAAGAAACGAAAGGCAGAATTTACAAAACAGTCATCAGACAAATAATGACATACGCGGCAGAAACAAGACCTGATATATGGAGGACAAAAAAGATGGTAGAAACAGCAGAGATGAAAACATTTAGAAAAATTGACGCTAAGATATTATGGAACAGAGCTATAAGTACAGATATATGATATAGATGCAAGGTGGGGAACATCAAAAACTGGATAAGAAATAGAAGAGTAGAATGGAACGATGATATAAACCGAATGACAACAAATAGAGTAGTAAAGACAGCAAGAAACGGTTCCCCAATCTGAAGACGATCAGTAGGAAAACCACGAAAACGATGGAATGACAACTTATTGGAGGCACATTGAAAAACAGACCGAGTCAAGTCTATATAAAAAAAAGAAGAAGAAGAAAAAGAAGCACCTATCCAACGTACTCTATAGAATTCAAATTGTATTGCTTGGAATGTTTGAAAATTTAAAATAATTTTTTGGCTTACAAACAAATAGAATATCTCGGTTAGTACTAGTTTAATTAAATTTAGAAAACAGCGTTAGAAAAGGCTCGGGAAAACCTAGAAGAAAAAGTTCAATTACGAGCAGTATACGGATCAACCCACAAAAATTTAAAATTTATTTTATTGTAGAATATTAACTGTCTAGTTTAAATCTATCAGCTGCATAGTGGACCAATCCACATTTTTCTATTTGTTACGAGTTGGCTGCACTAAAGTACTTTTGATAGAATCCACTCCATATTTGATAGAATCTTAGAGAAGCAAAGTGGATCATACGCGGTTAGTTCATTGTGCTGCTGACAATTAGACGTGTTTCTATCATTCTTGTTTGTGACTTTTAATTATTGTAAATTAATATTTATTCTGTTGATTTGAATTTCGATGAAGACGTTACAAGTAGAGTAAATGTACGAGTTATATAAAGGTGAAACACAGAATCCCCGATCCTATTTTATTTTCCGAGAAACGTTCAACAAGGAATATAATTTACACTGTCATCCACCAATTACTGACTATTGTAAGAAGTGTGATTTATTTGAAGTCAGAATAAAGGCAGCCAATAGTGAATCAAGTAAACAACTCGAAACTGAAAAAAATCTTCATCAAAAGAAGGCGAAAATTGCTACAGATTCTTCAAAAAGAGACACCGAAATGGCAAGAAAAACTCATTTACGTTTATGTGGGATGAAATCGTCATCTGTTGAGGTCTTCAAGAGGTAGGATTTTGCATTTTATTTTACATAAAAAATTGCGTAAAATCAAATTAACTTATTATGTATTCTGACCAATGTGGCGGTCAGAATCGTAATATTAAAATGTCATTATTATGCAATTATATCACTACATCTCCAGATTTAGACCACAAGTTTCTAGTAAGTGGTCATTCTTACTTTCCGTCTGAAAGAAATTCCATCCACATGTATTTATACCCCAAGACTGGCGCACAGTGATAAAGTACGTTAGAAAAAAAAAGTCCGTGAATAAATCAATTTTTTTCTACGAAATTGCTTGAAAGTAATATAACTAACAGAAATGTTACTGAATTAAAAACCAAGATAGAGTGTCTTAAAATTCAATGGTTAAGGTTTAGAAAAGACTTTTCCAATACTACTACTTTGAAACAGTGTATCATAATAAAAGAAAATTTGTTTCCAAGAATACAACGGAACTGCCACCTTTGTATCCAAATGGTAATACCAATATTGAAGTTAAAACAAGACCTTCTTCGGTGAATGCAGTTGATACCTCCAATACACCATGAATTAAAAACCGGAGATCTTCAGCTCAAGCAGCCGGAGGTGAAGTCCAAGTAATTGGTCCATTTGACGACCGTAAGAGGATTAGACATTCTAATTTCTGATGTTTTTATACACATTCTGTGGTAATAAAGTCTTTGATGTAGTATTGAGTGTATTATTTTGTAGGGTAACCCATTCAATAACTAAAAATATTTTAAACGCAAAGTGGGCCAACCCCCAATAAAAAATCGAATGTAGGTATTTATCCAAAATTTTTGATCAAATTTATTAAATAAGTAATATCTAACATACTTCCATTCATTCAAATGAAAATAATTCTTAGACAAGGTTATAGTGGATTTCCTAATTTTCACTTTTTTTTTTAAACCATTTTCTAACACTTACTAATATTGGGCTTAGTCCGTGTTTGCACTCATAGCCTTAATTATAAACAATAGGATAGTATTCTTTAAAACATTACCTTTTTTTCGAAGTTTTTTCTCAATAAAAATGTTCATATCTTCTATTGCGCGTGAATATACCTCAAAAACAAGTTTGAAGAAAATTTAATTTCAAAATTCAAAATCGGTATACGTAAAAAAATCTATCACTTCTATCAATTCTATTATCATCATTAACAACTATTGCATCCATCGTCGGATGTAAGCCTTCCTTAGGTGTGTCCATTCATTTCTGTTTGTTGTTTTTTCATACATTGCTGACGAGCTATTCGCTTGATTTCATCACTCGATCTGGTTTGAGGTCTGCCTCTACTTTTCTTGTTTGCTGTTGATCGCTATTCAATACTTCGCTTCCTTCAACGGTTGTATTCCATTCTTCCTATGGGTCCTGCCCAAATCCATTTTAACATGCCAATCTTTTGGATTAAATATGTAACTTTTGTTCGTATTCTTATTTTTTCTTTATACTTGCGATCGGTGAGCATTTTTTGTTACATAGCACTTGGAGTTTGTGGACTATGTTCTTGTTAAAAACCTATGTTTCAGTTCCATATGTCAGTACCGGCAGCACATACTGATCAAAAGTTTTTATCCTTAAAGTATTTGGTAAATTTGATTTAAATACTGTTTCTATTTACATAAGTTCTGCTTTGTTAATTCGATTTTTTGTTATTAGTGTAAATATGACTCAAACTTTTCTATACTATTATTGTCCAGAGTTATATCCTCAATTATATCAAGAGATTAGTTTGTAAGATATTTAGTTTGTGCTATTTGATCAAAGTTAATAGCAGTATCAGTATTTTCTTCTTCGAGGTTAATAATGTTGCTTCGAGAATTTTTTCAAGTTTGTCCTTGGCAACTAGAGCAGTAATCAGTAAACTTAAAAACCACGCTTTACATCAACCACATGACTTACAACATTCTTTTAAACACTTACTCAGACGTGGGGCACTAACTAATGAGATTTTGGCGATCTAAACTGGACATGTTCGCATTACGAGGTCTGACTGGGTTGTTATATCCGGCGAGAGAAGGGGTTCTATTTAACTCGGCCGATCGTGTGAAATTTACAAAATACCATCTTTACCCTTTTTAAAAGACGTGATAAATTAGATAATTAACAAGAAATTAATCTTTAAAATCTGTTAACTCGAGCGTTTTTGGTAAATTAATGATTGTCCCACAGACGTGTGGGTAATCGTAAGTGTTTTCCTGTTTGACAAAAAATATGAATATGACCAATTTTAACATGTGGAATTTATAGAAAATAAACAATTAAATCTAAATAAAGTAGGTAAATAGGATCATCTTCTTCTTCTTACGGTGAATATCCGTTCCGGATGTTGGCGATCAACATGGCTATCCTAACTTTGGATCTAATTTGGACCTAAATAGGATCATATGTTAAGAATATTAAGAATAATAGCACTAAATACTTACTTACTTTAGTAAGCACTAAATACTTTTCCAAACACCTAGTAATGGAGAAGTAGATGAAGATTCACTAATTCTGTATCCCAATATTTAACTAATTGATTGCTTAAACTATTGTATGACTCAACACTTTATAATAGTTTCCATTAAAGAGAAAATATACTTTGAACGTTATTATGAAACATACTAAAGCATTTACTATTAATATTAATACTGATAAACCCCCTAAATAGTATCGCAAATACGCTATTGACTTCGAGTATATCTTTCCTGTTATTCTTTTTTAAGCTTTCTCTTCTTTTGTTAAAGAAATTTGGAGTGCTATGAATATTTTTGGCAATAAAAACCGAATGGAGGTTAAAATGCAGTTCTTGCTTCTTAACTAGCGCCGTGAATGATTGTGTCTGGTTTCATTTCAGGACCGGCGTTGACTAGTTATGAAACAAGATCTTAGTTAATATCCAATACGGCAGACAATAACTGTAACCCTTATAGTGGACCATGGGAAAAAATCGAGTTAGAAATTGGGAACAATTATTTATGTCAATGAGTACTTTCGAGACTTCCATTTTCCAAAAGTTTTAAGCGTGGAATATAACAAATAAAAATTGCAAATATTACAACATCGCATTTGTTAAAGCTGTACAAAATGTAATATACCAGGGAAATTAGAATACTAACAAAAGTTATTCAAATTCAATAAAATTATTTTCGTTTATTTTGATTTATTAACAATTTATGTGAGAAATGGCTGATTCTTAGAATTTTTGCCTGTAATTTAATACTATTATATTTTATCATTAACGGGCTACGTCAGGGAGACCCACTCTCCTGTATACTATTTAATCTAGCTCTGTAAAAAGTAATACGCACGTCACAAATCACAACTACCGGTTCAATGTATAACAAATCTGTGCAAATTCTAGCATATGCTGATGATATCAATATTGTTGGGAGAACGGAAAACGCAGCACGAGATTCGTACGTAGTACTAAAGAAAGCAGCTACAAAAATGGGTTTAATAATAAACACCAATAAAACGAAATACATGAAAATAGGTAGGCAACCATAAATACTAAGGTCACTTGTTATAGAACACGACGTTATCGAAACAGTTAACGAATTTGTATACCTGGGAACGCTTGTCAATAGTGAAAATGACACTACCGCAGAGATAAACCGCAAAATTTGCACGGTTAATAGATGCTATTTTCGGCTTAATCTCCTTTTTAAATCTACAGTTATATCAAGAAATACAAAAGCAACACTCTACAAAACAATAATACGCCCGTCTTAACATATGGTTCAGAAACCTGGACTTTAACAAAAAGCAATGAAAACATGTTAAGATGTTTCGAAAGAAAAATACTAAGGCGAATCTATGGAGCGGTAAATAAAAATGGTGTCTGCAGAAGACGATACAACTTCGAACTCTATAGAATGTACGAGGAACCAGAATCGTTAAATACATTAAGATAGGACATATGAAGTGGGTAAGCCATGTTATGCGGATGGAGCAAACCGACCCAGCTAGAAAAACGCTTCTTGATGGACCTATTGGTCAAAGAAGAAGAGGAAGACCCAGAACAAGATTCCTAGATAACATAGACCAAGATATGAGAAATATGGAAATACGTGCTTGACGGAGGAAGGCGATGGATAGGGACGACTGTGGAGGCTAGGATCCACACAGGGTTGTAAAGCCAAAATGATGATGATGATATTTTATGATAAAACTAAAAAAAGAATCGGTCAATACAATTAAAAAAACTATAAAATGAGAAATAGTAAAAGTTTTTTTGTGCATTTATTTAGTAATAAACGCTAAACAATTTTAAACTAAAATAAATTGTTAATAACTGTTTTAAAAAATAAAATTTTGCGTCAAAAGGAGGATTTTATTGTGGACAATAGTAGATAAAATTTTCATAAAAATTCATAGATTAGTTTTAAAACAATATAATTTGTTTATTCCACATTTGTGAAAATTTTTCGCAACGCTCTAAAAGAGAAAATAATATAATAAGAAGGATTCTATGGCAGGTTGTAGCTACACTGGCACTAAATCCAACTGTCTCCAGACCGACTTGCTAAATAGGTCTAAGGAAATAAGACAATATTTTTTTTCTTATGATGATTCTGGCTGTGTACTAGTCTTCTCTTTTCCTCTCCCTTTGCCTTTGATTATCTTGACAGTAAATGATTCGAGTACTTCTTTTTGTTTGTCCATTTTCAACCGTTTCTGTCGCTCTTCATACTTCTTTCTAGCAGCTTCCTTTTCAGACGAATCTGTGTAGATAGCAGACTTTTGTTTTTTGACCTCTGTTTCCTAGTTTTCTAGGTGGAGCTTTAGGGTAAAGCGGTAAAGTCTCAGGCGAGAACACAGACTGCTTGCTTGTAGACCGTTCTGATTGCTGACGCAAAACAGCATCACGAGTAGAGTTGTTTGATTCCAGATTCATTGTACCAGCTTGCAAATCTAGGCTGGGTTCTAGAGGTGTTTGTCTAGGTGGTGTTTTTGTTGCTTGGAGCTCGGTAATTTCAAGTGGTGTGAGCATTTGATGGTCAATGAATGTTTCGTTTTTAGGATTGGCTGAGCATACTATGATATCTGAATCACTGTTAGTAAATAGCTGCGATGTAGCCTATTTCTATTTTTGGGCTCAGTTGGGTTTATTGCGCTGAATGAAGGCGGATTCTCATTCAGTTACGAAGGTGATAGTGATGGGGATTCGTCTTCAGGCGCAAATCTAATGTGATGTTGAGCAGAAATGCCCACCTCTTCAGTAGCATTTGGATTAGGCCTGTCCGTCGCGAACGATGGCGCAAAATCAATTTCTTCAAACAAATCGCGGTTGAATGGGAAGATCCCTTTCTTTCGAAACCCGGCCTGGATATTTACCTGAGTGAGAGTAAGTGGCATTGGGATAGTTATAATACTCGGTATGTCATAAATAGTAATGATTTTGCCTGGATGATTTTGCATCTAGTCATCACAGGCAGTATTAATGGCTTTTTGAAAGGCCCATAAATCTATCTAAGGGCTGTAGTATGTGAGAAGAGTGTTGTGGAAATGACAGTAATACTATCCCATTATCTTTAGAAAAATGTAAGGAATTAATATGTATATGGAACGAATGCTTGTCTAGCACCAATAATATCTTATGCGACAAAGAGGCATTCATCAAATTCGGAAGTTACAATATTTCGGTCATGTAATGAGACATCCAGAGAGGTATAACCTTCTACACCTCATAATACAGGGCAAGATCGACGGAAGGAGAGGCCCAGGCCGACGAAGAACATCCTGGCTACGAAATCTCCGAGAATGGTATCAAGAAACCACCTTTAATTTATTTAGAGCCGCCGTGAATAAGGTTATTATTGCCAATATGATCGCCAACGTTCGATAATCGGAGAGGGCACTGAAAGAAGAAGAAGAAGAACAAATGTCTTTTCTTGCATCCACCCTCATGGATTACCGGCACTGATTGATCCCACTGGTCCGTCTTTAATTGAATGCTCTTGATATCTAATTCGAGGAAACACGAACATAGGTGGAATAGCGTTTCCTAATGCGTTAGTTGCAAATACTAGTGTGGCGAAAGTGACTTATTCAGCCGAGACAAATGCGCACACCTGCCTTGTGCCACGTCTTGCAACAACTCTGTTAGGCTTCTCTACTGTCATTATATATGTCTTGAGGTTCAAAGTAATCGTTATCCATAACGAGCTAAAGATGGTCATAAAACACACTGACATTATATTGGTTGAAATTGGTCCCCCGAAATAGACTTGAGGCGTGAGCAGCGCGGATAGCTAATTCAAAATTTAACTTTATGAATGAGCGAACTCATGCGTCTTCAGCCATTTTATTTTCCAGCCAAGTAAAAGGAGCGTTTAAACTATATTTTACGGTAAGTTCAAAGGCCAACTTTCTTACCTTTTTTGTGGAGAGACCAAAATATATGTCCGCACAACGAATGAGGTACTTCTCTAATTGCCGTTCTTGGTCTTCGTTAAAAACTCTATGATGAACCACTTATCCCAGTTTAGTATTTTCTAGCTGTTCATGGTCAAATTTATTTACTGCATCTCTATTTCGCTTGTATTTCAAAAGAGAAACATAGTTAGTTAACACAGTATATCTTTGCTGCTCTTCTTAAAGAAGCACCTAATTTGATTTAATGCTAAGCGTTCTTATTCAACAATATGTCGCTCTCACCTCTCGAAGTCTGTTTTATGCGTTGGCTAGGCATCTCTAGTACAAAAATGGTACCTACAAAATTAATTTTAATTCGTAAAAAAATGTATTTGTTCGACATCTAATGAAGCGATTTTCTTCATTTTTAATCCGATGTATGTCGAATAGAGGCACCCTAATATCGCATTACCAAATTCCAAAGATGCTTTAGTTTATTTTATAAATAAAGTTATGTATACCAAAATAAAACTACATATAATTTTTGGAAAAACTTACCAAACGTGTAACTTTTAATATGTGTAACACTCTTAATACAAAAATTCTCCTTTAAAAACTGTATAATTATTTAAAAAATCTTTTTAATTTTTTTTAATAATAATTTTTGCCCATTACAGATTGTAAGAACTTTTCATTAGTTTTCTACCCAAAAATGTCAGAATTAAAAAAAAAATTAATTTTCAAAAGGTTAAAACGCAAGTGGTAAATTTATAATCGTCCCAGTAACAAAAAAATCTTCAACCAATAAATGTTCGCTACCACGCAACGGCATCTTCCGTTGCGGATAAAAATAGCTTCTAAATTGTTAGTGAGAGTGAAGGAAAAGAAAATCAAAAAACAATGTCGTACACGGTGATTTGGCGGCAAACTCGAAGAATTAGTCATCGGTGGATGATGCCGGACGCGTAAGAAATTCCTGGGTCTGTTGCCATCGTCCTTGGTGACCGATGAACCCGCTAGAAGGTGTTCGCACGCCGAGAAGTCGAGAAGATCCTTCCAGAAAATTGGATGGAATAGTCCGAGAAAACTTATACTTTCTTTAAATAATCTTTAATTCTTTAAAATAATCTTTATGATTGCGAAAATTTTAATAATTATAACAATTTAGGTTATTTTTCTCGATCTCGGTTCTATCGATTTAACTTACAACTGTACAAAAAAATGTTTTCTTCACAAATATTCCTCCCTTCTCTAAACCTACGATATCATCATGTAACTATATTTTTAATCTACATCTACTCTAATTTACGTACAAGTACATACTTGTATAATAAAACGAAACCTGAGAAAAACAAGCGGCCTTGAGGGAAAGAAAAAGTACAGTACATAACATCTACCAAGTAGCAAAGTGAGAAAAAAAAATGAAACGGAATGATATCTATTTTCTTCAAATTACCTCTAAATAATATATTGCAAATGGAAGATCTGGCCACATTTTCTTGATATGGTCAATAAACAAAACATTGAGTTAACATTTAAAATAAAGATATTGTGACATATTTGATAATAAAACAAGCGGTTCAAATTTATGTAAATATATAAAAATTATGAAATCTATTTATCAGTGTGTTTCCTCGAATTTTGAAAATTTTAGCTGGTACGTTGTCAACACCTGAGGCTTTATTATTCTTCAAGGCTTTAATGGCATCCAATATTTCCTTATATTTGGTGGTGGGTATTTTAATTTATTACTCTAATTCTGATCTTTTGTTAACTCCACTACTGCTAGGTTGTATTTGTTTGTATTTGCTCTGTTAGCAAACTCTCGAAATAGTTTTTTTGAGCCTGCTTTTATTGCTGCATCATCACTGATTTGTCTTTCTTTATTTCTAAAAAGACTAGTGCGTGGTTTATAACCCTCACTGAGTTGTTTGAGAAACTTAGATGATCCTCTAGTATCACCCAGTTTAAAATCTTGCTCCATTTTTAGTATTTGGCTGATTTCGTATCTGATCTTTTTTCTTTTACCTGCTTTGTGTGGATTTCTTCGTCCTTCTTTAGTTTACATTTACCTTTATGTTTATTTTATAGCATAGAACAATAAAACAAGTAGGCAGTTGTAATAAACCTGTTTTTCACGTACTCTAATTTATTGTCTGATTTAACATATATCTAATAGAAAAAAAAGTTTAGTAAAACGAATTACGAATACAACGAACGAATACAAGAATGTTACAGTTAACTTGTGTTTTTCTTTTGGTAAGTTATAGAGTCAAAATTAAAAATATCTAATTATTAAAAATTAAAAATTTGAAAGAAATATGTATTATGAAAGTACTGTAAAGCGATAAAGGCAATTAAAAAACTGTATATGTTTACCAGTGATTGCAATAGATCAAAAACATAACCTTAAATGCTAAGGTTTTTGCAAATAGCGCTGTTTAATGCGAAATTTGAAAACGTTGAGCGTTTTTTCAACAACGGAGTCACATTTTGCTGTAATAGAACAAATGTAAAGAAAAACAAGTATACTCGAATCATCAAGATTGGAACCAAATCATTATATATCAATACAATACGGCAATACCTAGATTTTCAGGATTTACCAATAAATTCACTACTGAAGGTTAACATTGAAAAATCTTTTGCATATTATAATTTCTTGTCACTAGAGAAGACAACTAGAAAAGTTTTGTAAATACTTATGAATAAAATACTAATGACAAAACATATACCCAACGGTTGGAACGAAGCAATATCACTGTTACTATTTAAGAAAGGAGATAAAAAGGATCTAAAGAATTACAGACCCATAACTTTACTAAATGTGATGTACAAACTATTAACCAAAATATTAACAAATAGATTAACAACTAAATTAGATGATACCAGGCAAGAGAACAAGCCGGATTTAGAAAGAGCTTCAGTACAAGTGACCACCTTTTAACGATGAAGAATTTAATCGAAAAAACGAACGAATATCATATCCCGCTATACATGGCATTTATTGACTTCGAGAAGGCATTTGATAGTATGGAACAATGGGCAGTACAGAATTCCCTACAAAACAACAGAATAAACTACCGATATACCGACTTAATTACAAATATATACAACAAGGCAACAACAACTATTAAGCTAATGAAACAAACGGAGCCTATTAAAATAAACCGAGGAGTAAGACAAGGAGATACCATCTCGCCCAAGCTATTCAACCAAGCGCTAGAAGATGTTTTGAAACGACTACACTGGAATGGCTTGGGAATTAACATAAACGGGCAAAACCTGAATCATTTAAGATATGCTGATGATATTGTATTATTAACAGAAAAAAGTGAAGAATTACAAAGAATGATGGAAGAACTAGATAGAGAATCGACAAAAATTGGACTCAAGATGAATTACAGTAAAACAAAAACCATGACTAATCAACCAGAAGAACTAATAATTACAGTGGCACAAACAAGAATAGAACAAATAAAAGAGTATATATATATATATATATATATATATATATATATATATATATATATATATATATATATCTAGGCCAAATCACTAAATTAAATAAAGAAAATCAGACCGAAGAAATAAAGAGAAGAATAGGATTGGCCTGGGCATCATTCGGAAAACTTCTTATATTCTAAAGAATTCAAAATACCCCCAATATCTAAAAACGAGAATTTTCAATCAATCTATACTCCCTGTCCTCACATATGGCTCTCAGACAGGGACGTTTACAAAGGAAAATATGGAAAAAATAGCAAAGACAGAAAGATCCATGGAAAGACCAATGCTGAACATTAAACTATCAGACAGAAAAAGAAACGAATGGATCCATAATAAAACAAAAGTGACAGATGTCTCAACCCAAGTAGCAAAGCTTAAATGGAAGTTCGCCGGACACACCCTAAAGCAGAAAGATGAAAGATGGACTAAGACAATTATACATTGAAGACCATGGAATCACAAACGAAAAAGGGGAAGACCACAAATGCGATGGTCAGATGACCTGAAGAAACACGCCGGGTCAAAATGGATGCAAATTTCCCAAGATAGAGAGGCATGGAAGAAGGAGGAGGAGGCCTATATCCAAGGATGGAGGTTTAAGGCTGTATAGATAGAGAATTTCTTGTCAAGTGATACATGCAAACTAGAACAGGAAGATCGTTAGGTCTTAAGAAATGAGTTTTGTAATGTTTTCATAAAGTTGTCTTTCCATATGGATATGTTTTTATGTACAATTTTTTTAGTTCTAAATTTTTGAATTTTTATATGACAATATTTTGTACAAATTAATTTTTTTGACTAATATTTAAAATAATTCGTTTTAAAATATATATTATTATATCAATTTTATTTTTCACAATTTTTCCTCTTTTTACTTAAAAGACAGTTTCCCTTAAACATTTGCTCTTTTAATAATGAAATCTTGATTATAACAAGGCGTTTGATAAAGTCCATCACCACAAACAGGTTATGGAAGTCTTTATAATATTATAGAATACTATTATGATAATGTATGCAAAGGAATACCGAAGCGATGTCATTATGGAGTGTGTAAGAGTAATGCACACTCTAAAATCATTCAAAGACAATACATATTATTTTATAAACTGTCCAAAGCCTTTATTTCTTTGTAAAAAATGTTATTTCTTTATAAAAAGAAAAAAAATTATTTAATAAATATTTATTTATAAACAAGTTACGTGAATTACGTATTACGTATAATATATATTTATATTGTACGTCATTGATCAGATGATAATATTGGGAGAGGGAAGATGACAATATCGGGTGATTTTAACGCTCGAATAGGCAATCAAGTATTACCCGGAATTAAGCAAAAACATAACGAGAATGTTAAAAATGAAAATGGAGAACTGCTGATAAATTTCTGCACTAATATCGAACTTAGAATAAACAACACATTTAATGACCACACAGACTATCACAAACATACATTTAATAACACCCATAGACAAATATATATGAAAAGTTATGTTATAACCAACAGAGATATACACCCATCAAAAATAATAGATGTAAGATTCCTCAACTCAACACATGTAGGTAGCACCATAGTAAAATACGAATCATCATGAAATACTTCACAACCAAGAGAGCAACGTCAACACATACAAAAATCAGAGACGAAAAACTAAATACGAAATCCACGCAATATTTATACCAAAAAAGAATATCAAAGAAGGTTGGTGGGAATGAAATATTAGAAAACAAATTAGAAATGAAACAAATACTTCAATTAGATAAATAAACAGAGAACATTGGCAGAGCTTCTCAAAGCAGATGGAAAACGACTTCTGCGAAACACAAAAATAAATATGGGTAATTATCAGAGGACAAAGAAAAGAGATAAATGAACTAATAGAAACGAAAGACATTCACAAGGAAATATGGGCAGAGTGCCTTCGATCCTTATTTGCTAAAGGTGATGATAATGAACTATCAACACCAGAGGTCACGACAAACGAAGAAATAAATATTAAGTAGTAAGAGGTAAAGCAAGCATCAAGAAAATTAAAATATAGAAAATCACCAAGAGGTGACAGGATATCGAACGAACTCCTAAAGTACGAAGGACCGGATCTCACCAAACAACTATTAAACTATTAAAACTGAAACTGAAGGGAGATACCTCTAGGAATAATCAAAACGATAGAAAATATCGTAAAATACCAAACAACATAATAATAGTAAAAGAAGAAGAAGAACTAACTGACGCTATTAAAGCTAGCAATGGAAGACAGGGAGATTTCCTGTTGATGAAAATGTTGATAAAAAATTGACAGTTAACGAAAAAACTTTGGAACAAGTAGTAACTGCAACTATCTTGCAGCATGCAAACAGCATACTGACAGATGATTACTTATCTGAAATTAGAGTGGGTATAGAAAAAGCACGTACAAATTTTAACAAACTGACTAAGGTGCTTTATACAAGAGATCTGAAGCTGGATTTAAGAGTTAGGTTGGCAAGGTGTTATTTTTATAGATATTCATCTATTGAACTTTTCAGGGAAGCCGCATCTAAGATCAAAATAGCCATGATGGTTATCAACCTCCGCCGCGGTGTTGATACGTAAAAAAGGAGATTCATTTTTTGGATATGTTTGGATATGGAAATTTGGATATAAAAACATTTATTTTTAAAATCATTCAGTCGTTTATAGTTTATGATGATATTTGTTTTAAAATCACTGCAAAACCTACATAGAATTTCCCACTGCGTTTACCCCTTTACCTTAGACGATTCTTCTGCTCCGAGTCCTTATTTATGTTTGAATTTAACTACATTTGCGTATGCATTTCGTATATTTCTGTGTTAGTTCTTATCACTTTCATTTTGCTATTATAACAAACACCCATTCAAGTGTTCTATAATTGACTGTACTAAAAGGGTTCGAATTACTAGGAACTTTCAGGTTATTTATAACAGATTCTCACAGGTGGCTGGTTTATAAATACTTATACATTGATTGATTGTAACGTATTCGAAACGAAATCCATTGTCTTATACCGAGTTATACCAAAATAGTCTTCTGGGAATTGCAAAAGGTATATAAATAAATGTAAATAGGAGTATCTGTTATATGTCTGAAGACATCGAAATCTTTTAAAAATAAATCAATACATATATAGTTATTTTGTCTTTAATCAAATTAAAATTTACGTTAGGTTGGGATAGGTTCAATACATAGACATATAAAACAAATAGACTGAGCACTGCATTATTAACCAGGTCTGTTGATCTTGTTCCCCCAGTGCGACAGAGAAAACTAAAGCAAAGCAGTCACCTGACAAAATCTGCCATCCACACTTTTTGTCAGTCGGAGATTTCTGGAACTCTTCTTGGAAGGCTCATTATATATAGGCCTTCGTATGCAAAGAATTTCGTACTAGTGGTTACGTTTCATTCGTTCCACGCAATCCGATATCATCTTTTTAGCTGTGCTTTTTGCTGTTTCAACGACAGGTTTTAAATCTATGAATATCTCTTTTGCTCTTTCTCTGACAAGAAGTTTCGTTACCTTTAATACCAATAGCAGTTTCTTTCAGGCATCCAGAGTAAACCTGATTTGTTACTTTGTACAATCCCAATCAGATAGAGAAAACAGTTCCAAACTAACTTTTAGTCAATTCAATTCGATTGCTGTGCCTTTAATGGCTTTATTAGTTCCTGCAAGGACATCTCTATAGCATAAATTTCTGCTTGGAAGATAGTGGAGTGATTATCTATGCTTTCACTAAATGTTAGCCTTGGTTTCCTTATATATACCTCAGCTCCAACTCCTTTATCGGTTTTAGAGACGCCGTATACCACTGTGCTGTCGGGCGTTCAATCTTGCAGTAACAATGTAACTTTTTTCTTAAACGAATTCAACCCGATTTGGGATAACTTTGTAATTTTTATTTAAATGCAAAATTCTTCATCTTCTTGTTTTTCTTTTTATATAGACATAACTTGGTCTGTTTTTCAATGTGGTTCCAGTAAGTTGTCATTTCATCGATTTTGTGGTCTTACTACTGATCGTCTTCCTATTAGATAACCGTCTTTTGCCCTCTTTACTACTCTATTTGTTGACATTCGGCTTATATGATTCGGCTTTTATTTCTTACCCAGTGCTTGATGTTTTCCACTTTGCATCTACGTCTTATATCTGTACTTTTAGCTCCGTCCTATAGTGTTTTGGTAGATATTTTTGATCGTTTTGATTATTCCTAGAGGTATCTCTCTTGCGCACAAGAAGTGGATAACGTTCTTTAAATTGATCTGATCAAATGCCTTCTTAATGTTAACGAACCATAAATATACCGGTTGGTTGTATTCTAATGATTTCTCTTGCACTTGTTTTATTATAAATATAGTATCGGTTTATGATGGTTTAACCTAAAACCTTGTTGTCCCTTTGCTTGTTTTTGAAAAGAGGTATTAGGATGCTTAGATGCGATCTCGATTCTTGAGGTATTCTGTTTTATTCTATTATTTTTTGGATTAGATTTAATAGTTATGTGGTCAGATTTGGTCCTCCGTACTTTAGTAGTTCGTTCGGTATTCTATTCTCTCCTGGTGATTTTCTATCTTTTAATTTCCTTAATGGTTTCTATACCATTTCTCCTCAATATTTATTTCTTCGTTTGTCTGTTACCACTGGTGTTGGTGGTTGGTTTTGGTCACCTTTAGCAAATAATATGCATTGAAAGTAATCTGCCCATGCTTCCTTCTGAATGTGTTTAGTTTTTATTAGTTCGTTTATTTCTTTTCTTTCCCTTTGATCATTTTCCATATTTCTTTTGGTGGTCTGAAAATTTGTATTCTATCTATTTTGAGAAGCTTTGCCGTTGTTCCCTTTTTATTTGCCTACTAAAGTATTCGTTTTATTTCTGATTCGTTTATAGTGCTTGTATTCCTGTTGTTTTGTTGTCTTCTGTATTGTAAAAAGTGCAACATGAAGAATAGGTTGGAATATCGCAGCGAGAACCCGACACCACACCAACATTGATCTATAATTATTCGTTTTATTCCATTTCACCTTTCTTGAAAGTACGGCGGATATTTGCTGTGATTAGTAATGTACCACACAATCGCTATCGACGATTCCTGAAAATATCATGTGTTTCACACACTAACAATAAAGCAGAACATCTGATCATACACTGAGAAGAGCCAAATGCCATCTACTTTGACTTATATTACAACTAAAAGAGGAGAGAAAAAAAAACTTTCATAGCTGCGTATCATTCGACAATGGTGTGATACCACAGTAAAATATTACTTCGCTCAGCAACCTATAAAGAAAAGTTTCAGGAAATTGTAAACAGGATGACGGTTAACGTCTGTATACAAACACGGCACATAAAGAAGAAAACGTTCCAGATAATCTAACCCTAGTCTGTGTCCCCAAAGTTATAAATCTTACTGTATTCTTTATGTATTTTACTCATCAAGAATCATTCATTACAGGGTTGATATGCTCGGAAGGAGATTTATGGAAAGAACATCGCAGATTTACCTTCAACACTCTGAGACAATTTGGGGGCACTAAAGTTGGTGGCACTCAGCGAAAGAAAATGGAGACTCTTATTCTAAAACATGCGTTAGACTTCGTTGAGGTAAGTAACATTTGTGTTCTATTAGTCTAAAGCTGTATTTTTATGGTATGTCTATTGTTTAATTATCTTTTTAAAAATATTATGTTATTTAGGTAATTTAGCTTAGTTATTTTTCTTTAGGTATCTTTAGGCAATTTCCAGAGCTACCGTGACTACAACATCAGTTGTACGTCTTTTATTTCGACGACATTTTTACAATTTAGTTTTTTTTTATAGACTTTATTATATTTAAGTGTCATCTTTTCTTGCTACTCTTTTGATGAATTTTATTGTCGTATGAACATTATCATGAAGAAAAACCAATCCCAGAATTTTCGTCATGGGTTTATCGAGAACCCACTTATAACAATTGTTACTTGCATGCATTTCTCATCATCCACCTTCACATATTAATTCAATCATTAATACCACTGTCTTCAGATAAATACGCCTTTGCGATGATCCAAGTAGATCCGCTGAGCTCTCTAGTTTAAAGCAAGCCCTCATCCAAACGGTTACATCGACAGTAGCATTCTCAGACATCAATCTTCCACTCAATCTCAACCCAAACACTCAGACCCTTATCATACGAAAGCTTTTCTTTCTTACATCAAAGGTGTCATTGATAAAATCGACAAAATTCTTAAAGCAAGAGGAATTATGACAATATTTACCCCTTAACAAAAACTTTCATCTCTTGTCGGATCACTTAAAGACAATATTTCAAATGAACACGGAGTGTATGAAATCACTTGTGCAGACTGCCCCTGATCTTATATAGGCCAAACAAATAGTAGAATCCAAAATAGGATTTACGAACATTCCATTTCTGTTCGCAATTCCGACTCAATTTTAGCTCTAGGTCAGTTTCAGTTATTCAAAAATATAACCAAACAATTTCTGACATAAACAAGAAGAAGATATAAATAAAATAAGAAGATATAAGGGAAATAAAAAGAAATAAAGAGATATAAAAATAAGAAGATATAAGATATAAGAAGATATAAGAAGATGTAAATAAAATTCTACAACAATGTGACCAAAACTTAGAGACAGATCAAGCCTGGGAACAAATTAAATCTGCCGTAGGAGAAGCTACGAACAAATAGTTAAGTGCGACTCCAAGAGAAGTACAAACAAAGATTGGTTTGACGAAGAGTGTCAGGCGACAGCAAAGGAAAAAAAGAAGATCAGACAACAAATATTAACAGATAATAGAGAGTGTAAATAACAAGAATATAGAATAATTCGAGGAAGATTGAAAGCTCTGTGTAGAAGGAAAAATAGATACCACAATGTGTTGAAATTAAAAGAGATAAAAGAGAAGTTTAAAAACAAAGAGGTGAGGTCGTTCTATCAAGAAGTTAAAAAGATGGGAAAAGGTTACCAAAGCCACTGTAATTATATGAAAAGTAAAGACGGAAATTTAATTAGCGATCTGGCAGAAATAATGACGGAATAAAAAAAACATTTTGAAGAATTATTAAATGGTGAGGTGGACCACGAAGCAGTAGACAACTAGACGGTTGGAGAAGATGAGATAGTTGAAAGGCAGCCTACGGAGGAGGAAATGGTGACAGGAATACCAGAAATGAAAAATAACAAAAGTCCTGGTAAAAATGACATATGCATAGAAATGATCAAGTTTGGTGGAGAACAACTACAAAGAAAAATATATCAGCTACTAGTGCAAGTATGGGAAAAGGAAATAATGCTATCGGAGTGGTGTGAGGCCCGTATATGCCCTCTGCATAAAAAAGGAGACAAACTGAAGTGTGACAGCTATATAGGTATAGCCTTACCAGACACGGTATACAAAATCTTGGCAAGAATATTGAGAAATAAACTAAATTGCTACACGAAAATAATCCTACATGAATATCAGACCGGCTTTAAAATGGACAGATCTACTGTAGACCAAATCTTCTCATTAAAGGAGATACAAACGACTTGTTATAAAGGTAAAGTTCACCTGCATGTTCTGTTTGTGGATTTTAGACAAGCATATGATAGAGTCGATAGAGTCAAAATGTATCGAGCAATGGAACATTTCGGTATACCAAAGAAACTGATCCGGCTAGTAAAAATGACATTACATAACTCTAAGCGTGAAATTGCTTGGCAGGGTCACATATCAGATCAATTTACGCTTGCAAAAGGCTTGAGACAGGGAGATCCTTTATCCAATACATTATTCAACTTAGTGTTAGAAACTGTAATCAGAAAATGCAACATGAAGGTGAAAGAAACAATCATGAAAAATTAGCACCAGTGCTTTACTTTTGCTGACGATTTAACGATCCTAGTAAAAACCGAGAAATAATTAAGAAGAGTTGTGAAGAAAATCATCGAAGAAGCACAGAAATTCGGATTGGAACTAAATGAAGACAAAACCAAATATATGATCATGGGAGGGACAGAAGGGAAAAAAGAAGACTTTAGTGTGAGGTCAAGTGGTAAAAGCTATAGTTTTAAAAGGTTAGACAAATTTGGATATTTAAGTGGAGTTTTCGATGAAAATGGAAAAGAGAAATGGGAGCTCGAATAGCAAAAGGGAATAAAAAAATTAGGTAGTTTAAAAGCCCTACTGAAATAAAAATACGTTTCTAGACAAGGTAAACTCAGAATATATAAAACAGTAATTCGACCCATAGTAACATATGACGGTGAGACATGGATATTAAATAAGAAGGAAGAGAATACTCTGGAAAGATGGGAAAGAAAAATATTGAGACGCATATTCAGAGAACGGAAGACAGAAACAATAGCCAGAAAACTAATCGGCCCCAAAAGAAGAGGTAGACCCAGAACGAGGTGGATTAGTAAAGTGGAGGAAGACCTTAAACACGTGAAGGTGAGGGACTGGAAAAGAAAAGCACAAAATAGAAGCGAATGGAGAAATATTGTCCACCAGGTCCTTCAGAGTAGTTAAGAATGTTGTATAAACATATTTAAGTTAAAGTTTTGTTTAAAATAATTGTAATTAGTTAATATTGGGATTATGTGTAAAAAAATGCCCTAGGTCTTAACAGCTGTTGTGCGTAAAAAAAATAAATAGATATTCATTAATGCTCGAACTTTAGGCGTGATTAATATGGAACTCCTTGTGATGTTTGGCATTCCAGTCTCCTGCTACTATGAATTTGGATTCAAGAGTTTATTTGAAATCGTGATACTCTTCTCTTGAAACTGGATGTCTAGGTGGGCTGTAGACTGATGATACACTGAGGGAGGTGTTTGTTTCGATTTTAGTGATTGCTGCTTGAATTTTTTCCGTAATGTAAGGTTGGACTGCATAGTGTTTAATTTTTGATTTAATAATAACGGCAGAACCTGCATGTGCTCCTCCGTCTGGATGGTTTGCATAACACACAGTATAGTAAGGTATCTTAATAACCGTTCATGGTTTTTAGATATTAGTAGAACGTCTATATTATACATTTTTAAAAACAGTTATATCTCCAATATATGGTTTGAAATGCTATTAGCATTCTAAGACGCAATTCGTAGTGACTTGAAAGCTATTTTTTTCTATGTTAATGACTGTAGTTAACATGGTTAAAATCATGCTATTTTATTATTTTATTTTAAGAGTTGAGAGAACATATTTTTGAATTCTTTTAAGAAATTTGATAGTTTATCTAATTTAAATCATGAATGTGTTGCTTGTGTGAGTCCATATCAAATAGGTAAAGAAATAATAATAAGACTTACTCACAATCAATTTAATTTAACAATCTGACGACCGGTTTCGCTTTCTATAATTTGCAAAGCATCTTCAGGTCGAGATACAAAGTTAAACTAATGCTGCAATAAAATAAACCCAATTAGGGTGGTGTCTCATAAAGATAAAATAAACAAATAAATAAATTAGTTCATACAAATTATAGTAATTATGCCAATATTACATGTCTGTGGTTTCAAAATGAATAATTTGAATATATAAAAGGTAGTAACAGACAAGGTAAGGCCCACAATTGGTATAAAGTAGCAATCTTTTGTTGTAATAAATTAATAAATGAGCAAATAAATAAAACAAAACAAAACAAACATTACTTACATGCTAACTACTACTACTAATAGAGTACCGGCATGTAAGTAATGTTTGTTTTGTTTTGTTTTATTTATTTGCTCATTTATTAATTTATTACAAAAAAAGATTGCTACTTTATACCAATTGTGGGCCTTACCTTGTCTGTTACTACCTTTTATATATTCAAATTATTCATTTTGAAACCACAGACATGTAATATTGGCATAATTACTATAATTTGTATGAACTAATTTATTTATTTGTTTATTTTATCTTTATGAGACACCACCCTAATTGGGTTTATTTTATTGCAGCATTAGTTTAACTTTGTATCTCGACCTGAAGATGCTTTGCAAATTATAGAAAGCGAAACCGGTCGTCAGATTGTTAAATTAAATTGATTGTGAGTAAGTCTTATTATTATTTCTTTACCTATTTTTTATCTAATTTATTGGTTATTTTTGTTATCTGAATTTATGTTTCCAATGAGCATGATGTTGGGTAGGTATATTTACATTGGGATTGTAGACACAATTTTGAGTGGTGATTTGTTTTGATTTGTCATGGTACCTGACATTTAGTAGTTCACGATAAACAGAACATCCACTGTAATTAGAAGGATACTCTCCGTTGCAGTTAGTGCAAGTTGCTGGCATGTTTTTTGGTTTCTTCCAGTCCTTTGTGTTGTGTGATCCAGCGCATTTTACGCAATTATATGGTTTTGCACTGTACGTTTTAATGTGACAATATTCTTAACATCGTGTACATTGAGGTATACTTCTTTTAATTCTCGGTGGTTCAACCCTTATTTTATAATGTTGTATGTAGTGTAGTTCAAATATTTCTTTGTTATTCGTTTGAGGCTCGAGGTCCACAAAAAATAATAGTAATGGTTCACGGCTCAGTATGTCTGTATTTTATTTCATCTATCGGAAAAGAGTGATGTAGATCTCGAATAACTGCTTTGTATGCTCTATCTTCCCTAGGTTGGTACCTTTGTATGCTCTATCTTCCTTAGGTTGGTACGTACGGTGGACGTTGGTACGTACGTTAGAATTTTTATTGTGTTGTTTGTTAAGGCTTTAGTGAAGTAAGTTTCTACTTCTACAGCTTGAGCTAAATTATCTATCATTTTACTATAGTCATTCATGCCATATATAAAAATTGGAGGAAGTTTTGAGATTGGTGTATTTTTATTCGTATAGGCGTTTCTTGCTTTCAGTCTGTATGGGAGTACAAATGAAATAGTTTTTGGGCAAGCTACACCTAAATAAAGGTAGCTTTAACATTTGCCAATATCTTATAACACGAATATTAAAATTACCCCCAAAATTTTTATCCTTAAGATCTACAAACGATGCAAAAGATCGATAACGAATGGAAGAAACCTTAACAATATCAAAATTTTCTGTTAGAATTCAAAGATCGGGTATAATAACGAATAAATTATATTTTAAAATGAGTCAAATAAAGTATTTTGACGGTAATCTTTTATTTACTAATTTGAGTAACTTTTTATTTATTGTCTGTGTTAACTTTACCTCATTCAAATGCAAGTTGTGAAAAATAATTTTCAAAAGTAAATTTAGTGCAGGAACCGCTTGGTAAAACAGACACCTTATATGGCATTATGCATTCATTTCACTCAGTATATTTTTAAAAGGGTTGTGTTAATTTTACCCCCTCAGAAATAATGGTTACAAATTTAAATATAACCAAGATATTTATATAATACTTAAACTTATAATAAACTGTAAGACGTTGAGTTCAGATTAACTGAATAATGTCCTTTTTTCACATTGGGTTTTTTCTTTTGAATTATTTTTTTGTTTAATATATTCGTGTATGTTTTCGTTTGTTTCTTTTACAAAAATTAAGTATATTATTTTTCTACCTCGTTAATTTCTTGTTCAATACAATATGAGTAAGTACGATAATCCTTACTATAAAATACCATAATGTGAATAACAAACGATTTTCTAACTTTGATGACCTGGCAACGCTGTTTTGAATATGTTTCTCTCAGTTTCTCATGTTAAAAACCAATACCTACCCTAAATTATTTTCGATATTGTATATGTAGTACTCTCAATTGGTAGTTTTTATTTATTTTCAGCATATTGATCTTGATCAAGATAGCGAAATTGACATCGTTCCTGGTTTACGTCATAGTTTAGGTTCAGCCATCAATATGATCGTCTTTGGAACTTCTTGGTCTAGGGACGATGAACTTTGGAAATGGCTTCAAAATCTCCAAGAAGAAGGTCCTAAACACTTGGGAGTAGCAGGTCCGATTAATTTCC
The DNA here is from genome assembly GCA_918026665.1 of Diabrotica balteata. Taxonomy (NCBI): domain Eukaryota; kingdom Metazoa; phylum Arthropoda; class Insecta; order Coleoptera; family Chrysomelidae; genus Diabrotica; species Diabrotica balteata. The sequence goes on from OU898280.1 coordinate 86,818,066, forward strand.
TCCCATTTTTCAGGTAAGTCTTTAGTTAAGGAAATTTAAGATATACTACATAAACTTGAACGTGATAGTTAAACTGTTATCAACTGTTTAGTTAAATGTTAAATCCTCAGAATATCAATTCTGATGGTAGTAATTATATCAGCCAGCTAATCAACTCACTTGGTGGGCCTTCAAATTCTGCTAAATCGTATTTACGATGTAAACTCTCCAATTGGATTTAAAATAACATAACATAAAATCAAATTTGTAGAGTACAGCTTTAGCTTACACCACAATACAAAACTCTAAATAAATGGAGTCCATGTACAAAAGCTAGATCTACAAAAGCTAGATCCTGACGTAGATATAAGACCCACAAGTAGAATAACTAACAATACGTTTTTGAAAATAGTAATATGTCTTTAGGAAAACTATATCAGAAATAAAGTAGAATCATGGACACTCAAAGTAGTAACGATAAATCGAATTGAAGCATTAAAAATTTGGATACATAGGCGAATGCTAAATATTTAGAAATCAGGGCTCGTATTGAAATAGCCAGAACTTTTTAAAAATTTCTCGATATAAAATTAGGAAATAATTTGGTAAAGTGCTACGTATTTTCCGCTTCTGTATGCATAAGTAGATTTAAGGTTATTCTTTTTCTTTCTCTGAATTTAGTATGGTCATTCTTGTTCATTCTTACAACTATGTAAGATTCAGGCTCTGCTATACATTGCAATTTTCTACTGCTCTTTAGCCCATCTTATGATATTCTTTTTTTTTAGGGTAGAAATTTTCTAAAAACCGTATCAGGTTAACACATCCCTAGAGATAGCTGGCGTGAGTTAGATTCTTGGCGATTAGAGGAGTAATATATCAAAGTACAATTTTCCCTAGAAGGAAGTCCTGCAAACAGCAGTTTCTTCTTAATGACAGCTCGGTCATAAATTATGTACACTATTTCATTTGTCCTTACTTTTCTTCCTCTTTGCGATCATCTCTCTCAGAGTCACAGAGCTCATACCTATTTCTCTATAAATTCTGTTTTTTTCATTCAACATACTGGGGCTTAGCAAAATACAATGGCCTAAATCAGAAAAATGTAACACCAGAAATGGAACAATGTATTATTCAGCAACTCCAATCACAGGCAAGGAGTTGGCATTATCGTTGAAAAGAATTCTCAAGGACCTGTTTATAACTTTGTTCCCTACTCTGCAGACAAGGATGCAGACACCATAGAAAACTTCTATGAACAAATTGGCCATATCTTTAAGCTGACTAAAAGACATAATATAAATAAATATTATAATGGGAGATTTAAAAGCTACAGTGGGCAAGAGAGAAGTGGAAAATTGTGTGGGCGATATGTTCATTTCTCGGGAAGAGAAATTAACTTGGCAATATGCTGGTTGATTTCTGTTTTAATGCGGAGCTCATAATTGCAAATTTCTTGTTCAAACTTCTTAACCGTACATTATACAAATGGAGCTTACCAGCTGACAGTAACAACAAAATAATCAAAAATCAAATAAATTATATTATCTTCAAAATAAGATATAGAAATTCTAGAACATCATCCACAATATATCCAGTAGCGGATATATTCTCCGATTACAATGGGGTTGTTTTGTCGATGAAAGTGAAACTAAAGAATGTAAAGCACCCTAGTTCCAAGAAAATCATGAATATAAGACGGCCCAACCAAGACAACATATCAGCAGAAATTAGTTTAAAATAAACGAGAACGAGAAGGAAAGTCAAAAAATATAATCTAGAAACTCTAACTATTGACCAAAAAAATTTAAAACGCCCTTGTGTTAGTTGGGAAAGAAACCCTCAAACCACTTGGGAAAATGACAAAACATTGAATGACAGTAGAAATTCTTGAACTTATGGAAGAAGGAAGAAAAAATAAAGCAAAATACCTGAACAAATACAAAGAATTTCAAAAAAAATCAGAAAAATAATTCGAGAAGCAAAAGAGAGGTTTCTCCGACAAATGCAAGAAAATTGAAAATCTGTATAAAAAGCATGACACCTTTAATTTATACAAAAAAATCAAAGAAATGACAGGTTCTAGAAAAATCATAAGAACAAAAAAATATTATTAAAAATGATAAAGGAGATATTATTACTGATGTGAATCAAAGATTGTGCTACTGGACCAATTATATCCAAAAGCTATTTAATGATGAAAGAGAAGAACTGGCATTAGAAACCCCAGACAATACCGGACCACCAATATTACTGGAAAAATCATCTATGCCATCAAAAACACAAAAGGCGGCAAAGCTACTGGACCAGATGATGTGCCCATCGAATTATTAGAACTCATCGAAGAAGATGTTATTAATCTAATGGTTGAACTCTTTAATCTAATATATCAGACTGCTACAATCTAAAGACAATGGTTGCAATTGACCTTTGTAGCAATACCCAAAAAGTCAAGTGCAATATCCTACTCAGATCACAAAACAATAACTTTAATGAGTCACACACTTTTTGAAAATAATACACAACAGAATTGTAAAAACTCTTGAATATACAATTAGTGACACGCAATTTGGCTTTAGAAATGGTATCGGCACAAGAGATACTTTGTTCAGCTTGATGGCCCAGAAATGTGTGGGCATGAATCAGGACTTGTACTTATGTTTTATAGATTTTGAAAGGACATTTGATAAGATTAAACATGATAAGCTTGTAGATGTATTAAAAAGTAAAAATGCAAGTAATGCAACGCCCTAATGAATGCTGTCATGAGTACGAATAAATTTATATCCGGAATACGGATAAATTTGAAGAAAACTAAATGCATGATCATGACTAAATCAGCAGATGCAAACATCCAATTGATTGTAAAAGATAATGTAATTGAGAGTGTGGATACCTACAAAGAAGTAAGAACATGGATAACATTAAGTGTAAACCAAACCAAAGAAATTATGTCTACGGATGCTTCAGTATTACGTATTTACTACTCGTCTGCTTAGCTTGAAAGTATTGATATTGAAGTGCATCTTGAAGAGGCTTTGACTTTTGTTGAATCATATGTGCCAGAAGAATCATATGAATAGCATGGACTTAAAGAATGTCAAACGTAGAAGTTACTAGAATATTAGGAAGTGAAGATGAAATATTGTTGACTATTAAAAGAAAAAAAGCTAGACTACTTAGGACATATGATGAATTGCTAAAATACTCATTATTGCAACTTAATATGCAAGGCAAAATTCGAGGAAAACGAAATGTGGAAAGACGAAGAATATCTAGCTTAAGAACTTGAGTTAGTGGTTTAAATGCAGTAATCCAGAACTATTTAGAGCAGCAGTCAATAGGGTCCGCATAGCCATGATTATTTACAACCTTTGATAGAAGATGGAACTTGAAGAAGATCGTTTGTCATTGCTTTTATGTATTTCAGCTTAGATCTTTCTTTTGTTATTTCTACTACTGGCACTTGTTTGCTTATTTTGGTTGGTAATTTTCCTTCCCAAATTTCCAAATATGTTGCGTTATGAAACAGCAGCGTGATTTCACGTTTTTACATTTTACTTATGTAATAACCTATCTTCAAAATTATACATGTATTGCTTGTGTGAGTCCATTTCAAATAGATAAAAGAAATAATAAATTTAAACTTACTCACAATCAGTTTAATTTTACTACCTAGACGACCGGTCTCGCTTTCTACAATATGCAAAGCATCTTCAGATCTCGATACAAAGTTAATTAAATGCTGAAATAATAAAACCCATATTAGGGTGTTGTCTTATAAAGACAAACAAAGATAAATGATATAAATTACAGTAATTATGCCAATATTACATGTCTGTCTTTTTTCAAAATGAATTAACTGTTTAAGCAGACAAGGTAAGACCCACAAATTGGTGTAAAATAGTCTATTGAATTGTAATAAATCAGTAAATAAATAAA